>CM061531.1:76975151-77371858 GCA_030545055.2 Neoaliturus tenellus | reverse complement strand
TTGAAAAAATACTTATAAAATGTGATAATTTTACTTGTTTTTAAAAAAATTTTATTTTGTAGAAAATTTTAGGCATATTTGTTAAAAATTTCATTAAAATTGCATATTTTTTAAGACAATTTGACAAAAGCTGAAAATTGGCCAAAAAGTGGCAAAAATATTGCATAATTGTATTAAAAAACTGTGAAATTTGTTTGATTTTTGATTGTCTCCAAAAGTGTCCTAGAAGTAACATGATACTATCTACTCATATATATATATATATATATATATATATATATAAAAATTTTAATGACTATTATTTTTGGTCTCTGGGCACCTCAAAACGAAAAAGTAACATGGTCCCGGGCTTAGGTCTTACCATGAGACCTACGGTAATAGCTTATTCCCTATGGGAAATTCGCTAATATGGACCAGATTTTAAAATTACAAAAAAAGGCTATTAGAATAATCATGAAATTAGGCTACCTTGAATCTGCGAAAGATAAATTCAAAGAATTAAAAATTCTTACTGTTTACAGTCAATATATCTTTGATACAGTTATTATTGCCAAAAATCTTCTAGAAATTCTTGAAATTGATAGCCACCCATATAACACCAGACACAAAAAATTCATCACCAAAACCAAACACAAATTAACATTTTTTTAGAAAAAACCCTCATACATAGGACTAAAATTTTTAAGACACTTGCCATCAGTCATAAAAGATGAAAATAATATACGTAGATTTAAAAAAATTTTAAAATGCTTTTTAACGGAGAAAGCTTTTTACTCCCTTGACGAGTATTTTTCCACCTCCTCTAACAATTAAAACAATTAAATTTTTATTTCATTCTTCTTCAAATGTATATATTTTTAGCATAAGATTTTTAGTTTTAGTTTGTAATCATGACGCTTATTCAATGTACATTCTGTATGTATTATATGAATAAAGATTATTTGACTTGACTATAACCTCCGTATTTCTGTATCCAAGTTTTCCCCGTGTCCGAGGTGGCCTCAGTCCCAATTACTACACCACGATAATCGGGTGTCTACTGTACTCTTTTGAGTTCCATAATCATGTACTGTATTTTTCATTACAGTAGAGTACGTTATACAATAGTTTTTATTCTTTGAAAGCTGTTTTAATAATAAAATACGTGTTGTATACTCTATTTTGTTTAATTTACATTTTTCCTGATATTCGTCCTGTAATCCGGCATATTTTGTAATCCGGCACATGTCAAATCCCGGACGTGCCGGATTAGAGGAAGTTTACTGTATTTCTAATCTATAGTACACATTTGTTTTTCTGCTTATTATTATCCATTTACAAAGTGCAAGCCAAAAGAAGACACAGTTGTTGATAGATTTTCGGTATATATGGTATCAAGGAACTTACTTTATTTTTTTTATAATGCTTAATTTAACATTGGTGATTTAAATACAGACCTTTCAACTCTCAAAAAAAATGCTTGAGTCTCACACATATGATCACCAACTCACGCTCTCACGCCCAGCGCCCGCAATCTCACCCATTGCGAGGGTGCTCAATGCAACTAATGCTATCTGTCTGTAATCACATAAACAAAGCCTGACAGAGGAGCTCCTGGTGAAACTACAGGACACTAATATAAACACCCTTCTCAATTGGTTATTTTGGAATGCCATATGATGATAAAAGTGCTCCTGCCATTGGTTGCTTTGTTAAGATGAGCACTAAACACGGTTACCTGAACCAATCAGAGAGCTTATGCTTGTTTTAATTAGCTGTCAACTAGATAGTATGCAACAGCGTATTATCGAGCCGGTTTGTTTAATTGTAAAATTTAATTTGTATCGTCTAAGTTCTGTCAAAACGAATGTAAAATAGTTTACTTATAATTACATGGTGGTTGATATGTTTTGACACATTGTTCTTAGTAGGCCCTATTAATCCTTACATAAAATCAACGTTTTTGACCGAAGACTATTTTCTGCATCTCACTCATGCTCACACATTTTTTCAATATCAGATTAAGAAAATTACCTCATCGGCATCTTGTCAGGTTGACAGGTCTGTTAGATGTGCCGCAGTTTATGTTTACAACTTACTAGTATACGTTGCTCGAAATCGAGCAATTTATTTTAATACAATACAAAAGTTACTTTTAGCTCTAAATCAATGACATCCGACCAATCCAATTTTGTGAATCTCTTTAATCACCAAAACTACATGTACTTACAGCTGATTATTAACATATGTTTAAAATGCTTTATTCAATCCCAATGTTATTTAAATGGGAAACTTTGAGATTTCAATGGTGGATAGCGCCTTTATTTTTAGTCCGATTCTCATCAATATTTGGCGGAAACAACTACAGACCAAGCCCTATTTAATGACACCAAAAACTTGAAAATCGGTTGAAAATTGTAGGAGGAGTTCTCAAGACAAAAAAACCCTTAGCGTATTAAATAAGTATAGATTTATGGGTGATTATGTGTTTATTTTGATTTTTATGTGTGATTTTTTGGGAACTTCAAACTAAAACGTTATATTCAGTTATAAAATTATGTATATTTATGAAATTGTTGTCATTGTTTAAGTTTATTTTGCTTAATTTTACATTATGTGTTGTTTTATGTTTTGTAGGAATTATGGTTTGTGACAGTATTATAGATTTTTACCTACAGATGACTAGGACCATGCGACGAGATGGAGAGTATTATTGAGTATTGTGAAGGTCAATCAGCTGGTCGTGATTGTTGAGAATTATCTTAGCCTCCTTTTAGGAACAGTTTTTTTTTTCAGATTGTTTTGTTCTAATGAATAACAGTGTTTCAAACAACTCCAATTGTATTAAGTGTGAATTAAGTTTGAACTGTGATCATTGGAATTGATTAAATAGGCCAACCGTAGGTCTACTTTTAGTTTATTAAGGGGTGCGCGTGACGCTCCATCAACTGAGATTTTTTTTATTATCACTTGAAAAAATTAAGTGACTAAAATTAAAACTTAGTCGTGTTGAATAAAAAAATTTCATATTCTGATTTTTCAAAAGTAGTGCCTGATACGGGAAATTAGGTCAGAGCTAATTTTTAATACACATGACAAAATTGGCCCATAGGATTTGTATTTCACTACTAAGTACATTGAAAAAATTATTATCTATCTAATTCTATAAGAGTTTCGTCTGTTACATTATTTTTCTTTCAACCTACTTAGAGAACTTCGGTCTCAGTCTCAACTCTCTTGAGACCGAATTATTACTAATTATTTTCCACATTTTTTACATATAATATCTTTTGTGTTGTGGGGTGTTCTATGGCACAGTAATATGTTTTACATTTGATTATTTTACTTTGTCGGAATTATTTTAATTATATAGGAATTATTATTTTAAAAGGGAATGATTCTCAGCAGTACCATCATACAGAAAACATATTTTCACCAGGAATGAAAATACTCTATTTTATTCACATTAAGAAAATTCCCTTTGTTGGTTATGTATTAACAAAGTTACATAATAACTCAAATCTTGAAATTAGCAAATTGTTAACCTGGATTTTATTTTGATTTACATCTTTATAAAAGCAGTGATAGTTTAATAAATTTCAAAGTGTTTAGAAGTATTTCTTAGTATTTTCCTCTAAAAAGTATTTTATTGCAGTGTCGTCTTTTAATGGTGAGAGTCAAGGTAATTATTTAGTTGAGCGTCGCCAGGCTCTAACTTTTTCCTACCTTAAACGTTCTAAATGTTGTGGTTTATAACAAATAAGCTACAAACAGATCATGCAAACCAAATTTAAGAATGAAAAGTGTTGGTTTAACTTGTATTGAAATTGGTTTGTGAAATGTGTAGAAAAGCACAAACATACATAATATTGTTTTTATTATGCATTTTAATACCTGGAATTACGATATAAAACCCAAAGAACTGGAAACAACTGGTGTGTCAGATAAGTAATCTGGTTATGCGATAAGGTGATAAGCGGCCGCTACTGTCTCTGCTCCTGGTGCGTTGTCTGTCCGGCCGGTCGGCCGGTCGATCAGCTGTATGCTCAATGTACTTGCAGCATCGTGGCGCGCGGCCTCCGTCCAGTCTGTGCGTGAGCGGTGACTCATTAGTGGCGTTTATCAGTGCGGTGTAAGTCGGTTTTGATCAAGTATGAGCGAACCCTTCTTTCGTGTTTGCGACGAGTCATTTGAAGTAACTTTTATAAAAATAAATAAATAAATAAATAATAAATAATTCTTTATTGTCATTCAGCAATACATAATTACAATAGACAACGTCATACACAAGTAAACAATTACTAAATACTAAATTACATAAATTTTGTCAATACAGAAAGAAAGGAAACTATATTCATCAGATACTCTAATACAGTATGGCAAAAAAACTAATAAAACCTCGGATAAATTATTATGCAGACTGCTTGTTGGAGTTTAAAAGCAATGAAAAGTCTGAATTATTAAAAAATTCATCCACTGTATAAAAGGCGTGACTTATTAACCAATTTGATAATTTTGCTTTAAATGTATTTATGTTTTCTGTAGTTCTAAATGAGAAGGGAAGTTTATTAAAAAGTTTAATTTGTATATATTTATGGCTTTTCATAAATTTTGATAATCTGGCGGGTGGGATATACAAATCATTTGACTGTCTGGTCAAGTGGCTATGAATTGAATTACATGGTGTAAAATTGGATACATTTTGTTTGACAGAAATTAAATTGTGATAAATAAAAATACTTGAAAGTGTCATAATTTCATTTTCTATAAAGAAAGGTCTACAGCTAATCTTATTTGGAATATCGAATAAAATACGTAATGCTTTCTTTTGCCATATGAAAACTCTACCACCTCCAGCACTATTTCCCCATAACAAATTACCGTATAATAAATGGGAATGAAATAAACTATGGTAAACTGCAAGGAGTGTGTGTTTTGAAACACAATGTTTTAATTTTCTCAATAAAAAACAAACTCTGGATAATTTTGAGATCACATTGTTAGTATGCGCTTCCCAAGTTAATTTAGGTTCAAGGGAAATCCCAAGCAGTTTAACAGAACAAGAATGTTCAAATTGTGTGTTACGTAGAGTGAAGCAAATTTTCTCTGTTTTGTCTGTATTAATTTCAAGGAAATTGCTTTTGAACCACTGATTTCCAGTGTCAATGATGCTTTCAATGTTTTTTTGTACTGTGTTGAAATCAGAAGATGGTAAAATGAAGGATGTATCATCTGCATATAAGATTGTTTTGCAAGGCATAGAATTTGGTAAATCGTTAATATACAAAATAAACAATACTGGTCCGAGTACCGAGCCCTGTGGAACCCCAGCAAGAACCTCTTTAAATGATGACATTTTTTCCCCAGAAGCAACATACTGTAGTCTTTTACAAAGGTATGTCTTGAAAAAATTTAATTCATGTTCTTTGATTCCATAAAAATCCAATTTTTCCAAAAGTATATTGTGTAGAACCGAATCAAAGGCCTTGCTGAGATCCACAAGAGCCATACCCAAATAACCGCCAGACTCAAATGTGTCTAGAATGTCAGAAACCACAGATTCAACTGCCATAGTTGTAGAGTATCCGGGTCGAAAACCAAATTGGTTGCTGTTCAAAATATTATTATTTGCTAGAAAATAATATTAATGGGATAATATTATCTGAATTAGAGGAAAACGTTCGGAAATTTCTATATGATCATGGTGTTCTACCCAAAAATAAAAAGTGCGGAAAATGTAATAGTGAAATGTGTTTGGACAAACACCACATATTGTTATAGACAAAACATATATAACCATTAAATAACTAACCAGTTTTCTTATCCCTCAAGCGGGCCCACGCGGAGTTTTTCTCCGCACGTGTAGTTTTTTTAAAAATAAATATCTTAATGAATCTTGGGAGTTGGCCTAGTACTTCATGTGCCTCATTCCAGGAATCCCCTCAAGCTATTTAAACCCCTCACCTCCTCGTAGTTTCTTGTTATTTGCCATCTAGTGATGCAGTGTCAGTTTGCAGAGTTTTTTTATGCGTGCGCCCTATTTTGCTAGTGCTCAATGTAATGTTTATTTTCCTGTAAACCTTTCTGTGTTAGGCTATTGTACGTGTTTTATGTATAATTTTATTTATAATTGTTATTTAAAAAAATGTTTTTTGCATTAATGTATAATTGTATTCTTGAGGAACAAAACACCGCATGTGCCCTCTCTTGTAACACAGTGATACCTATTTTATACTAGAAAATTATTTACTCTGTGTAATTGAAATAATAATCCTATTAAGTTAAACAATCAATGGTACCAAAGATGAAATGTAATTCCTGATGAAATTCGTCAACATTTAAATGTAATATTCCATTATAAAAACACGTGAAATGGGTTAAATTGTATAATTTATTGTTCTGGAGAAAAACTCCTCATGCGCCCTCTGCCATTTTACTGGCGAAGCGCCCGCTCAAGGGTTAAAGAAAAATACAGAATAATAATACTCTCGTTGCAGCAGAACTGCGTGCTTACCAAATTTCTAACAGATAATTTTGTTCAATCAAAAAAAGTTTTAATAATCTAATCGTCTAACAACAAATAAAATAAGGTAAAAGGGGGGAATCTAGTAGGCTTTTCTGGTTTGGAGAATGTACTGTATAGGCTAAACCAAATTGAACCAGTTTCTAGATTTTATGCCTTCATTTAAAGGCTTTCAATACTTAAAGGCTTTTTACCATCCTTTAGGACTGCAATTTATTTTGCTCTATTAAAAATAAATAAAAATATTTTTCATGCACAATTACTCTAAAGGGAGAGCTGGGTGGACTTGACAGACTTATCATTAATTATGGCATTTTTATTCAGTGTTAAAGTTAACTACAAAATACCCCCGTCGCAGCAGCCCTGCGTACTCAGCGAATTTCCAATGGAATTTTGGTATATTTTCTATTTCCCCATAAAATCCATGGGGATGAGATCATGTAGGTTTGCCTGCCATATGGGTTTTGTTGGTAAATATAAGTAAAACCCTACCTAGTGAGTAGATTTGCCGCCATATGGCAAATATAAGTTAAACGCTTCCTAATGAATGTACATACCAAATTTTATCAAGATATGTCAATAAATAAGCAAGATAGAAGGTTTTGTTGATTTCCCATAAGAATAACATGGAAAACATACTTTTTGGATTTTCTCCATAACTATTTAAGCTAGGTAAAAAATTAAAAAAAACTAGATTGATTGTATTTTTAAGCTCTTTTTAATGGTTTAAGTTAAAATTGTTGAATTTTCTAAATAAAAGTAAAAAAAGCCAAAAACCCATTTTTAACCCTTTTGAAACCCCATAAAACCCCATTCCCATGGTCCAATCATTCTGGTTCGCGAACTCAACCTAGTAGACGCTGGCTTACACCCCTGTACCAAATTTCATCAAAATTGGAGGCTCCGTTCAAAAGTTATCGTGTTCACGGACACGTAGATATATATATATATAAATTAAATTCTAAAAGTTGTTTATATTTCGGAATACTCCTTCTTCAGAACATTACAAATCCAAATTAGTAATGTAAATAAATTACATTTATTTACAAACATTACATTTGGATTTGTAATGTTCTGAAGAAGGAGTATTCCGAAATATAAACAACTTTTAGAATTTAATTTTGGTTTTATATGATTATATATATATATATACAGGGTGTCCAGCTTCCACCTTTACAAACTTTTTCAGGTTATTAAGCATGCAAAAACAAACAGAAAAATCATATAAACATATGTCCGGAAATGCTTTGTTAAGCCGCTAGCCGCCATTTTGTTTTTTACACTTAAGAATTTTTATTTCCGTAACGGGTTGTTGTATGGAGTTCATATTTAGCACATACCTTAATCACACCAATGCTCATTTTTAGAAAAAATATGATTTTTTTCCGATCAATATTTTCAAAATGGCGGCCATTTTAAATTTTTAAACTCAAATATCTAAAAAACCGTAAATTTTATAAAAATTTTACTAGACTCAAAAAAGTTGACAAATTAAATTATCTAAACATTGATACCAAGTTTGTAAGGATCCGACAACAAATAACGGAGTTATTGAGATTTTTCTCTTAAAATAACCTAAATTTGCATTAATCATAGTGCAAAATCAGTGTTTTTCTACAGGAAAACCACCATAACTCCGTTATTTGTTGCCGGATCCTTACAAACTTGGTATCACTGTTTAGATAATTTAATTTGTCAACTTTTTCGTGTCTAGTAAATTTTTTATAAAATTTACGGTTTTTGAGATATTTGAGTTTAAAAACTTAAAATGGCCGCCATTTTGAAAATATAGATCGGAAAAAAATCATATTTTTTCTAAAAATGCGCATTGGTGTGATTAAGGTACAAGCCAAATATGAACTCCATACAACAACCCGTTACGGAAATAAAATTTCTTAAGTGTAAAAAACAAAATGGCGGCTAGCGGCTTAACGAAGCATTTCCGGACATATGTTTATATGATTTTTCTGTTTGTTTTGGCATGCTTAATAACCTGGAAAAGTTTGTAAAGGTGGAAGCTGGACACCCTGTGTATATATATATATATATATAATATCAAATCTAATATATATACATATATATCAATTTGAACGAATGGTGTTTTTGGCTTCTAGGGACCTCAAAACAAAAAAGTATCATGGTCCCGGGCTTAGGTCTTACCGTGACTACTACCGTAATAGCGTATTCCCTATAGGGAAATTCGCTAAAACTTTGCAGTTAAAAAATAAAGCTTGTGTAGTAATAAATTTTTATGACAGGATTGTAAAAAGTAACCTTAATATAGTTAGTTTTAGGGACTTAAACATTAAACAAGGCGGATAACTTTTGCACCAATTTTACTAGAGGTTAAAACTTAAAAAAATAGTGTAAATTTCTCTACACTCTCGAACAGAAGTAGACTGTTACATTGTAACATAAACTTAAATGAATGAACCCTTTTCAAAATCAAAGACTGGTATTTTAATTCAGTACTGTAGTTAAATCCAATGAATCAATACACCAATTAATTCATATGTTGACTGATAAAAATTTATGAATAAAAAAGGTTTTAAACTTACAATATTATTGGGGTTACATTTAAATATATCTATTGTACATTGCACCTCGACATTGACTAAGAATACACAAACAGACGTTTCATCCTTATGGCAGAACTGTAGCGAGTGGGACTGTCACCCGGTGCGTTGTTTGTGTCACCTGCCAGAGGGCAGCGCTAGTGTCTAACAGTTACAACCGAAACTGGTGCCCGAAACTGATACGCGGCCGTAACTCTTGCAGTTGCAACTGCTGCGAAGAAAAATCAACTAAGCCAATTCCTAGCTAGCGGTTTCGTTTCCGGTCTTTCTCTCGCTCTCTCGCCCTCCCCCTTAAATACCACGGCTCTCTCGCAACCTCTCCTCACTTTCCGCGCGCACACTGCTCGCTCCCTCTCGCTCTATCCTTCTGCGTCCCTCTCACAACAGACCCCACCGGACCGACTACTGCTGACACTGCTGTACATTGTTCACGGCGCACGGCCCGGTCAACACTCGCGGGGCGATGCGACACCTCAACGAGTAGAGTTGATGCTGATACACTTAATCACTTATAAATTTAAGGGTTCTTTTTGTATTCTGTTCTTTCAATTATGTTTAGATAAAAAATAGTTTGTCTTTTTGTCACACATATTTTGACATGTACAGGGTATCACAAAAATGTGTGACTGACTATTCTTATTCCTATTAAACACATCATAAGAAATCGAAAATATTCAGTAAAATTTATCGATTTCTGCTTTGTTTAGCCGATATACGACATTTTGTTTTTTACACTAAATAATTTTTTCCCATAACGGATCATTGTATTAAGTTTATATTTGGTTTCAAAACATTATTTTAAAAATGGCGGCCATTTTAGTTTTTTTTTAACTCAGATATCTCATAACCGGTAAATTTTATAAAACTTTTACGGGCAAAAAAATTGATGAATAAATTTATCTAACCAACGATACCAAGTTTGTGCATATCAAACAACAAATAACGGAGTTTTTGCGATTTTTCTATTAAAATAACCCTAATTTGCCTTAACTAAAATCCAAATTCAAGGTTTTCATAAAGAAAAATCTCAATAACTCCATTATATTTGGTCAGTTTCTTGCGAACTCTGTATCATTGGTTGGATAAATAAATTTGTCAACTTATTGTCTCTAGTATACAATTTTTACAAAATTTACCAGTTTTGAGATATAGGGCTTATGAGTTAAAAAACTTAAAATGGCTGCCATTTTCAAAGTACACATTGGAAAAAACTTTAATTGGTAAGCCTATACAGTATGTGTTATAGGCTTATTTATTTTTTGAAATATAGTTCACAAACGGCAATGAATTTTCTATAGCATGTTACACTAAATAAAATTTCAATTGTTATAAATTTCACTTAAAGTAGATTGGTTGACGTTCAGTAAATAGAGAGATCTATTAAAATGTATTTAAAAATATAAATTAACTGAGTCATTTATAACTGATCAAGTAAATTGATGAAATTAATGTTAAGGGTAATAAGGTAATTAATAATTTCATAACTCTTCAAGTAAACTTAAAAACTTGCAACTTTTATTGTATATGAAAGTTCTGTAATAAAGAACAACCTTTTTGTACAGAATTTACTTTTAAATGTTAATTCTACGTTTTAAGGAATAAGTAGGTTGTTTGTAATTTAAATTGTATGTTGTTAACATGAGGAAACCAATAACAAGTGTAAAAAAGACTTAGCCTACTTAGAACTAGGCTTTTTCAATTTTTGGTTATTTAGTTGGAAATGGGAAAAGCTTTTTTCTCATTTACTCGTCTATAAACGAGTTCAAATACACAATAACAATACAACATGAGTTAAACAAGATTACAATTATTAAATTTAATTGGAACATAACAGTTTCGAAAATTAATAAAAACAACTAAAAAATTCAACAATTGTGATAAAGGTTAGTTTACACTGATTAAAAGTTTACATTTTAATCCAGGAACATTTTACTGAGACTCAATAAATTAAAAATATAAAAAATTAACTAAGTAACAAAAAAGACAACTAGAATCCATAAGTACCCGTAGCGAATAAAATAAATGCATGATTAAATGTATTGTACAAGGTTTTTTTTTATTTGCACCTTAATGTATTAAGGTGATTATCGATTATTCTTTCATCGCCACAATTCACAAGCCATTGCTCCAATATGGTTGGTCTGTTTACAGGGAATTTGAAGAAATGTAGATTTGGATTTTTACTTTCTATTTTGTGTTAAATCACATCCAAGGAAACTGCATTTAATACGGGACTTTTTACGTTTGATTTACTGACATCTTTGGAAGTACCAGCAGAGGTTGAAGCCAAGGCAGCCAGAACTTAAACCTAAATGGGAGAAAAATAAAAAATAATTTTATATTAACGGATTAAAAAAAGTTTTCTTTTGCATATATAACGTTTCCCTAATAATATATAATTTCAAGAAAATTAAACTGCACCCATATCATGCCAATAATTGAAAATAGCTACTGGAAAAATGCTGTTGATTGATAATATTAGTGCCCCCAAGAGACTTTTGTGGCCTGGGGCAGGGTTTGTGAGGCCCCCATTTAGGCTCACCTTTTTTAAAGGGGGGGGGGGGGTCGTTGAGATGGATGCAGACAATAACAATTTTAAAATTAATAAATTATAAATATGACTTGAACGGAAAACTGACATAGCCTGTACTTACTAATTGAAACACATTTTAAGGGTGGAATGATTTTCAATTAAAGTGGTATCATTAAGCCATACAAAATATTTCTTTTCAATATAAACGCTGAAATTAAGCAATTGATTTCGACTCGTCACACCAGTCTTCATGAAGCTGAAATTCCCTTTAAAAATTAGCAAAGTCCTTTGACTAACTCCAATTCTGAATTTGTACACAATTCATATTATACAGGGTGTCCCGGAACTCTCTGGAACCCTTTTGTATATTTGTTCCTTGCATCGAGACAAGAAAAAAAACATCATACAAATAGGGGTCTAAAATGCTTCGTGTAGCCGCTAGCCGCCATTTTGTTTTTTACACATAATAAATTTTATTTCCGTAACGGATGGTTGCATTAACTTCATATTTGGTATGAACCTTTATCATGCCAATGCCCATTTTCAGGAAAAAAATTAATTTTTTTCACTGTAAATTAATTTTTTTCCAAAATGGCGGCCATTTAAATTTTTCAACCTCAAATATCTGAAAATCGGTAAATTTAATAAAAGATTTACGAGGCACAAAAAAGTTGCCAAATTAAATTATTTAACCAATGAAACCAAGTTTGTTACGATTTGACAACAAATAATGGAGTTATTGCGATTTTTCTGTTAAAATGGCCTTAATCTTATCTTATCTTATTCTCTAAAACAAGCTCCGTTTGTCCGGGCAAAGTTTTTTTTCGCTCCAAGGATTTTGATTTTTTAATGAATATGGGGGTTTTGGCCACCAGAAATCGATTGGAGCTGGTCTCATAGCTGGGAAAATTGGGTTTTCGCGCTAGAGCCCTTCAAAGTTTCCATGTTATCCTTATGGAGATTTTATTAATTGAACAAAAATCAGCTGATAACTGTAGATATAAACCAATGTGTTACATATTTAACCTGTAGTTTAAGAAAATTATACCAAAGTACCCTTCGGCTTGGCGAGCGATCGAAGCGAACGAGCTCGTCTTTAAAATGGAAGAGGGAGAGTGAGCGGAGCGAACGAGCTTTGTGTGAGAACGAATGTAATAATTTTACCTAGCTTAAGCTCGGTCCCCCTGGTACTTTGCATTAATTATAATGCAAAATCAATGTTTTTATGGAGAAAAATCGCAATAATTCCGTTATTTGTTTTCAGATCCTTACAAACTTGGTTTCATTGGTTAGATAATTTAATTTGGCAACTTTTTTGTGTCTTGTAATTCTTTTATAAAATTTACCGATTTCCAGATATTTGGGTTTGAAAAATTAAAATGGCCGCCATTTTAAAAATATACAGTGGAAAAAATTAATTTTCTTCCTGAAAATGGGCATTGGTATGATAACGGTTCATACCAAATATAAACTTAATGCAACCATCCGTTAAGTAAATAGAATTTATTATGTGTAAAAAACAAAATGGCGGCCAGCGGCTAAACGAAGCATTTTAGACTCCTATTTGGATAATGTTTTTTTCTTGTCACGATGCAAGGAACAAATGTACAAAAGGGTTCCAGAGAGTTCCGGGACCCTCTCTATATTTCGACTATTACAACGAGGACGGTATTGTCTGTACGCCGCCGGTCGACATAATCTCGGTGGATTGTGTCAATCTGGGCGACAATTTTTTACATCTTTTGCAGGGGCACTTTTGACATGCCATTCTCAGCTGCAACCCTTGCAGTTGCAAGTGAGAATTGCGTTTTAAAGGATTAAGATAAAAATAATTAAGATAAAAACTGTAAAGCAGCGTCCGCACTGGCCGAACATTCGTCGAACTTCTTCGGCGAACAAAATAATAGCCGAACAAAAAACAATAAACATTTGTAAGAAAAAATTAATAGCCATATGATTTACATTTAAAAGGTTATCAACGAACAAACAAAAGTTCGGAAGAACTTTGTTCGGCGAACATGTTCGGCCAGTGCAGACGCTGCTAATACAGGTAATTTTTGAACCAAGCGGCACGATGTAGTTACTGCACAGTCGCACAAACAGCCGTAGGCCCGGCCGAGGTTGCGAAGGGAGGTGGATTGCGGTCGGTATAGCCTGTTCACTGCTTCCCTTCAAATCACAATGGCTTAAAAGTTATCGATTATTGTTACAAGGTTTGGTAACTACTCAAAAATTTTTTCATGGGTGTGTTATATTTTATGTAGTTCCTAACAATTTCTAGGAACAAAACTAGTGAATTCGTTTTAAGTAATTATTAAAAACTATTCAAGATGTGAACTTCTTTCGTATGTGGCCTGGGGCAGTGTGCCCCATCTGCCCCCCCCCCCCCCTTCCCAAAGGCCCTGGTTAATTGTTACTAATTACTGTATCATATATTAAAATACATATATAAATAAAGTATACAAATAAATAATTAAGAAACAAAGTACAAATACATAATTACAAAGAAATTCCTTCATGATATACCTACAAATGTAAAGCCCATAAAATTAATAAGTTTAGGCTACTGAACTGCTAGCATTGATAAAGCAGCACAGAGATTGCATATACTGGCATTTAATGTTTTTGTACAATATAGCTCACACAACTTGTGACAAAAATAACAGTTTTTAAAAAGTTTAAAGTTCTTTATTACTTGGAATCTATGAGAATTGTGGTATGAGGCATATGCATTGAATCTATGGCAACCCACTCAAATTTAGTCCGAAATATTTTCTTCTAAATATTTTATTATATAAACATGTTGTAATTCGACTTATATTTGGATTGCTTCAGTTTTTGTAACCTAATTACCTAATGTACCTAATTAGTTAATTAGTTTGAAAAATAATTAACAAATTTTATATTTGTGTGTAGTTTCTTGTAGTATAAACCTATTACAATTAACAGTGGCCCAGGACTATACCCTACAGTCTTTCAAACTTTCAATGGTAATGTTATATTAAAAGTTTCATTGTTCGAATCATTATAAAGCTGTTTAAAATAACAAATGCTTGATAGGAAGAACTGATGTTTAAGTGGTTAAATATATTGTTACTGATTGAGTCCAAATCAATTTAATATATGGTCGAATTTTTTTAAGTAGCGAACTCTAATCTATAACCTATTTGGAATTTTGTTGACCATTTTAAACATTATGTACAGCTGTTAATTATTAAGTATTGTTTTAGTTATTGCGTGATCTATATCTATAAAAGGCAAAGCCCTCACTCACTCACTGACTCACTCATCACTAATTCTCCAACTTCCCGACTAGCTAGAGTGCTGAAATTTTGTATACTCATTCTTTAGGCTCAAAATAGGAAAGTCTGACTATTTTCATATTAATATTCACAAAGGGCTACGCCCTAGACGTCCTCAAAGTTACCATGTTATTCTTATGGAAGCAACATATTTGAATTCTAACATATGATTATGGAAATTGAATTAGGTTTGTTTACATCTGCCACATGATGATTCATTCAAGAAAATGCTTATAAGCATAGAAGTAGTAACCAGGTGTTTTTTTTTTTTTTTTTAAGAAAGTGAGATATAATGTTTATTTATGTTTGACATTGTCAAGATTATAGTGATGTACTTTCTATTCATTGCTATTACTTTTAGTCTGGTGTATACTTTGGTTGTATTAAGTGCAGTTTGATTTATTTCATATTTTATTGCTGTATACTTTTTTACTGTTCATAGGTACTAACAAACGGTTTTGCAAATATAGTTTTTTAAGCACTTAATTGCTCCGGCACACTGGATTTCAAAATTACTTTAGGGCATTCGCGGAGTTGAAATTTTTGCCATGGACGTTCCTCTTTGTTCATCCTAAGAAATGAGACTGAATTCTCACTAAGAAGCTGTTTTACCATTATAGTTTTCGAAATTGTTTTGGGCTCTACATCAAAGAAGCTGACAATTAATTACTGTATAGCCTACGTGTTGAAATTTGACAAGGACGGTTCTCTTAGCTCATAGGTACTATCTATGTAATCTAAGAAACGTTTTGGAAATATAGTTTTGAAGCCCTTTAGGTCTACACCCCACTGGACTTTCAAATTACTCTAGGGCCCACGGGGTTGAAATATGATGGAGGATTCCCTTTGCTCATGGGTACTCACTAAAAAAAGGGTTTGCAAATATAGTTTTTAAAGCACTTTAGGGCTCTACCCCACTGGATTTCAGAATTACATTAGGGCCTTCACGGGGTTGAAATTTGACATGGACTCTTTGCTCATGGGTGCTTACTAAGAAACGGTTTTGCAAATATAGTTTTCGAAGTTCTTTAGGGCTCCGCCCCCTAGGACTTGAAAATTATTCCAGGGGCAATTTATTCCCCCCTAAAATCCTCAAAATTACCATAAATCCTAATACGGTGTTGAAATTTAACGTTTATGTTCTGTTTTGCTAATATTTGTTTACTAAGAAAAACAGTTTTAGAAATATAGTTATTTATGTTCTTTAGGGCTCCGCAGTACATGATTTTAAAATGACTGTAGGGCCTACGGGGTTGAAATTTGACATGGTTGTTCTTTTTTTGCTCAATGGTTCTCATTAAGAAAATGTTTTGCAAAATTCCTTCAGAGCTCAACACACAGTACTTTGTTGTTTCAATGTCATTCTTAATGAAGAAGATTTTGTTGTTCTTTTAAAGATTTTATTACCTAAAACATAAATTCAATCACGGGCGAAGCCGTGACGGGAAACAGCTAGTTTATTATAATCACAATGTTGGAATGATTTAGAATAAACGTAACATTGTTAGCAATATGCACAGAAAGTATTTTTACACAATACATACATGAAGTTTAACTTTTTTATTAATATCCAAACTAAATTGCTCAGTCGTTGCGAAGAGAGTGTACAGTAGTACTTACCTAAATCTTAAAAACTAATCCATATTATGATGAAATAATGATGAGCATACACAACGAATAACTGGTAGTAACTAAAAGTATTGGCAACCGTAAACTCGATCCGTCAACGCCGCAGACACATAGACGACTGAAGTGTTTGTTTTGACAACCCCCTCCCACTTTTTAGGGAAGACATGTGGCCGGTCTCGATGTCAAAACACAAAGAGTCTAGTCGTGGTGATCTTGGTCCGAGGTTGACTCATCGTCTCGGGTCTGCTACCTGCTACCCCTTATTGAAACCTTGCCAAACCTTGAGTGGGTGTTTGTGAACAATAAATTAAAGTAGAATATGACCAGTCAAAGTATTTTAAATATCAGCGTAGTTACATTGCTGCTTAAAGTAAGTTAAAGTATATAGCCAACATGAATAAGAATATTAGGCTATACCGAAACTAATTAAATTTCGCCGGGTAGGCCTATGAAGAATTGAAATCCAGGTTTATTTATTCGTGTTAGAAAACATAAAACAAAGTTAAAGTAAAATTGTATTTGTTATTGTCAGTCATAATTATAGGTTGTCCAAAATATTCATTTTGTTACACAGTAACAATACACATGTTTACAATTAAATTGAGCTTTCCAATACTTCATTGACGAATCCCTTCAACAGCCGCAGTGAGCTCTCGGGCCCAATGGAATTTCAAGAGACTACTTTAAAAAAGTAAAGTTTTATTGTTTTCCCCCATGACAATAAAATTCAAAAAACTTACAATTATTATCGTTTAATTTATTTATATTTAACTATTTTAATTTGATGTGAATTATCATAAGAGAACATTAATTATTTAAATGAAAAAAATAAACTAAGCAAACGTTGTTAATTCTGCATGTGTAATTATTATATTCATCCGCACGTAAAATTAAAAGTTCTTCATACTTAGTTTTGCAAAGTTAAAACTTATCTAAACAGTGTTTTGAAATTAATTATTGTAATATCCAATAACAGCATAGACTTGGATAACAGTCAATAAACGTCATCTCAAACAAAGCTATATTACAGTTTAATCTGAAAGACAGCTCAGCAATGACACCGCCGCGAAGCGGCTCGCAACGGTTTGATGGCAGTGGAGATTGTCAGAGACGCAATCGAGGCATCGGCCGGCGCGGTGACGCGACGGCGAGGCACGGAGACGGCGCAGGAGCAGACAGTTAGTCGCCGTTACCAGCAGTTGCAACCGATTGCTTCACGTTCCTGCCGTAGTTCAAGGCGCGGCCACACGGGAGCAGCACTGCATTGGTCGTTATTTTGAGGTTAGGTTGGCGACAAATTAAAGCATTGGATGGAACGTCTTCTTGTGTATTCATAGTCAATGACCTCGATCTCTTGGTATTAGGTTTTCTGATTAATATCACTTTTTATTATTTAGAAATTTACTACACTATACAATTAAAATTTAAGTAAATTGTAACTTTTAACTAGGAAGTTTACTTCAAACTGTCAAGTAGGTAAGTTTGGTTCATTCAATGGGTTTGAATAATTTGTTTTTGGCAATTGATTAACAAAAAATTAAGTTCATTTTGAAATTAAGTTTACACAAAAAATGCTTGTTTAGTTCATTAGAAGAAGAAAACAACTTAAACTTAATTCAGTAAATATGTTAATTAAATAAATAAACGGTATCAGATAACTGATACATACTTTCTCCCAACAATATAAAAAATGTGTTAAAAGCATCCAAACATTAATTTCTTGATGGCTCAGTTGGATAGCTACCAGCATGAGTTTGTCTCTATGCGCGTCTGAGACTTTTAACAATGTACAATGTTTACCGCTAAACGAATAACTGAATTTTCTCTGCAACCACTTGACGTAGTAGAGCAATAATAATATAGGATACTGGATTATTTTAGTATTTTGAGCTCTTTTTGATGGTGACAAGTAAAATTTATCTCAAACTAACAATTTTTTGAAAACCGAAGAAATTGATTTTTGAAACATTCATTCCTCTTTAACTTTTGAACGTGAATTTTCTCTAGGCTGCGGGTTTTGTCATTTTATTTAGAATTCGAATCTTAATAAACCAAAAAATTTTAATCAAAATCTTTAGAGCAGTTTTTGAGAAATTTAGATTTTTTTATGTTTTTAAGGGTTTTTGGGTTAAATTAAAAAAATAAAAATGCCTGAAATTATTGTGAATTTAGACCTACATAACAAATTTCATCAAAATCAGTCCATTGGGGCATTCTCTAGCTCTGTTTACATCGATCATGATACACACGCGCATGCATGCATGCTCACATTGTACACACTCATGGACGGACAGACATCACTCTAAAAACCACTTTTTTTGGTCAGGGGACACCAAAACAGATAAATCCACCAACAACTCGAATTCAAAAATGTTGGCAATAACAATACTTTCTCCATATACTATGGTACAGGGGGAGAAAGTAAAAACACAATATATTTAGACAAAATAACTTAATCTTAACAAATATTCATACATCACAGAGAGAATAAATGCATTAGAAATACGGATAAATTAGCCTTTTATCAAATTAAGATCGCCGGCCTTGTCAACATATTCAATGGGTTTGAATATGTTTTTATTTTTTGGCAACTGATTAATAAAGAATCAAGCTAATTTTGAAATGAAGTTTATAGTAAAAAATTGCTAGTCTAAATTATATACTCCCGAATGTGTAACTGACTCATCGGGGTATCAGAAATTCGTGAAGTGTCGGTAAGGCAGATCGGTACTGTAGATCACATACTGTAGTTAAATTTGTTCAATAATATAAGTCCGAGAACTAAACCTGTAATGTGATCTACTGTACTGCATTACCCCTTAACACGTTCGCTACCACAATGTTAAAAAAAAATCGTAACCACAGCCCGCCGCCGCAATTTTGCGGCGGTCGAGTTCTACTGAGAGCCCACCGCCGCATATCTGCGGCGGCTGGGCTCATTAAAATAGACTGCCGCCGCATATCTGCGGCGATGGTTCCATGATACTAAATACGAAATTTCTTCAGTGCGGTCTATTTTAATGGTCAGACAGTTTAGGCGCGGTCTACGGGATAGTCCGCCGCATATGTGCGGCACTTGGTCTGTGGCTAAAACGATCACTGACGTCACTAAAATGTTTTACGTACATTTTATTTAATGTATTTTTGAAAGTAACATTTTTTAACGTATTTGATATATCTTTACACAAATATTCATCAAATCTCTTATATGACACATTGAAAAAAGTTTATTGTGTAAGAAAAATGTATAAACATTTGCATTTTGTAAACTTGTAAAACATCATAATTATACTACGTAAATGAATTGTAAAAAACTCTTTTTGTAAACTAAATATCTAAATACAATGTTTTTATATATAAGCCGTATTTTATTTTTCGCTTTTCAAAGGTTATGACTAAAAATAAGGTTATATTATTGCCGACGCTAACATGCGTCAATTAGTCTCTGACCATGCGCCGCAAATTTGCGGCGCTCAAAAAATTGCCAAAAATAAAGAGAAAATTGTATATATTTTTTTATTTAATGAAATTAAGATATTTTGAAGTGTGAAAACTAATTTTGGACGGTTTCTATTCGTGGTCTGTGGCATAAGTCACAAACACTAGGGCCGGTCTACAGGGAAGTCCATGATTTTTTTCGTGGGCTGTGGGATTGGCCGGACCGCCGCATATATGCGGCGGCTGGTAGCGAACGTGTTAATCTAAGTTGCATCCCAATGGTTATAGATTTAAGAGAGGGACCATGGTCAACGAAATGTGCGCTTGTTAACAAGACTTGTAACAAGATCTTTCACTTCTTATTATATTAGGGTGCGAAATTCAGCTTGCACTTTAAAATGGAATTGAGTGAAGGATCTGCCTATGGCCAATTTTCTTCCATTTGGCTAGCAATGTTGTGACATTTTTAATATTGACGTTTACTTCAAATTCTACACGTTCAAATTAATCCTTACAATAATTATTTCAAATTTTACCCCCTCAAATAATATAGGTTGATATATTTATAGGAATAAAATTAATTTGTATCGTTTCTTGTTTAGCTCTCCCAAGGCAAACTTATCAAAAGCACATTAAATTACTGAAATTTAGGTTATTTTGAAAACAAAAAACTCAACATATTGCTGTGTCTTCCTCCGTAAATCGCCAAGATATACTTGTGTAATGTCATGTAGGAGTTATATAGTTTTTTTTTCTTTTTTAGATTTATCAACCACGTATTCTTTCACTAAATGTAAATTTATTTTAGTTCTTCTGCTCTAGCGGCAAAAACGGTTGGGCCTATAAAATATTTGAGACGATCTTTTACTACAACTTTGTTTCAAATATGCCAAAGCTCGATACACAGAGCTTGAAGTAGGGAATTTTTTCGGAATTTCAAGTTTTTTTATTGTTTTTGTTTATTATTGTTTTTTAAAAACATTTTGTTTAATTTTACTGTATTTAGCTGAATTTTGCGTGTTGCTTCCCCATAAGCTTTAACTTTTGTATTAACTTAGCTTGACAGTAATATTTAAAGGAAATTCACTGTATTTAGAAGTGTAACAGTGCTAAAAAATTGAACTCGTAAATAATAATTCATAATTAATGCCAGTTTATCATGTTTTGTTGGTCCTAAACCCTCCAGTACGTTTTTTAACGTTTACTTATCTATTTATGTGGGGGGTTTAGCGTAATTTTATAATAACTACAGTCATGTTTTTTAGATCTTTTGAAATTGCGCATGCACATATCTTGGACATCACCGATATAAATAAAAGTCTCAAACATAAAAAAAAATTGTGATGAATGCCAAAATTATGTCTTTATTTGCCTACTAGGCGGAACTGATTGTTTTATAATTGTTTGTTACTTACTGACCCAAAACTTTGGTCTCCGACTATTTGAGGTATATTTGCAATGTTTAATTAATACTTGCAATACTTTATTCAGTAACTACAGTAATATTGTATTAAGAAGCTTGAGGTTTTGTATTAACTTTGCTTGAAAGGAAAGCTACTAGATTTAAAAGTTTAAAACATTGAACAGAGCTTGAAGTACGGAAATTATTCCTAATTTCAAGGTTTTTATTGTTTTATAGTTCTACTGAAAAACATTCCATTAACTTAGCCGTAAGTAGCTAAATTTTTGCATTTTGCTTCACCATAAGCTTGAAGTTTTGTATTAACTTATAGCTTGACAGTGATATTAAAAGAAATTCACTATATTTAAATGTTTAACACTCTTAAAAATTTGAACTTAAATATTATAATTAATGTCATCTAATATTATGTGTTTTTTATCTTACCTGTTGAATATAAACGGATTTCTCTGTTACCTATACTGTTAAAGTATAGGTTGTTTGTGAATTGGTGACATAAATCTAACTTTTAAACCTTTCACTTTTTGTCGTATCTCAAATCGTTACTTCAAGACCGATTTACAACTTTTATTAGGCCTACTACTAAATTTCATACAACTTGTTTGTAGAACTAACTACAGTTATATTTTATTTGAAGTTCGAATTTTGCATTCACTGAACTTGTTAAATATCCCTGTTACCCTAACTTCGACATAATTTAAGGGAAGTGACAAGAATAGTTAACAGGGGTCTTTGGCAGGTTCCAAACCGTTTGTTCATGTTTTTCTATTTTTGTTTCAGGTAAATTGTTTATTTCTTCATTGATCTTCAAAATATTTTATTTAGCTTATTCATTCTACTTTGTCATCTATTTTATTATGTTTCTTTATTTTATACTTCTTGCGGTAGAAGGGTGAGGCTAGGCATGGCTTCAAATCCCCCGACAATTCGTTTACTACAGTATAGTTGCGTATAAAATCCTTAACAATTTAATTAAAAATATTATGGGAAGATCTTTAACGTTTGACACTTGGTAAACTACAAACTAATTCGGCGAACACAACGAGGGGGTATGGAAGCGAAGGCCTCAACTAGGCTGTTCAGTGTTTGAGATTTTTACATACAGCAATTTACGAATAGGGGCAACTAATTAGGGTGTAAGGGGTGGAGCCTTCATTCAGCACGATACCTAAAATATTTGCATGGTTGATTCTGATTTCACCTCTCCCTCAATGTTACGAATTAGGGGGAACTTAGGAAGTAATTTTAAAAACTAGCCGTAGGCGATTTTCAAAGCTTTTCACTATTGTTGATTATGGGTAGTGTGTATTAGCCGGTTTTCTTACTGTCATGGTGGACCAGTTTTTCGGTGGAACTAACCTGCTTTAAATCGGCTCTTAAGTAATTTACGAATGTAGGACAACCCCTAAGGGGGCATGGGGGCGGAGCCCCCATCGAGCCGTAGGCGAGTCTAAATTATATACCGCATGTGTAACTGACTCATCGGGGTATCAGAAATTCGTCAAGTGTCGGTAAGGCAGATTAAGGGGTAATGTAGCACAGCCATGGTAACATAGATCACTTAACAGGTTTAGTTCTCGTACTTATATTATTCAGCAAATTTAACTACACATCAGTAGGTTCAGGTGTTCACAACTTGTAATTCCTGGAAGCACAAAAGGCGCAGACATTGCCCTACGAATTGTTGGTCTTTTGATCGGATAAAGGTGCATGTCAGGGAAAATCTTGTATGTGCGCTTGTGTTGAAAGCCTTGCACAGACAGATGTGCTGACGTAAAATCTTACAGCATAGCCTAGGGTGCGAAAATTCAGACCGCACCATAGCATGGAATTGTGTGAAGGATTTGCGTATGGTCAATTGTCTTTCAATTGGCTAGCAATGCTGTGACTCTTTTTGTTTTGAGATCCATATAAATCTCTAAATTTACTATTAATAATTGTAACTCACTTGTTCCTACAGCCAATGGAATTCTCATGGCGGGTGACAGTTTGAACAGACAGTGAATTGCATAAGTAGTAGGTATGTGTTTCCCGAAGATCTCATTAGAGATTTTATTATTATGGGAGAAAAGATCCACATTGCTGACATATCTTTCGTATGCAATGGTCTCTATCCACTATCCACTACCTGGTTAAATATGACTTGAATCAAGGCCATCTACACTCCAGGCCGAAATGCTCGGAAAGATGACGTCACTGTAGTAGTGTTCCAGCTGATCGGTGTTGCCAAAAGCAAGTAATTTGCTTAATATTTGGGGATTTTCGCGGGGATGTTTAAAAATTTGGCTGTTTTTAGGGATTTCTAGGTAGTACAGTAAAATTAGGGTTTTAGATCGGCAACTGCTGTGCATTCCCAAAAATTTGATAAGAGCTACTTTTAAGCACTATAATTAAAGATCCGATGAGTCCCCAAAAAATAAAGTTGTTTTTCACCTATAAAACCACTTTTCAAAATGGCGGTTTTTTTTTGTAATGGGATATATTTTGAAAAAATTAGTATTTATTTTTATTTTTCACCTGCATTTCTCAATATAATGTTGTGACACCGCCACCGATAATTTTTTAATGGGAAGTAGTTCATTATGACCGGTCGTTAATTTTTGGCCGCCATCTTGGATCCGCCATATTGGATGAAAGTTATTTTTTTGTAATATAAAGATAGTGTTGTGACACATCATTTCAAAGTAGATTTTTACGCTGATTACAATGCCGCAATCTGTTTTTGAAAATCTTGGTTCGTTTTAAAGATACACTCAAATAAAAATTCAACCCTATGAATTTCTTATGGACATTTCGAACTTTAAAATTATTTTTCATGATTTTTCTTTTATATCTAGTTCTAATTGAGGAATTCTGTTCATTGTGACCTTAAAATACTCAGTAATATTCCTGGCATTAATTTAAGATATTCTTCATTCCATTTGGAGGATACTGAGACGAGTTATATCCTTCTATTTAATAGAAACTTCAATTTTTTTTTTAAATTCGCTTTTAGTTTAAGATTAATATCTCAAGTTCTAAATAAGACACAAAGTTAGTTCTGATCTTAAAACAACTAGTACATAAATGTCTTTAATTTGAGTTATTGACCATTGAAATTCGTTGGATATTAAGTGGCTTATAACTGTCTAATCAACATAAAATTTATTATTTCCTGAAATTCTTTTTCAGTTAAAGACGTACAACTCAAGTTGTAAATGAGATTCAAGGTTCGTTTTGGTCTTAAATTACACGGTACATCATTGGCTTTAATTCCATATATTGATTGTTAAAATTGGATACGTTTAAGATGTAATATTATACACTTTTCAATAAAAAATATTTCCATTTCTGAAATTTGGGTAAAGTTTAAAATTTACAAACCGTTTCAAACCAAGCCAATTCGAACGAACAAAAACTCTAAAGAAGCCCATTGATCCACTGAGTGATCTGATACCGAAATTAACAACCTATCTCAATTAGAACAGGATATATGAGGAAAAATAAGCAATAAATATATTCAAAATTTGAAACGTCCATAAGAAATGTATGGAGAAGAATTTTAATTTCCGTATATCTTTGAAACGGAAAAATATTATCAAAAACGGATTGCAGCATTGTAATGAGCGAAAAAATCTACTCTGAAATGATGTGTCACAACACTATCTTTACATTAGAAAAAACCAACTTGTATCCAATATGGTGGATCCAAGATGGCGGCCAAAAAATAAAGACCGTTAAAAATAAAGTATTTAGTGCCCAACAATTATTGGAGTTGGTCCCACAACATAATATTGAGGCGATGCACGTAAAAAATGAAAAAGGGAAGCTTTTTTCAAAATTTATTTCATTACAAAAGAACCGCCATTTTGAAAAGTGATGAATGAATGAATGAATAAAGTTGTTTATTCCAATTAAATTTACATGTACACATTTAACATACTGTACAACTTACAAATAAATAATAATAATAACTTTTCTGTAAAAAAAATTAACAAAGAACTAAAAAGGTACATGATAATAAATTTTAATTCTTAAAAACATTGTATTAGGTATGGAATGAACTGACATGGGCACTGAGGCCTGTGCGTCAGCTCTGAGTTGCGTCCATAAATTAATTTTACCAGGTAAATGCAACTCTTTTAAGAGGAAAATATTATTGTATAATTAAAATTAAATAAGTTTAAAAAAAATCTAAAATAAAACACAAGGGAAATGAATTCAATTCCCAGAACTCTGTGGGACTGAGCTGAGTCGTCGGCAGATCGGAAGACGGGTCAGGGGGCGGGCGGAGGGGAAGGTGGAGTGCAATGGTCAAGTCAGTCACGCCTGTAATCGGCCGCGATAATAAACTCGGCCTCATCCCGGCTCATCCCCAATAACCAATCTTTGATGCGATTTTTAAATACAGATAATGAAATAGAGTCAAATAATTCCAAGTGTTGAAAATTATTACATAAATTACGATACAGAACATGAGAAATGTAAAATGAATTAGTCAAAGAAAATGATTTATAGATTTGTAGTGATGTAATTCCTACTCTAGCTGAAAATCTGGTGTTATGAGAGTGAGAAATTCCAGTAAAAATATCATTAAAATTTTTAAAGATATGAATTAAAAGGCTTTTTACAAAAAGTTGCCTAATCGTTAAAACGGAAGTTTCCTGGAAGAGAGAGTCAGTCGGGTATCGTTTGTTTTTACCAAAACCAATTTTAAAAATAAACTTCTGCGTTAAATTTAGTGGTTCCAAAATTGATTTAAGACAACCGCCCCAGGCTAAGATGCCAAAAGACAATAGGGATTGAACATATGCAAAGTAAACCATTTTTATTTCATTCTCTCTGAGAACTTGATTTAACTGTCTAAAAGCAAAAATATATTTCCTAATTTTGTTGTTGATGAAATTAATATGGTTCACCCACTTAAGGCGTTGATCAAAATAGGCTCCCAAATATTTGTATGATTCCACTTTTTCAATTGATTCACAAGAACAAGTTAAACTTTGATAATTACCGCAGGTATGAATTATTAGATCTTCGTAGTGATAATCAGAAATTTTACTAAGAGAAATTGCCATGAATTTAGTCTTTGATGTATTTAGAGAGAGAATATTTTGATCAAGCCATGATTTTGTTACCATGAGGTCATGCAAAGCTTTGTCACGTACCTCGGGCCATGTCTTACCTTTCCCAAAAATTAAACTGTCGTCTGCAAATAAAAAGAGTTTGCCGAAAATATTGATTCTTGAGATGTTAATTATATATATCAAAAATTAGACAGGCCCGAGCGTGCTGCCCTGGACCACCCCGTAGTCAACTGGTCTAACGTCACTATTTGTATTAAGAAAAGAAACTAATTGCAATCTATTGGAGAAGTAGCTTTTGAACCAAGAAAGAGCAGTTCCCCTAATCCCAACCGTCTCTAATTTAACAAATAGCCTGGAGCGGTCAACAGAATCAAAAGCTTTTTTCAAGTCTAAAAAAATTAATAATGGACGTTCATTTTTAGAAATTGCAAAATTCAAGTCTCTATTAATGTCAAACAAAGCATCAGAAATACTTTTGTCCGAGCGAAACCCGTACTGACACTCACTTAAAATATTATTTACTTGCAGATACGAAACTAATTGATCCTTTACTATTTTCTCAATAATTTTAGCAAAAACACTCAAAAGGGATATCGGTCTGAAATTATTCATATTGGAAACTTCATTGGATTTATAAAGTGGAAAAATTTTTGCAAGCTTATATCAATCAGGAAAGATGCCGTTAACAATACTTAAATTGACTATATGCAATAAGGGTTTGCAAATTATGTGGAAATTGAGCTTAAGAACTTCGGCCGAGATACCATCGCAGCCAGGCGCTGAACCACCACGCAAGTTGTTTACGTACCGTTTGAGATCAGTTTCAGTAACAGTGCTAAATGAAAAAGAACTGTCTTGTCTGTAGTCTTCGTCATTCACAACTGGGTCCCCACCAGCATTTATAGCGCTAGCTAAGTTAGCGCCAACAGAGGAGAAAAACATATTGAAATCGTTTGCAACTCTTTTATAATCATCAGGGCTGGCTGGGCCATCGGGAATAAATTTATTAATTGGAAAAGATTCTTTTTTATGAGCTCTACCAGAGATCTCATTGATTAGACCCCAAAACTTTCTTGGATTATTATTAGATACATTTAGTTTTTCTCTAAAGTATTTTATTTTTGTTTCTTTTAAAGATCTGCTGAGATTATTCTTAATATTTCGGTAACGCAAGATTAAACTAGGCGGAACTTTAATTCTTAGCCAAAAGGGTTTAAACTGGAAGCGGGAGGAAATACCAAAAAAATTGTCTGACATGATACTTCAGGAAAAACAATTTGAATATTGTGCTTGTAGCTATGTTGTTAATAAGTTTAAAATGTTAGTCATAGGAGTATACAGGTCACCCAAATCAGATTGTGAAATATTTTTGAATAGGTTAAGTGTATTGGTCGACTATTTTTCTAAAAATTTTAAAAATATAGTAATAGGGGGGGGATATAAACATTAATGTTTTAAAAAATGATCATGATCATAAACTTTTAAAAAGAACACTAAAAACTCATAACATGAAATATCTTGTAGATTTCTCAACAAGAGTAACAGAGAATACAGAATCAGCAATTGATAACTATATTGTAAAAGATTTTCATGATAGCACATTAACTGTTGAGGGTATAGTAACTTTCCTTTTTGACCATGATGGACAGTTGCTTTTCATTTTAAATAAAAAAATAGCTAATAGAATAAATAAAAGAATACCAATAAAGTGTATGAAACGCAAGTTCTCATTAGAAAACATGGATCTATTTAGGAAATTTTTGGAAACTGAATTTTGGGAGAATGTTTACATGGCTTCTGTAGATAAAAAATATGATGAGTTTTACTGTACTTTTAAATTCTACTTTGATATATCATTTCCTAAAATGATGATAACTGATAGAAAGCGCAAACAAAACTGGATCTCAGATGATCTAAAATATGAAAAAAGGGAATTAATGAAGTTGGGTTTAAACATTAGGGAAAATAAAAATTATAGTCTGAAGCAAGAATTAAAACAGAAAACACGGAATTACAGGTCAAAACTGGTGCAAGCTAAAGCAAAGTACTTTGAAAGTATGATTGAAAAATCTGATAACATACAAAAAACTGTTTGGAAGGTTATAAATTCTGAAGTTGGGAGAAACGTTGAAAATAAAAATATCTACTTAAAAAAGGATAATTTTGCTATAGATGACCCTAGAACTATAGCAAATATTTTTAATACTTATTTTGTAAATGTTTGTAAAGACTTTACCACTGAAAATGTAGATGTTAGTTCTACTGATACTGAAAGCTACAGTAATGCATGTTTTAGTTTTAATTTTGTTGATGCAGGGGAGGTGGAAAAAGTTATTAGCTCTTTAAAAAACAAAAATTCAACAGGTCATGATGAAATCCCCATTAAAGTTGTAAAATATGTGAAAAAATACTTAAGTAAAATCTTAAGCCATCTAATAAACTCATCTTTTGTTTCTGGACTGTTCCCTAGTATTTTAAAAATTTCAAAAATCATACCAATTCACAAAAAAGATGACCTAGAAACTGTGTCAAACTATAGGCCCATTTCTCTTCTCCCGGTGGTATCAAAAATTTATGAGAAAATAGTTAATAACCAACTTTTAAAATATTTAGAGGAATTCAAATTGTTAAACGATTATCAGCATGGCTTCAGACCCGGAAAATCTGTGATCACTGCAGCAGTATCGTTTATTGAATCTCTAATTGAATCAGTAGACAAAGGAGAAATAACAACCGGAATTTTCATGGACCTGTCAAAAGCATTTGATAGTGTCAACCACAATCAATTAATAAATAAACTTAAAATGTTAGGAATACAAAAAAACGCTATAAAATGGTTTCAATCATATCTTAATGGTCGTTGTCGATTTGTGGAAATTACCCATCAAACCCCAGATAATACAATTTTAAAGTTTTCTTCAGAAACAGAGCATATAAAATGTGGTGTTCCTCAGGGGTCAATTCTGGGTCCTCTATTATTTTTGTGCTACATTAATGATGCAGGCAACTCACTATCAAGCTTGCCTCAAAATAATCTTTGTCTTTATGCTGATGACACAAACCTTAGGGTATCGGCTGAAACACTCCAAGAAGTTGAGATCTTAAGTTTTGTTGAACTACAAAACATTGGCGATTTCTTGGAGCGGAATAAATTAACACTTAATGCCAAAAAGACCAACTACATAGTATTCAAAACGCAACAAAACAAACAGATAATTGATCCAATTATAATGTACAATGAACAACTAATAGAAAATAAAAATAGTGCACAGTTTCTAGGTCTAATCATAGACCAAAACTTAAGCTGGAATGCACATGTGGATAAATTATTATCAAAATTAAGTTCAGGAATTTATTCACTCTCTAGAATGGCATTCTTTTGTAATAAAGAAACAATGAAAAATATATATTTTGCAAACATACATTCTCATTTAGCTTATGGCTTATGCCTTTATGGTTCAACCACAAAATCAAATATGAATAGCATACTAAAATTACAAAAAAGGGCTGTAAGAATTATTGAAAAATTGAGATATTACGAAACAGCAAAAGACAAATTTAAAGAATTAGGGATTTTAACAGTTTATGGACAATATATTTTAGACACATCCATAATTGCAAAAAAATATTTAGAAATCTCTGACTTTAAAAGCCACCCTTACAATACCAGACATAAAAAATTCATCACTTCAACGCAACATAAATTAACATTTTATGAAAAAAAACCGACTTACATAGGACTAAAATTTTTAAAATATTTACCTAATGACATTAAAAATGAAGAAAATATGTCTAAATTTAAAAGGAAACTAAAAACCTATCTGATAGAAAAAGCTCTCTATTCTCTGGAGGAATTCTTTTCCACCCCCCAATAAAGAATAGACTACAAAATTATATTTTTCACTTATGTTTTGTGTATTCTTTGTTCAAAATGTAGATATATATGTAAAATCTAATGCTTTCTTTTCTTAGGTTTAAGTTAAAGTTTAGTTGTACTGTAGTACAAATGACGCCATTTAATGTACATTAATATTTACTTAATAAATAAAGATATTTTGACTTTGACTTTGAAACTGTCATTAAATGGCCGTTTCTTTATTTGTTTACTTAATTTGTCTCTAACTCTAATTTGACGAATTAATTCAATTGTTATCCATGGTTTGATCTTTTTTGTTCTTGTGCTGCGGTCATTAACAAATTTAGTGGCAGCAATAACTGAATTAGAAACAACTCTAGTAAAATAATGTGAGCAAAAATTAACATCGTCATGGCAAGTGATGACCGGGTCCCAGTTGGAATTCATGAGATAGTGTGATAAGAGTGTATGGTCCAAGTAGGTGCGTGGCGGTGAGTCAGTGTGTGAGTGATGACGTTGCTGTGTAGTACAAGAGATGGTGAAGCCAGTACTGTAATGGTCTGTTACGTGAGTCTGTAGTACTGCTGAGGTTACTCTGTCCAAATCATCATATTTAATAAATATATGATCCAAACCAGAGCTGGTATGCTGGGTTACTCTGGTGGGTTTATCGATGCACTGTGAAAACCCAGCTCCTATCAGACAATTTAAGTACCTATCAGTATGTAAATCATTAGTTAATAAGTCAATATTAATGTCTCCAAGTAAAATACATTTATGATCCTTATTTATATTGTTTAAATACACCTCTAATTCACTTAAAAATAAATTAACGTTACAGTCAAAAGTCTTATAAAGAGCAAATATATTAAAACATTTATTAAAAATTGTAAGCTTTAAGGCAAGACCATAAACTTCCCCGATAGTTATTTCAGTGACAGTGGCAGTTAAATGTTTTTTAATGTAAACAATAACCCCGTCATTCTGGTTGCGGTGAGTCACAGTGTGGTAAAGGTCAAAGCCCTCCAAGGCCACCAACCCCTCCCCGCCCCGCAGCCAACACTCAGTCAAAACAATAATGTCGATGTCGGAAATTAAACTATTTAAGTACAAGGATAGTTCTTCAAAATTTTTACTATAACTACGAATATTTGAATGGAACAGGTTAATGCCGTCAACATTTTTACTATAGAATTCAGAGAATTGGTTAATTGAATCCAGTTCCAAACAATTTAAGTTATGAATGAATAAATTATTGTCATCATCAGTCATCATCAGCACAAGCCAAAGCGCCCTCTGCCAGCCCAGGCCATGAATGAAACTATGCCTATTATTGAAACTAGCGGAATGAGTTATGAAATAAAAATAATATTATTAATTTCATACAGATATGCTAAAAAACTATGATTACAAAATTGAAACTAAAGATTCTGAAAGCCGTGATTTTATAGGTGTAAAACAACTTTATTTTTTGGGGACTCATCAAATCTCTTTTTCTAGAGCATAAAGGAAGGTCTCCTGAAAATTTCATGGACGCACATCAGTTGCAAGGTTGTTTTTGGCCTTATTTTACTGTACTAAGGTAATTATTAGGGAATTACTTTGAAATTGTGTTACTTCAGATCACTACTGATGTGACATCATTGCTCCGTAGCTAAAAACATCTGAACACTCCATTGCTTTCCTACCCTTATTTATATATAACCAAGAATATTCACTCTCTGTAGCGAGATTTTACTTTCACTTTTAAAAATAATTTTAAAATCAACAAACCCAACTATTAAACTTTCTTACTAAATATAAAAGGAATAAGTGGAAATAAAGGACAGCTCTTTCCATCCAGAAAGATTAAATATTGTACGGAGTGTTTGCTTGTTGTTTATTTTATTTGTCTTCTTCAACCATAGTTTAGAATTAACTTCACAAAAATGAATTGCAGTATTTAGTTGAGTTGGTTGCATGTTTTGATAATTACATCACTTAGACAGGCATTTAAAATAAATTTTCATCTCAATTCCATTAGCCTATATCTAATAAAATTTTTATTTTCAGTGATGTGATCCAACAACAGTCAGTTACTTTTTCAAAACAAAAACTTGCTACAGTTAAAACTTTAAGTGAAACAGAAGTAAATATAAGTCATCGTCTTGAAGATTTAAACCTAGATTCAAGTGAAGATGAAAAAGAAAATGAAGATAGCTCTGGAAATGAATCTTCAAAAGAAATGGACTTGAATGCAAAAAAATTGGAAGATCCAAGTCTTTCAAACCAAGATGAGACCATTCAAGGTAAATTTCATTTTTATGGTAAATTTGATATGTTCATCATTGCTCAACAAAATTTAACACTGACATCACACTTTGCCGGAGAACCAAATATTGTTCATTTTAATGGTATTTTTTATTTGTGAAGGTGTTTTAGGTTTGAGAGTTTTAATGAGAATAATTCGTTGTTATGGTAGAACACTTCTGATCACGAGTCTATCAAAAATCAAATGACATAAGATTGTATTTATGAAAGCAGTAAAATCAATGTAGAACAATCTTATTACATTAAAATTTGTCTCAATTTCACAATACAGGTCACCAAAACTGTCTAAGCTTTCAGGTTAATGAATTGAGAGTGTAAAATGGGTGTGATTCCTTGCAGAGTTTTGTTACTTTCCAAAAACAGTAAACAATTGGCATGATAAAACACTATTTATGAAAAACAGAGATATTCTAATCAAATATGTTATAATTGAAAAGAAACCTGGAGGGATTTTTGTTTCACAGCTAATTGGGATGGGTTAGGGAATCCAATCCCAGAATCCTAGCAAATCCCAGTTGGATTTTGAATCCTGGGATTCTCAGGCTTAATAGTGGGGTTTTCGGGATTACCAAATTTATGCAAGAACAATGTTAATTACAGTATGTTGAAATCTATTTTTAATATGTTTATGAATCAAAATTATGTCAGATCGAGTTTCTAAATCACATAGTTGTGATTTAATTACTTATTTATTGTATTATAAATTAACTACACCCTTTCCGTGCTTTATTAATAGTTTTAAATGCACAAAGCTAAAAACAATGTAAAAAAAGATAAAATAATGACTGTTTAAGTTAACTTTATAACAAATAAAATTAAAAGGTAATTTATATTTATTGATCCTGGATAATCATATGTTATTTAACACTTCTATTTATTGGTTTCTGGCTTTGTATAAAAAAACAAAACAACTATCTTAACTATTTGCTTGAACAATCATGATGTGCGTCGCATCACTTCATATCAGGGAACCTCGGACTTAATATTGTTTCCTCTTGCTGTCGCGGCACAATAACATTACTTTTATTATTCTTCTTTAAACTTACTCTTGAAAATTTTATCAAGTTTTTTTTTAGGTGAAGCTTTAGTTTTTCTTCTAGTATTAGTGTAGTTTTACTTCAAAATGTTTTATTTGTTTTAGAGTCATAGTTATTCATACTAAAGACAGCCTGCTGGTCGAAATTCAACCAAAAATCCAGTTGATCTTGAGCCAATTAGTTTTAAAATGTTTGTAACTGAAACTTTTGTTCTTCCTGGTTTGCTAGCATTTGTTATTACAACAGCTATCTAATGATTCAATCAATTATCCTTCTCCCATAAGATTAACATTGAAACTCTGAAACCCTGATGGCCGATGTGAATTATAATGGGATTCTGCTCATCTACAGGACACACTACCTTTACAACGGTATGCCCGGTTTTTTCCTACGATTTGCACAAGCTGAGAAAAAAGGAGGAAAAGAAACATGCTTGCCTATTAATATATAGATTTTTCAACCAGATTTCCTTAAACTTTTGTGCTTACAGTTTTTATATTTAATACATTTTGCAAGACTTTTTTGTTAGTACACAGCAATGAATATTTTACTGTCATAATCTTATTGTAATATTTTATATACTTACCTTCCGATTTTATTAGTGCAGTTAAAGTTTAGGCAAAACATATTTAAAAGCAATTTTTCCTTTTATTTAATGTTTGTTATTTTTAATTAAGAAATAATCATTTAAAAGTAAACTTAACATTTTTTATTTAGTACTAGTGTACTTTTTGCTTGAAACCGAGCAATTTAGTTTCAAAACTTTTTCTTGTGTACGCTCTTTTAATGTAGTTTTTTTAACCAGTACTTCCTCCATGGCTTAACATAACCTTGTTGGTATGAAAAAACATTTGCTTTCGCTGTTGTACTGCTGTGTTTACTCGTTATAGTTGTTAAGCTCAAAAATTCCTGACCAATGTTAATAAAAAGTGAAAGTATAAAAAATTTAAGGAGTTGTAGGGACCCTCCATTAATATGGATATTTACTAATTTACTTCAGAAACAACGTCACGAGCTCTATTCAACAACACAAAAAATCATAAAAATCGGTAGAAAACTGTAGAAAATATGCACAAAAACCAGGTTCCGTACTAAATATGTATAGAGAATATACTCCGGTCACGTATATTATCCTAAATCTCCTAATGTAGTGCAATACAGTTGGGTTACGAACATCTTTTGACACACATTGAAAGAGGCGCTGTATATATCATATGGCTCATTTAGCCAGCCACCAAGGTTTAAAAATAAGAAAATAAATACTGCGGTGCAGAGCACCTGAGTCAGTATATGTAAAAAACTAAAATAAAAATAGATCTCTCTTTTTAGAGCTAACTCCAGGGCGCTAAGCCAATGCAGCCCAGCTTCACTTGTGCTATCCAGACCGGTCAATCCTTCGACTCCGCAGTCGCATGACTGGTCTTGTGTCATTTTCCATTTGTACTTCCAATAATTACATCTTCCCACCCCCAGTGCGGAAACGATTGAGTATAGTCCACTGCTTCTAAAAAGGGTTCATACCATCGCTACGGTCGGGTCAGCTATCAAGAAGTGGTTCCGACCTTGAAAAGCGTCCCAGGAGGAAGTCCAGTTTGTATGGATGGTGAATTTGTGTCCATCAATCTGGGAGGCTGTTCGTAGAGGAGGTTTTCGGGACCACAATCGGCCCGCATTCTGGGGTAGGTAATCATGGATGGGCAGCTGTGGAGCAGATAAGATCTTGGTATATTCCCTAATGAGTGCATCCCTTCGTCTTATTTCAGGAGGAGCGATATTACACAGCCCTGGGAGCCAGGGTACTGGGGTTGCCATGAGTGTACCACTAATGGCTCTCATGGTCCTGTTTAGCTGGACGTCGATCTCTCTAACATGCACACTATTTAACCACATGGGAGCGCAGTACTCAGCAGTTGAATATACCAATGACAGAACAGTGTTTCGCAGAACTTGTGCGTTAGCTCCCCATGTGGAGCCAGCAAGGTGATGGACAATGTTAGTCCTGGTTCTCACCTTTGCAGCCGTTTTTTGTAAGTGGCTTTTAAACGTGAGAGATTGATCTAAAGTGACTCCCAGATACTGTGGGTGGTCATTATGATTTAGCTCAACGCCGTTGAATTCGATTTTAAGTTTTTGGTTGGCCAGTCTATTATTCAAGTAGAAGCAAGCAACCTCAGTTTTTGTTGGGTTTGGATTTAGCTTTCAGGCTTCAAAGTATTCACAGAGGGTTGTGAGGTCATTTGTCAGTGTTTCCTCAGCTTGTCGAAAATGCTGATGTTGATATGCCAATGCAATATCATCTGCATAGATAAATTTTTAAGACTGAGTTACAGGAATGTCGGCAGTATACACATTAAAGAGCATTGGGGCGAGCACTGACCCTTGTGGCAGGCCATCCTTTAGTTGCCTGAAAGTACTTTCTCTGCGTCCCAGGTATACTTTTATCATCCTATTGGGAGAGCATTGAGTTGAGGAGACGCAACAAGAAAGGCAAGGAATAAGGTCGTAAAATTTAACAAGGAGGCCTTTTCTCCAGATAGTGTCATATGCTGCAGATAGATCTAAAAAAGCCACAGAGGGTTTCAGTCTTCGCTCAAACCCATCCTCAATGAAAGAAGTCAGAGCCAGAACCTGGTCACAACAGTTGCGACCAAACCTAAATCCAGCTTGTTCGATAGGGATGCCATAGGGAGGATTCTGTTATAAATCAACTTCTCGAGCAGCTTATAACAAAAACTTAAATGAGCCATAGAACGATAACTTTCAGGCCGTTTTAGATCAATTCCGGGCTTCAAGATAGCTATGATTTTGGATTTTCTAAATATCCCAGGCATGTCGCCAGTTTTCAGAGTGGTGTTAAAAACTTCAAGAAGCCACTGTCTAGCCTTGTTACCCGAGTGTTTTATAAACTCTGGGAAAATGTCATCCAAGCCTGCTGCTTTGCCAATTGGCATCGCATTAATTGCCACTTCCATCTCGTCGTAAGTGAAGGGTCTAGAGACTTCCAAGGGTGCTTGCCGACCCTCCTTTATCTCGTTAAGCTTGAAATTAATTTTTCTGTCTGCAGAGTGCAGACGTACGCACAGGTTTTTAAAGTACGGAGAAGCATTTTGCAATTTCACAAGGGCTTGGCTGTGAGGCATCGTGTTTTTCACTTGATTTACCAGTTGAGAGTTTCCTGAGCAGAGACCAAGCTTTCCAACTACTTTGGGTGAAGTTCAGGTTCTCGACAGTTTTCACCCACTTCTCTCTCCTGGAGTTGTCGAGAGAGTTAGGGAGTTAGTCAGCTACATCTCTGTGAGCAGTGTCTGTATACTCACTGTAATGATTTTCTCACTCTCTGCTCCATTCTGGTATGTATTCTTTTCTAAAACCTCTTGGGATTGTCTCCTTAGCGGAAGACAGGACAAGGCATGTGAACCGATCATAGTTTTTTATTTTAGAGGGGATGAACCTGATGCCGCTGTCAAGCCTTGATGAGAAGGTCTCCCACTCAGGTTTATTAAAGTTCCATCTAGGCCGAGGAAAAGATCTCATTAGAGGTATTTGTATTCCTACTGATATTATTACAAGCCTGTGCTGAGAGTGGGGGAATGCACCAAGGACCATCCTGGAAGTAGGTACAAGTGTTGCTGATGGTTCACGGGAGCTAAAGCACAAGTCTGGAGAGTACCCAGGTGTACGAAGCCATCGGGCTTAATGGAAGGTGTGTGGGTCCTTGGCATTAAATACCAAGAAAAGGTTGTTATTTTCAGTCCAGCTTGAAAGACGAGTGCCTTAGTCATCATCGGATGAGCGCTGTAAAGGAACCCAAGAGTTTCTAAGATCAGGTTGCAGCCATCACGAGCGTTGTTACGGCTAACTGTGGGATTGGATTGGCAACTTTAGAATCTCAAAATCCCAGGATTGCATATTCCCTACCTCGGATAGAAAATAATCTTATCCAAGCATGCCTGATCCTTCATGTTTTTTGAACCCATTGATCTTATTATGTATTTTTATTGTGGATTGCAAAGGGGAGTTTGAGACAAGAGAACTAGAGCAACCAAATCAGTATTTCATCATTATATTTTGCCCTGTTTCAGTAGTGCAATTAATTACAGTCCATTAAAGGCCCATTTTCCCAGACGCGTCTCGTGCGTCTGACGCTCCGCGATGATCGCTCGAGCGATGATCGCTCAGTGACGATCGCTGGGGGCTATTTTCTCAGAGACGTCTATTCGTTGCGATTATTAGATCAGTGAGTAGTCTTTGGTGGCGAAAGGAGTGGTGTTGGTGCTGTTTGTAAAATGAGTCCTGGTATTAAAAAACAAATAGTGAAGTATTTATTAGCGGAGGATGAGGTAGATGATGAACAAATTTTATAAATGCTGCGTGAACCCAGGGAAGAAATGCTTTCTATGTTTTTAAAGAGATCTGAAGAGGGATATTTTAAAATATTAAAAGAAAAACTATTTACGTTTTGATGAGTCCAAGTTTTCTGAGTTTTTCAGGCTTGATTTTACACAGTTCAACTTCGTGCAAAGTTTAATCATAGATTAAGCATACTCCAAGGAGTACTCCTTCAGGAGTATGCTTAATCTCACGGCATCCTTGAATTACAAAACCCCATACCCCATAACAGCAGAAGAAAACTTGCTCTAACTTTTAGGTAAGTTTTAATCATGTAGTAAAAAGGTAGTTATATGCACAAAATTTCAGCCTCCTTCTATTTTAGTAATAAAAAGGAAGCGCATTTTACCTATGGATCAAAAGATTTTGAACCTTTTAGTTTGATTAGGGAAAAATAATAAATAACAGCATTTCCAAAATATAGTTTTTATACATTGTAATTATCAAACCTAATTATTGCAATTGGGAAAAGTAGCAAAAAAGCCTAAAAACATTAATTAATTATTAGGAACTGTCATTTTTATACTGTTGTACCTGAAAGGTATAACAGGTGTTATAAAATAACACTGAAGGTATCTAGACGGAGGTTTGCATCGCTTTCCTGGTGAGAAATGTGTCCAAAATTGACGTTGGCTTAATTTAGTATACCCAATCTTCCACCAATAGACGCGAGCGACTGTGTCTCCGTCTGCTCCAGGAGCAGAGGTCCGCGATAGACGCTAGCGGCTCAGTTACAGTACCTGGCGGCTGAAGCGATAGACGCGTCTGGGAAAATAGACTAACCTCAAACAATGTAAAGTAGAGGGCAGCGATTGACGCGGAGCGATCATCGCGGAGCGTCAGACGCATGAGATGCGTCTGGGAAAATAGGCCTTAATAATGCCAATGGGAATTATATATCAATGGAAAAATTAATTTCATATAAGATTAATACTAGTTAACTAAGTTGAAGAGTTTTTGTAGTTTACACATATCAGATTTACCTTTAAACGTAGAAGTACATAATTCATTTACATAAATTTGCTTTCTCAGAAACTAATAACTCTGATAGGTTAAAATAAACCTTTTTAAATACCTTGCATTTTTCAAATTTGAAGAAAATTTCAATACTTTTTATAAACTTTAGCTGTAGCTCTATTCATAGAAACAGCCATTATCGAAAGTAAGTGTAATAAAATTACATTATATTATATTTTCTTCTTTACATAAATGTCATCGCAGTCCCCTTCTTCCTCCCCCCCCCCCCCTTTCCTTTTCAATCACCTTTATTCGCTAAATTAAGTTTGTTTTGATCCTGAAACTGATCAGTCATTTTAGAGGCACACAAAATATTCAAATAATATATCAGTATAATATGGGTTTTTGTGCAAAATTGTATTTGTTTCTTTTTTTCTTATTTTTCTTAAAATTGAAGAAATTATTATTTTTAATAAGTCACTCACTTTGTGTTAAATTATATCTCCCTTGATGAAAATGCATTTAATTTAAACTCATGTTTTAATTGTTTTTTTTTTTTTTTTTTTTTTTTTTTTGCTATATATAAGATTAAATTAAAATTTAAACTTTCCATGAGTTAATATAGTAGAGTCCCAGTAATCAGGAACAGATCCTGTTTGATTTAGCAAATTTTCAAAATAGGTGGAATTAATAAATAATTGATGATATTTACTTGTCAACTACTGCCGTTAACTGGAAGGCAAGTTCTACTGTGTGTGAAACTGGAACTCAGTTATGATTGGGTCATGGAAACGGTAGCTTGTGCTTGAACTGCGTTAAATAGCAGAAAAAAAAATGGAACATTGTAATTAAGTTTATTGACAGTGGTCGAACCACAAAAAAAGCAGCTGCAATAGTGATGAAATCACGCGTAACAACCGTTAATTACATGTAATATTGATAATCGAGATTTTAAATAAAGAAAAAATTGGTATTTTTTACAAAAGATATTGGGATTAAGCAGATTTTCGTAAGAGCGGGGTTTTTGATAATGGCACTCCTCATTCCTTTGAATAAAATTTCCCAAATTCCACTGCACCGTGATCTGTTTACTTCATATTTCAGTGGTACTCATTCACAGTCGATTCATTCATGCATGCCATTTGTTCTTTCAGCTCAGGAAAAACCAGGGAAAACGGTATCTCCAGTTAAAATTTGAGTAAGTCCTATCAAGTGCATTTTTCATAAAAATACTAGGTATTAGAGTGCTTTTTTAATGCCAGAGTTCCTACAATGTTTATTGTTAATCTAATATAATTGTTTTAAGATTAAACATATCACTTTTTGCCAAAAAATTAGGTGTACTGTAATACTCAAATGGATGACTGAAGTAGTAAGGTTACAATTCTCACTGATTGCTATTAAGTACTGTTCAGTTGCCACACGACTTGAATGCAAGTAAGGGGTGCATGTGCATGGTAGAGCGGTCCAGACATCCCACACCTTTTAGCCAAAAAGGTCCAGTTACTATAGCAACAAAGTGACTAACCCTGCCTGGTCTGAGTGGTTTATGGCAGTAAATAAAACATCACTTATTAAATAAAATAAAAAAATAATAATATAAATATATATAGTTATAACTTTTGCTTTGCCACTGAAGTTTAAGGAGAAACAATTTTAACTTACAGTAATGACATTAGAGGCCAGCTTTTGCTCTGCTCACTTGCCCCTGCAGTGAGCTTGTTTGCCTGTAAGATTATCTCACTCGTTTCGCTCTTTTGACTCCTGAATTAGCTTGTTCAGTCTGCATTGTGAGCTTGTGAGGGATGTATTCTGTTATATAATTTTACAGTAACAGTAGACTCCCGATTATCACTAATAACTTGGTTTCCAATTACTCCAATAACATCCTAAAGATAGACTAATGACTTTTTTAGTTGCACATTTTGTGTTTAAAGACAATACAAATCCTTTATTCTTGATTCTAAAATAAGCTGTGAATGGCAAAAACTATTCCTAAATGAGGAAAGCAATCATCAAATGAGAATAATAAAATAAATTTTGTCTGTCTTCATTAAGCTGCAACACTGATAACCTGTAGGCTGATAATCGGGAGTTTTCTGTATGTGGATTGGAATAATAATATAATAATTAGTCAATTGATTTATTATAGACCTGTGCCCCTAAGAATGATATGAGAAATTTCAAATCCGTTGGGGCAAGTCGAAAAATCATTTCGATTTTTGATTTTGGAGCCGATGCTACTCGCGCCGTTCTCTCAATCTAATTGTGTGGTATCGCCTCTCAGTGATGAGCGGCTCAGTGAAATACGACCACTAGAGATCATTGGCGGATCTAGGGGGGGAAGGGGGGGGCGCCTGTGGGGGCTGCAACCCCCAGCCTTTGTAGCTGCCCTTTGAGCTAGTTTCTAAAAAAATGTAGAAATAAAAAAGTATAGTTTTGAAAGTTGTTTTTTTATCAGAAAAATTATCTCACATTAAAGAATAACACTGTAAAAATATATTTTACTATAAATAGCCCAGTTATTACTGGAAAACATATCGCGTAGTGCGTAGGAGCATAGGCCTAATTAATATGGTAAGCCTAGTGAATCCAGATCGGTAACGCAGCGGAGCAGCTGTCATGTGCCGTCGTCTGCCTTATTGAAGGTCAATGGCCCGGAGTAGTTATTTACCAAATACAATTTCAAAACAAAAATGTAATAGGTTTTTTTTAATTGGTTTGTTTTTGCTGTTTGTCTCTTCAAATAAACATGAGAAAATTAATTTTCAAATCTGGTAATATTTAGTGTAGCTTCCGGATGATTGAAATTTATTTTTAGTATTTGAATATTTGTCAGAGGTTATGATACAATCAGTCTACTTTTAACCAAAATTGAATTTTTCTGACATTTAATCATTTGAGTAGAAATAAGTAAAGTTTACAATCTTATATCGAATTGATGTTTTTCCATTAAGTTTTACATTACCCGTATAAGATAATTTTAACTTATCAGAAGGAGAACGCATGTGTTGTTACAAGACTGTACTACGTTGAAAGCCGAAAAGCTAAATCGGTAGGCAAAATTTATTATAGAGATTCTTTTCCTTTAAAGTCTCAAACTAAACTTTAAATCTGAATAAACAACTTTGGTTGACTCATAATTTACGCAGTAGTGTAATCCTAATGCGTTACTAGCTAAACGACCATGCTCCGCTACGTTATAGTATAACTTGGAAATGCCAAAAGTGAGGTTATCAAAAGAATAACAAACTTTTCACGGCTGACTATTTATCTACTGACACTTTTAACTGAATTGTAAATCTTCTATTAAATTTTCAATGTTTTTTTTAATCTTCTCCCAAAATGACACAAGAGTGTGACTTGCAGCAACATTTTGCAGTGGTGATTGAGTAGTGCATGTACAGTACTCAAATGGAGCAGTACTCAAGAAAACGCTCGTGTACCGGGCCAGCAGCGTATTTTAACGCTCCTGTGAACTGGGCCAAATCAAAAACCTAAACAACGGTAATACCACCGTGATATGCGTTAATTTTAATGCAACGATCAGCTGATTGTTTACCCAATATGGATTAAATGGCAACTTCCAAATAGATCTATACAATTGTGTTAAAAACACTGCCTAAACCGCGGTGGTATTACCATGGAGTGGGCTTAAGAATTGAATTGGACCCTGAATCTTGAAAGGACTTGACCCTAATGATCTTCAGGGTCGCCACAGACATTTCAAGTCAGGAAAAGTCAGGAATAGTCAGGATTTTTGGGTTTTGGTCAGGAAAAGTCAGGAAAAAGTTTGAAAAAATGCCGAAAGTCAGGAAAAAATAGGGGAAAAGTGCCAAAAGTCAGGAAAATTTGCAGTGGCACAATCCGATTGTCTCGATTTTTGACCCCTCTCATAAATCAGAATTACTAAGTAGTGGGTAAAATGTATTAATTTTATACATTAATTACCTATTAATAATGTATATTTCTACTGTGTTTTTCATTGTTATAATGTTAGTTTTTACTTTATTGTTGGAACACTGTTTTATTTTTAGCCAATTTCTCTACAGGGAATATTAGCGAATTTCCCTCTACGGAATAAGCTATTACGATAATACTCATGATAAGACCTAAGGCCGGGACCATATTACTTTTTTGTTTTGAGGTCCATAGGAGCCAAAAACACCTCCTACACATATATATTCAAATATATATTCATATATATGTGTCCGTTTACACAATAAATTTTGAAAGACTCCTTTTATTTCGATGAAAATTGGTAAGGTGTAAGACAGCGTTCTTCAGGTTAAGTTTGAAAACCAGGTTGATAGGACATTTGGAACAGGGTTTTATGGGGTTTCAAAAAGGTCAAATTAGGGGTTTTTGGTATTTTTCACCCTAAAAATTTAAATCATCAATTTTCAAAGAGACCATTCAAAAGAACTTTTAAAAAACCAAATAGTTTTGTATTTTGAATCATTTACTTAGCTTCACTGGTTACAGAGAAAATTAAAAAAACAAGTTTTTCATTTAATTTTTATGGGAAACCAATAAAACCTGGTATATTGCTTACTTTTTAACATTTCCCAATTAAAATCTCAAAAGGCTTAATTATTGCTATATGTAAATAATTTTTTTTTTCTTTAGTTAATTAACTAAACCATTGGAAATTCACTGAGTATACTGAGTATTTTGCTGTGACGGGGGTATTCCAATAAAAATTTTAGCGATGGGCAACTTAGGGAATGGAGGAGATTGCTTTAAAAAAATATTCAAAAGAAAATTCACTAAAAACAAAAAACGAGTCTTTATTTGTAAAACCCCGCGGTTCCAAAAATTCAGGAAAAATCTCTCAGATTTGTCAGTAAAAGTCAGGAAAAATGGCCTCCAAAATTCTGTGGCAACCCTGGATCTTGCATTTGAAGGGAATTCTGAAAATCTACTTATCTCACCCTTTAATTTATCTTATGAATCATGAAAAACGATTCAGTTTTTTCACTGAGAACTCAGCTTTTCACCTGTGTATTAATGTATATGGTACCGCATATAATTGAATTGAATTGAAAATATCTTTATTCATAAGGTAACTTATACAATGGTATACAGTAGACTCCCTCTTAACCGGCCACCTTTTAACCGGTCTCCGCTTTAACCGGCCTACCCTGGCACAAAAACATTGTCTTTTTAACTGGCCATTTTTTATCTCAACATTGCTTTAACAGGCCATGTTTCGCGGGAATCTTTGTTTCTTATCTAATGTATCATTCAATTCCACATTATATCATGATGTTCTCAAACCATCTAAAATGTACTGTCCTGGACGGAAGTGTATGCCATTGGAAGTGAATGTGTTTGGACCTGCTATCCAATAGATAATATAGGAAACGAATTATTATTAATTTTTTTTGGGCACTGATTTCATCGGTGTCGGATGTTAGCTATAAATTACATAGAGTAGTATATTTATAGTTGGTTTTTTCAAGCTATAATTGCATTTAGGCCATATGGAATTGTAGGTTGGAATTTTTAAATGTATATCGGTTTAACCGGCCAAATCATTAACCGGCCGAGGCCTGGTCCCGAGATGGCCGGTTAAGAGGGAGTCTACTGTTCATCGAATGGCGCCATTAAACTATAAAAATACACAAGCATTTCATTCTTAAAATAAATCATACTTGGGCTAATTCATCTAGGACAGATAAAGGAGTGCTTATTAGATATAATTTCAAGTTTCTTCTTAACATATCAATATTGTCTATGTCCCTCAATTCCACAGGAAGCTTAGAATAAAATCTAATACCTGCACAGGATGTTTTCTTATAAAAAAATTCAAGTCTGTGGCAATCAATGGCAATTGTATTTCTATTTCTAGTGTAATATGAATGGTAATCACCAAGCCTGGAAACCAAATTATTTTGGCATAATTGTTTGTGCCTGTCTGTGAGAATGAATAAGTCCTGTTTTAGGTTCTATCTTTTAGAGAAAATCAACAAAAACAGAAAAATTTATGACAAATAATTGACTTGGTGTCAAAACAGTTCATCACAAAGGTTCTGTTATTGTTTGTTTTATTTATATTTTATGGGAGATATAAAAGGGTGAAATATACAAAAAAGATCGATGCTAATTTAGACTATGATGCGGAGTCCTTCAGAAAGATAATAATCAGGTCAGACAAGGAAAAAACTAATGTTGTCTCGCAAAAAAAGAAAATTGGAAAAAACCCTCTCCCAAGGATACCCCCCCCCCCCCCCATCGTTGATCCCAGAATACGGACACACACTCATTCTTGCCTATTATTTGAAACTTGTTAGTGTTATCGATGTTTGTAGGTAGAAATATAATATTTTCTATATTTACTCTGTCAATAGAAAGCAGCCGTTTTTTTATTTTTAAACTGAATGTTGTATAAAGTTTTCCTGATGATCAGGAATGTTAGTAAAAAGAATATGTGAAATATAGTAAGAGTTTGTGATTGAATAGGTTTTTACTAGTCATGGAAGTCGTATACCTACAGTAGTCGAGCTTCTGGTCATATGCGTGTGTACAGTATGTTCAAGAATATTATTTTTGTTTTTGAATATGTAGGAAAGCATAACTGATAAAAAGTTGTCTAATGTCAAAAACGTCCATTTCTGTGTACAACGCATCTGACGGATACCGCCGACACCTACCAAGTGTGGTCTTCAAGATGGTCCTCTGTGTAACAAATAATGGATTGAGAGTAGTTCGAAAGGCGGCCCCCCAAACAATTATACTCCCCTCTAGAATTGACTGAACATACGCATAGTATGCCATCCAAATTTCTTTTAGAGTTAAAACTTCTCTTAATTGGTAAAAAGCAAAAATTAATCTAAAATTAATCAGTGCCCCCCTACAAATTTTCTCCTTACCCCACACCGGCCGAAACTGAGTACAACATACTTGGCGATGCAACATTGATAATATCAATCCGCGGTCGGAAACACACGGGGCGGCAAACTTCCAGCGTCTTCCGTGCTTTTCGGTGGGAAAAACTATAACTTTTTAATTCACCATGAAATTTTTGAGGTTAAATGTTGAAACCAAATTTTATGAAATTCATCTTCTGTGCCTGATTGCTAGTTTTACCCCTGTAAGATTGTCGTGGAAACCCTTCCTTGCCAGGGTGTTTTCTTTTGCATTATCCCTTCCACTTCCACAACGTGTAATTTTAATTTGAGTTGTAAATTATTCACTTAGTACATGATGTTTGTAAATTGCTTTACCTATCATAATTTTTCAATGCAAAATCTCTAATTCTTTACTTCAATTGTTGCAGGAGAAAATTCGACTTTGAAATCGCTTAAGACAACAACATGTGCAAGCTTAGAAAAATGGGCAAAAAAGGATTCAACTTCTTGATGAGAAAGATGTGACATAGTGACCTACATCACTTTACAAACAATTTACTCTACATACACTTTATACCTACATCATAATTTTTTTATGTTCAAAATTTTATTACCTTGAATTTTTTATATTTTTTATTTTCTTGTGTAGGATTACACTTTAAAGACACTTTATTATGGATGACTAGTTGTAATTACGTTTATGGGAAAAAGATATGTGCATGGAAAAAACATGTATATGGTGTATATGTTGATTTGAATATTGTACAAGTTAGTCGGGCAAAAACTTTTATAAACCTAACACCTTTTTAGAAGTTTTTAGGCAAAATGAATTTTTTTACCCAGAACTCCTTTTCTTTTAAATTTAATTAATGTAATTTTATTTTTAGCGAATTTCCCTATAGGGAATACGTTATTACGGTAGCACTCATAGTAATACCTAAGCCTGGGACTATGTTTTTGATTTATTTCATTTTGAGGTCCTAAAAGCTAAAAACCGTGTTCGTTCAAATTTATATCTGAGTGTGTGTGTGTGTGTTCCGTTTACATGATAACTTATGAAAGAAACCTTCGATTTCAATGAAATTTGTTATGAAGGTGTAGGGTAGCAATCTTCATGTTAAGTTCGAAAACCAGGATGACTATGGGAACTTTAAGGGGTTCCAGTTGGTCAAAATTGGGTTATTGGCGTTTTTCACCTTTAGTTTTTTTTTATCTACCCATTTTTAAAGAGACCATTCAAAAGAGCTTTAAATAATAAATAATTTAGTATTTTGAATCATTACTTAGCTTCACTGGTTACGGAGAAATTATCGAAAAGGTTTTACATGTTATTCTTATATGAAATCAACAAGATCTTGTATATCGCTTATTTTTTTTTACATTTTTCAATCAAATTTGGTACATACATTCATTAGGTGATGTGTAACTAATATTTTGCCAAAAATCCCTAATGGCAGCAAACCTTTATATATATGAAATATATATAAATATGATTGAACAATGATATTAGCTTCTAGGGACCTTAAAACGAAAAAGTAACATGGTCCCGGACTTAGGAATTACCATGAGTACTACCGTAATACCGTATTCCCTATAGAAAAATTTGCTAAAAAGTCATTTCCACCACTTAAATTTGTTTGTTTGTTAAAATAAATAAACATCATTTGGGGAACCATGCACAAAGCATCTTTTGACTTCAAAAACTTTGTCACATCTGAGAGACAGCCCACTAGTTAGATAAAAATCTTCAATGTAAGCATGGGTTAATAGTTGGTATGTTAGTCAAATTAAAGGTCTCAACAGAGTATAATGCAACAAACCGGACTAAAAATGCATGACTGAGACAGAAATCAAACTTAATCATTAAAATCATATGGACAAAAAATGCAATAACTTTGTAATAGGTATTTGACTTCAGATTTATGGAATTATCCTATACTATAATACGAGCAATGTCTGAAGGGATGTGTGTCCCACGATCTCAAAATCTAGCGGTTAGATTTTGCTTAAACTTTTCATTTAAGAGTGTTTTGGCCCAAAAATAAGTTTAGAAACAGCCTCAATCCCAGGAAAAATTGAATTTTGTCTATATTTAAGTTTAAAAGTCGTATTTTTTAACATTGGTCTTATGGGTTGCTATTTTGGTAACTAACTAACAACAAAAGATACACAAAAATAAAGGAACATTAATGTTAAGCAGTCTTTTTGAAACAGCTGTTTACTGTGAAGAGTTGTGAGGGTTGTTGGTGGAAATTTAATAGCTTTATTACCATGACACTATATCAAAACTGAATTAAAACCAACGAGCAAGGCTCGGTTAACCTGGTACTAATCTAATGCAAAGGCATTTAAAATTATGTATGATTTCAAAACCAAAGAACTTCATTACCAAGGGATATTTACTTGTTTTAACAAACAAATTGAAGTGGGGAGAAGGGACTTTTTTACACAGATTTGAAGTCATATACAGGGTGGAAAAAAAGTCTGGAAACGGTGTAATATCTTCTAAAGTATTTAAGTTATAAAACTAAAACTTTACAAATTGATTTTGAGTGACGTATTCTACTTCTTTAAGTACTTATTGTTCTTGGACCTCCAAGGGGGGACGGTCCACAAGGAGTCAGAAGAAAATCTTAAATGTAAGCATAGGTCAATATGTACATCAAATTAAAGGTCTCTAAGAATAGAGAACAATGCCACAAACCCGACCTCAAAAGGATGACCGAGTCAAAAATGGCAGGCGATAAAACTTTACATTAAAATCATATTGCTGAAAAGAAAAAATGCAATAACTCCCGATAAACTCTACCTTTAAAGGTCGGGTTTGTGGCAAATTGTTCAGAATGCAAAGCACCTTCAAATGATACATCATATGACGTAGGCCAATGCAGTTTCCCTGACGACTTCCACTAGGGATGTCCCTCAAGGAAGTCGTCAGGGAAACTGCATTGGTCTACGTCATATCATACATCATTGTAAAGGGCTTTGCATTCTAAGCAATTTGCCACAAACCTGACCTGAATAGGTTCAGAGTATCGGGAGTTATTGCATTTTTTGTTTTTAGCAATATGATTTTAATGCAAAATTTTAACGCCTGCCATTTTTGACACAGTTATCCTTTTGAGGTCGGGTTTGTGGCATTGTTCTCTATTCTTAGAGACCTTTAATTTGATGTACATATTGACCTATGCTTACATTTAAGATTTTCTTCTGACTCCTTGTGGACCGTACCCCCTTGTAGGTCCAAGGACAATAATTACTTTAAGAAGTAAACTATGTCACTCAAAATCAATTTGCAACGTTTTAATTTTATTACCTCAACACTTTAGAAGATATTGCACCGTTTCCAGACTTTTTTCCACCCTGCAAACTAACACTATTAGAGTAAGATGGAAAATATTATAAGATGTTATAATATTCCAACCAAACTGCATTTATGGTTTGTCATTTTAGTCAATGGGTAGTTTAGTAAAACGATATTGTTTTATTCCTTCCTTTTGTTATCATTGTGAGTTACTTTATCAATAAATATGTATTATATTGTTAACCTCTTAAGTTTATTACAACCTAACTGTGGACTTAGGGTTTCAAATTCAATATTTTATTGCTGTACTTTAAGCCTGATTTACAAACTGCCAGTGGCTGGCATGCCAATTGAGATGTCAGTGAACTGGCACTTTCTGGCTTTTAGGCACTGTTTATACATTGACAGTTACTGGAATATTGTGGGTGTTATTTTTAACTTGCTCATTTCTGAGTATATTGCCCCTGAACTGGTGTGATAACTAAAATATGGTATTAAATTACCTTGATCGTTCCAGTTCATGCGTTGTGTTCAAAGACTACAACCTGGTTTCGGTGCTCATTGCACCATGTTCACGTAGATGTCAATCGAGAAAGTCATTTCTTCGGTCCGAAAAGGACGTCGTCAAGGAGTTTAAAAACACAAACACACACAAGACACATATTACGAAAATACGAAAAAACTTCGCACGGACGGTCGGTGGTCAACTCGCGCGTCACTTTAATGTACCGTCGCGGTAGCCGGCTCGAGGACACTGGGGTTGACGGCGGCGAAGAATAGTTGAACTTTGTATCCTATCTAATGGACTCGTCCTGCGGGGGTGTTCAGCTGATAGTGGTGGACTCGTCCGTCGAATTTGAGTTGTTTCAATTATTTTATTAAATATGATATGAGAGCTGTAGTTTAATTTTTTGTTTAGAACCGAACCACTGTCTTGTTTTAGAGCCTTATGAAATTCTTCCAAAGTGTCGAGAGTAGGGCCTTTTTTACAAATTTCTATTATTTTGGTGTTGTTTTCAATTTCACCGACACTGTGGCTCTCATCTATCATGTGTTGCGCTAAACTGGATTTTTGTGGATTTATCCGGGGGTTAGGTTTGTGTTCTTTTATTCTTTTCGAAAATGAACGGCCAGTTTGCCCTATATAATATTTGTCACAATCGTTGCACTGGATTTTGTATACACCAGTTTTTTCAAGCGGATTTATCGCAGTCTGGGGCTTAGGTCTTAATAGGCGCTCTGTTTTATTTGAAGTTTTTGGCGCAGGTATGATGTTAAACTGTTTTAGTTCTTTTTGGAGTAAATTATGCAATCTATGTCCATATTCAATCGGAACGTATTTTGGTGGCATTTCAAAGGATGTTGAATCATTTCTGGAATTATTTTTATTAGAATGTTTAATCACAAGTTTATCAATCATGTGGGTTTCGTAGCCATTGGAGCGGGCGATGTGTTTTATGATAGTCAATTCTTTGTTATAATCTTCTGGTGTCAACGGTCTTATTATCAATAAGGCAATCAGTTCAAGCAAGAACCTTTTAAGTCCTGAAGAAATTAGATTTACAAAAATGATAAACCCATCTGCACCTTCCTTAAGAGGGCTCCCCAAAATTCACAAACCTGAAATGCCTATACGTCCCCTTGTAAACTTTACATCGGCACCAACTTATAAGATAGCTAAAAAACTTGACCAGATACTTAGATTTTATTACGAATTCACAGATAACCACAGTTTAAAAAATAGCCTAGAGTTAATCGAGAAGACAAAAAACCTTATTGTAAAAAATCACCACACCTTAGCGTCATTTGATGTGGTCAATCTCTACACCAACGTGCCACTTCAAGAGACTTTGGATATAATTGATAGTCACCTCAGCAAAAAACAAACCATAACAACAGAAGCGAAAAATGAACTATTAAATTTACTGAAAATAACCCTAGAACAGAACTACTTTGTGTTCAATGATAAATATTATTTACAAACTGACGGCCTTGCTATGGGATCCCCCTTATCAGGTATATTATCTGAAATATACCTGAACAATATTGAAAATACACACATTCTGTCAGGAAAAAATCCAAAGCAAACAAAAATTATATTCTACTTCCGCTATGTTGATGACACCTTAATACTGTTTGATGGGAATGTCCGCCAATTGCACCTACTGAATAAGTACCTAAATAGTATAGCTCCAAAACTAAACTTCACGTTGGAAACAGAATCTGATAATAAGATAAATTTCCTTGATATTACCATTGAAAAGAACAACAATAGATTTAAGTACAATATTTACCGAAAGCCAACAACTACAGACCAAACTATTCATATCACTTCATACCATCCATTTAGCCATAAACTAGCCGCATACAACAGCATGGTCAATAGATTAATCAAAGTACCGTTGACACAGAAGATTATAACAAAGAATTGACTATCATAAAACACATCGCCCGCTCCAATGGCTACGAAACCCACATGATTGATAAACTTGTGATTAAACATTCTAATAAAAATTCCAGAAATGATTCAACATCCTTTGAAATGCCACCAAAATACGTTCCGATTGAATATGGACATAGATTGCATAATTTACTCCAAAAAGAACTAAAACAGTTTAACATCATACCTGCGCCAAAAACTTCAAATAAAACAGAGCGCCTATTAAGACCTAAGCCCCAGACTGCATAAATCCGCTTGAAAAAACTGGTGTATACAAAATCCAGTGAAACGATTGTGACAAATATTATATAGGGCAAACTGGCCGTTCATTTTCGAAAAGAATAAAAGAACACAAACCTAACCCCCGGATAAATCCACAAAAATCCAGTTTAGCGCAACACATGATAGATGAGAGCCACAGTGTCGGTGAAATTGAAAACAACACCAAAATAATAGAAATTTGTAAAAAAGGCCCTACTCTCGACACTTTGGAAGAATTTCATAAGGCTCTAAAACAAGACAGTGGTTCGGTTCTAAACGAAAAATTAAACTACAGCTCTCATATCATATTTAATAAAATAATTGAAACAACTCAAATTCGACGGACGAGTCCACCACTATCAGCTGAACACCCCCGCAGGACGAGTCCATTAGATAGGATACAAAGTTCAACTATTCTTCGCCGCCGTCAACCCCAGTGTCCTCGAGCCGGCTACCGCGACGGTACATTAAAGTGACGCGCGAGTTGACCACCGACCGTCCGTGCGAAGTTTTTTCGTATTTTCGTAATATGTGTCTTGTGTGTGTTTGTGTTTTTAAACTCCTTGACGACGTCCTTTTCAGACCGAAGAAATTACTTTCTCGATTGACATCTACGTGAACATGGTGCAATGAGCACCGAAACCAGGTTGTAGTCTTTGAACACAACGCATGAACTGGAACGATCAAGGTAATTTAATACCATATTTTAGTGTTATTTTTGTTGTGTACAAGGTTGTCAGAAACAAACGCTTGATGATTTTGGGAGATGATTACTTGGACAAAAACAAAGAGAAAAGTTCCTTTGTCCTAAAAACCTTTGTTAGCAGCTAGCCGCAATTTTATTTTTACACTAAATAGAGACTCATTATATTAATTTATCATCGAATCATTGTTCATATTTGACAGGAACCTTCCTCACAGCAATGCTAGTTTTTTAGAAAAAATTATTTTTTTCCAATGTGTATTTTTAAAATGGCGGTCATTAAAATATTTTCAACTAAAATATCACAAAACTGGTAAATACAATTTTATAAAAATTTTACAAAACACAAAAAGTTGACTAATTTAATTACCTATCCAAAGGTGCCAAATTTGTAAAGATCTGAAAACAAATAACGGAGTTAATGCATTTTTTTTTGCATAAAAACATTGATTTTGCTTTAAAAGTAATGCAAATTAAGGTAATTTTAAATTTTAATTGCAAATCTCAATAACTCCGTTATTTATTGTCAGATCCTTACAAACTTTGTACCTTTGGTTAGGTAATTTAATTTGACAACTGTTTTGTGTCTTGCAAAATTTTGATAAAACTTACCGGCTTTGAGATATTTGAGTTTAAATTTTTTAAATGGCCGCCACTTTGAAAATACACATTAGAAAAAAAATTGTCTTGAAAATGAGCATTGATGTGATATAGGTTCTGCCAAATATGAACTTAATACGCTATGGAAATAAAAATAATTTAGTGTAAAAAAACAAATTTCGGCTGGCGCCTTAACAAAGCGTTTTAGGACACATGTTTTTATAAAATTTTTTCTTTGTTTTTGTACTTACTTACCTACTTGGTACTTGGTACTTTGAAGGCCATCCAGTTGGCTGCAGGCGCCCTTCGATCCGTCAATCACTGATCCCAGGGGGCACAGTGGTTTATGTAGTTTGGATGGAGGTTCAGGGTTTAGATTGGTTTGTTTATTTGGTGAGGTCAGGACCAACCAGGTTTAGGTATTTTTGGGATAGCATTGACAAAACTCATAAAATTCATTTATTTTGTAAAATGACTGACTTAAAAAAAGGTTTTATTAAGTTCACTCTTAAACTTTGACAAATTATTTTCTCATCTAATGTAAGCAGGAAGTTTTTGAAAAACTTTCTGTCCTGAGTACAAGGGGGTTTTCTCAAGGATAGTCAATTTATGAAGAACTTCAAAGGTGTCCTTAAATCTAGTGTTACATCTATGGAGTTTAGTTTGAGGCTCAAGGTTGTTTGACTTAATGTAACAGGCTACTTCTAACACATACTAACTAGGCACTGTCAGAATACCCAGGGATTTGAAATACTCCTGACAAGATGTGCGAGGGTGAAGCCTAAAAATGCATCTGAGAGCCTTTTTTTGCCAGATCAGAATTTGAGTCAAGTTTGAGCCAAATGCTCCCCAGAGGACAATGGAGATATAGGACTTGAGCAAGCTGTGGTAGATTTTTTTTTGTTAGATTGCTAGCTTGGTTTCAATTTTTCCCAACTGCTCACTCCAGTCCAGGGCTTCGTCCAATCTCACCCCCAGAAAATCAACTGAGTTGGCAATGTCAAACTCTGTGTCCCCAATGAAGGGGCTTGGAACTCTTGCCAATTTTGAGTTCTTTTTTTGACGAGTCTGAATACAGATAAAGTTGGTTTTATCAGCATTCAGTGTCAGTTTGTTATGTTCAAAATATTGTGCCAGACAATTTACTTTGTTGAAGGTTGTTTCCTCCAGTGAATCATAATTTTTGTGCCTAGTGATAACAGTCCTGTCGTTAGCAAACACAAAGATGTTTTCTGGGATTGCCTTTGTCATGTCATTAATGTAAGCTATAAAAAAAGAACAATGGCCATAATAGATCCTTGAGGAACACCATTAAGGATCGATTATTTAGCAGACTGGGTGGACATTACTTTAGTTTCTGTTTCACAATCAATTTCAGTGACCTGGAATCTGTCACTCATGTAGGATACGACCCACGACAGGGCAGTACCTATGATTCCAAGGGCTGAGAGTTTTTGAAAAAGTATGGCTGCATCAACACAAGGGAAGGCCTTACTGAGATCTGCAAATGTTTTATTTTATTTTGGGTGTTTCTACGCCAGTGGCATTTTTAACGTTTTGACGGGGAACGGTCCAAACCCACTACAGTCTCCCCATCTTCCATTGCATCAATGCAGTCATTCACAAAATCGATTAATGCCAATTTTATTGATTTTAACTTTCTGAAACCATACTGTCTTCCACTGAGGAGTTTATTACTCTCCAGGTAGGAGACTAGCTGGTCACAGATGGCTTTCTCTATAAATTTGGAAACTGTAGACAACAGTGATATTGGTCGATAGTTGCCCACCTCCCACTCGTAACTGTTTTTGAAAACAGGGTTAACATTGGCAATTTTACACCGTTCCAGAAAGACAACCGCGAGAATGGAGACATTTATCAGGTGCATGAGTGGTTTTTTAATTTCCTGTTCACAGGCCTTAAAGACTTTCTTGTTGAGACGATCAACTCCAGAGGATGTCTTGGGTTTGAACTTCAAGAACAATTTTTCCTAAGTTTTTTCATCAATCGGTCTAACATTTTCCAATTCTGGACCTCTATCTATATTATCATTTATGGATCTACGACAGCAATTATTATTTTCATTTGATTTTGTTGCAACCTCCACAAAAAATTGCTAATATGTTCACAGTTTTGGATTTCTAATTGTTTTGCCATTTAAGTTTAGCTGGATATTTATTTGTCTCTTCCTACCACCACTTCTGTGATCATTTATAACTTTCCAGCTTTTCTTTGACTTGTTATCAGCTTTATTTATTCTATTATTGTACCACTCTGCTTTTTCACTACGTATAACATTCCTGTAGGACAGTCTTTCCCAACCTTTTTGTGCTTGCGTACCACTTGACACTTTTTAATTTTTTGGCGTACCACCCAAATTCATACCCCCAACCCCTCATCAACCCTTACCATACAGACAGGAAGAGCATAGGACTTAGCTTTAAAATTGATGTTCACTATCGGTGTCTAATTAGTGGTGTGTGAAAAACTGAAACACAAATTTACTAGGCCTAAATAAAATAATAGTTCGAAGCTATAAAAATATGAATGTGACTATAAATTTAAATAATAATATAATTTAAGTTTTAATGTTTCAAATTAAAAACTGATAGCTGCAGGTTTTATAAACAGAGTTGAATAGGCTTACAATAAAATTTAAAGAAATTGTGTCAACTACACTCTTACAATGCAAAAATAAATTTACACTTTACATTACTACAAAAGTAAAACAATAAAATTACAAAATGACAAAACTAATAAATATTGACAGCAAAAAAAGTTGTTAATGGGAAACTTACAGTTGTAGCTCACAAAATTTTCTGCCCAGGTAGACTCAATGTCAAGACTAATAAATAATCAGGGCTAACACTGATAAACTTATGTCAAGACAAAAACTATTCTGACAGATCGCTCAATGGGCTTTGTCGAATGAATACATAGCAAGTGGCCCAGTGTGACCAAGTGATAAAGTTAAAATTGTCTGTGGATATGACCAAATCAATTATCCCTAATAAAATTAATTGTGTCTCGTAACTTGAAATAGTAGGCTGCAAGATAAATCTTGAACTTAAAGTAATTCAAGTTTAGACGAGTACTGGACACAAAATAATTATTAAAAAAGTAGTGCTCTGAAAACGGGAGTCCAAAACAATTTGAAATTACTCTGTATTTAGGAAAGGTGCTGCTATGTATTTGAATCTCTCAAACTATGTAGAAATGCTTTGTAACGCAAAACTGAGCTGACCAAAACAGCCGTCGGCGTCACGTTGATCGGAAACCTTTTTCAAAATTTTGGTGGATTTAATTTTTTTCTTTGTTTGTATCTCGCGTACCACCTGAAATGCTCTCGCGTACCACCAGTGGTACACCACCGGTTGAGAAACACTGCTGTAGGATATCAGAGCTGTACTGTAATTGCTTTTGTTTTGAGGTGTTTTATTACTTTTCCACAAGTTGTATCAAGTCATAATTTTTTTAAAATTTACTATATTCTCATTTACGCATTTTATTTTACTAATTTCTTTTATTTTTATTACTTTTACAGGACAGGCTATCTCAAAGTGGTGTTTTACTGTGTTTATTAGAATGTTGTATTTTTCATTGATGTTATTTACAGAAAAAAAGTCTTCCCAAGATTCCTACCAAAGCCTGATCCCAACGACATCCCAACGAGGTTGAAATAGATATATACCGGTACAGTGGAGTTCTATTTCAGTTCATTCAGGTTTTCTTTCTTTAAACAACTTATTTCTTTGGTCTTAAAACTGGATTTCATTTCTATCTTTGAGTTTATTTCTAGACATATTGCCTGGTGATCTGAATTGTGGGCAGAGGCGGATTTAGAAATTTGCCGCCCATGGGCTATTTAAAAAGTGCCGCCCCCACCATAATGACCTAATTTATATAGTGACCTATAATGACCTAACTACCAAAGTGTGACTCAAAGCATGGCTATTAGAGCATTTGACTGATTCTTTGACCAATCCGAGACACAATAACCAGTGCCGTTACGATGAGCAGTCAAAAAATAGCCTAAATTGCGCGTATGCGTAGTTGACAGCCGTTGGAATATGGCGGAATACCGTGACCTTCGTTCCCAGAAGATTTTTGTAGGTTGGTTGGGACTCATCTGAGTGTAGCTATACGAAATTGACTTAGTGATTTTAATTTTACTCTAGATACAAAAACCTATAGGCATATTACAGTACTGGAAATGAAGTATTAGATAAAGTGCAATATTACGCAATAAATTACGGCTAGTTATGTATTTTCCCGTAAAAGTTTGAAGCGTCAATAGTTCGGTCAAGGGCCGGTCCCAATTTGTTCAAATTATGGGGACTTCACTCAATATGAAATAAAAGTTAAATTGAACAGAAAATCTAAATAATAAATTATTTTAGTGTGTATTTTTTTATCAAATTTTAAACACCAAAGAATCTGATAGTATTAATCCGTCATTAAAACCATAATTACTCATTTTTTTTACTCAATATGCCAATTTGCCAATTAATTTTTAAAGTTTCCAATATACAAATAATGTAGAATGAGTAAATAATTAATATTAGAAGCTTATAACGAATGGCAAAAAGACCAGTGCTATGACCGGACCATTCACTATCAAATTATAAAGATTCCAATCGCATAAAAATGGAGAAAGGCACTAAAAAATACTATTAATTATCTTCTACTTATCGGCGCATCTCTCATTTGATGATTGCTAATACCGTATCAATTATCACTGTTATGATAACATAACATAGATAATGAAATCGCCCACCCCGAATACACTGCGGTGGTGCAGCTCGGCGGTGGCGGATGTATATACGGGTGGGGGGGAGGTTTCTTTGCGTTGCGCCGACGCGTGGATTGCTACTGTGACAAATCAACGTAGTGCTGAGTGCTCCCATCTCCTCTTTAAAGCTATTGAATGACGCCTTGCGCTGAAAAATTATGATCTCGCTTAGAAAATAATCACTTTCGGTTCTCAAATTTTCTGTATAATTCTTCCAAAAAATTTCCACCTCAAAAAATATGAGTTTTTTAATTTGTGGGCTGAAAAATTGCCGTTTCTTTTCAAAATTTGCCGCCCCCCGAAATCTGCCGCCCTGGGCTATAGCCCATTTAGCCCATATGTAAATACACCCCTGATTGTGGGGTTCCATTAATTGTGGAACTATTGAGAACGCGGCAGAGTTTACTATGAAGTTGTCAATACATGTGGCAGAGTTTTCAGTTATTCTTGTTGGAGTGTTCAGAGCTGTATCTAAATCATAACTTACAAGAAGGTTTTATCAGGTTCAGGGAGCCCAGCCGTTTCAGGGCCACAAAAAGTAGGAAAAGAAGGACATTTTTGGTAAAAAATAGGACTTAAGAAATGTGACAAATACACTTAAAATATATGATAAATCCGTGAATTTCGGCTGCAATAGGATGAAAACCATACAAAATTAAAGCAAATACACAGACCGTACAAACAACTAGGCCATAATCATTCTGAAAACTTTTATTAAACAATTACCAAAATACTGTCATTAGAGTTTTGCCTTGTACCCCCAAGCACGAGCCCCCAGCATGTTATGAGCACATTAATAACTGCATCCCCAATAAGGTATTGCTTTCAAAATTATTTACTGAATTAGATTTTAACAACAAAGCTATAAGCACCAGAAGGCGTTACTGTAGAAGGAAGTACTGTAATTCACAGTTAGTAGCCTAGTTTAAAATTATTACCAAATGCTCCAAAAGTGCTTTATTTTGCTTGTTGTGCTGCTTATTTTGTCAACAGATTGTAGCCCTCGTGACAAAAAAAATTTAGTTAATAAATTTTTTTGAAGAAAACTAATTTTTGCGCCCATGAAAAATAACATATTTTTGTAAGAAAAATTTCATTCAATTTTGTTTAGTAAAAGGTTTACAATACAGGTATTGTAAACTATTCTTTTGCTATAAATCCAGTGGATAATCCATGATCGGTTTTTCTTCTTGGGGGGCCCATGCAATGGGAAATATATAAAGAGCGAGACAGCTATATTGATAGACGTTTCAGAGATAATCAAATCATTTACTTAAAAAAACTCTGCATATGCTAACAAGTTCCAATCAAGACTAAACAAAGACTTTTAAGGAATAATAATGATGAAAAAAAAGATTTTTAATGAAAAGAACCAAACTGTATAACTTTTTTATTAATATCAAACTTGGGGCTTTTTATTTAGTTTTTTTTTCTTTCAAGAAAAACGCTTTAAATGCCGATAACAGTGATTTTGTATAGGCCTATTTTCAAGCTGCATTTGTTTTACCTTCTTAAAACACATGTAATTTGTTGAACTTAAGAGTTAAGGTTTGCTGCTGTTAACAAAAAAATTAATGATGACAAAACACAAATCAGATACATTAAGTTTTGTTGTTTTCACTTTTGTTAACATGACCAAGAGAAGGTAAAATTATCAAACAAACAACTAACTAGGCTGAATTTCTTTAAGGCTTGATTATAGGTCTAGTTGCAATCTGAATAAAAGTAGGCTATAAAGATTTAAAAATATAGGTAGTAGATTACTTAGCATGCAATGTTACAATTACTGTACATGTAAGCTTAATGATATTTTAACTTTGCTTTAGTTATTATTATTATTGTTAAGATAAGATTGAGTTTTACCACCACCTGTAATCATTGGTTGACACTGGTTCAATCTAAGTTTAGGCGGGTCAATTCTGAGCCATCTTTACCCCCAACAGGAGGTATCCCTCCAACTAATGCTCAAACACGACTGCCTAAAGCTCCCCAACCCCAATCATCCAAGGTTTCCTACGCTGCTGTTGTCGATGATAAACATTCACCTCAAAAACTAGCCCCAAGAACCCGAACGGTTTCCTCAAAACATGCAGCAAGAGAAAACAGATTAGACCAACCCGTCACTGTTGAACAGCTCAGCTCATCCTCTTTTGAAACTATAATATTGTATTTAGTACCCATACTTAATAAGTAAATGGGTCACTCCTTTATCATCAGGTGGTGTTGTTATTTTCATTGAACGATCTCTAAAACACAATAGTCTATACTTACCTCTACTCACTTACTTAAGGAGACTTCACTTACTTAACAAACCTACTTACAGCCCGGACTCCCACATTGATCATCGGTGATTTTAATTGCAAACACCAAAACTGGGGTTGTAGAGACAATGATCCTAATGGTACGCGCTTATTAAACTTGATTACAGACATAGGTGTAAATGTACAACTCCAGAAGTACCCACATTTTACCCGTTACAATTAAGCTGTGAACCAGACATTTTAGATATTATTCTCTGTCAAAACTTTGCAGCTTCAATCTAACACAACATATTGTACCTGAACTGGAATCTTACCATCTGCCTGTTATAATCAGTTTCATGTTGCAACCTTACTTCAACCCACCACCCCCAAGATTAATAACGGGAAAGGTAGACAGGGAAACTTTTAGCATCAAACTGGACGAATTGATTTAGCTGCCCAAAAACTTGGATTTAAATATTAGCCTTGATACTGCTATTCAAAATTTCACTACCAGTCTTCACGGAACTACTAAACTTGCAACTTTCAAGCAATTCACTCCAAAAACAAATAATTTCCTCACTCCACCTGTTCGGATTCTATACTTATCAAAGCTCGACGCCAGTGGATCAGATATAGGGAACCCGAAATGCCACTAGTTTAAGGGTTGAGCCTTGGAATACACCATATGTTCTATTTTCTCTACCGGACAATTTAATTTCTAAATGTACTAGTTGGGTTCTTCCTTTTATTTAGGATTTATTCCACTTAGGAGTCCATATTTTTTCAAGTTTATTCAGGAGTAAACCATGATCAACACAATCAAATTCTTTACTGAGATCCAAAAAGACCCTTACCATATTGCCTTTTGGGTAGAATACTGTGGTATTTTCCAAGTCCAATTAGAACTAATTCAATTATTTATAGCGTCTAGTGTAATGCCCTCTCTGATTCTAAATCAAGCTTTTGAAAGATTATTGTTATGAGCCAAAAGAGTTAATTGTAACAAAGAAGATTTCTCTATGACTTTTCTAAAGATAGGCAGGAGAGCAATCGGGCGGAAAGGGTTCAAAGTATATTTGTTTACAAAATCCATTAGGTGTCAAACCTGCATACTCGCATGGTGTTTATAGGAAAAATAAAAACTACCAGAACTTAATAAAATTTAGTATGCATTTAGGCAGGGTAATTTATATTTGTTAAAAAAAAGTTACCTACACACTCATTCTATTAGTGTTGATGAGGACATATAAACATTTTAAAATTTTATAAAAATTGTATTGGAAATTCGCTGGGTACGCAGCTCATCTGTGATGGAGGCATTGTTCTGGTCGTAACTTCCTAAAAGACCAGCATATGGGAAAATAAACTATATCAACGATAATAAACTTTTCTTTTTGTAATTTTGGCTGGTCTTCATTTAACCTAAATATAAGAAAAATTCGAGTGGGGCACTAAAAAAAATACGGGACCACATAAAAAATGCAATAAAATTTATTCATCTTATACGCGACTTAAATTATAACTTAGTATAACAAATACAACACCAGTGTTTGGCAGTAGACTAACTGGAAGCAGTACAGACATATAAACAACCTGCACTAAAACCAAACATTAAAGGATCTCATAAAAAATTTTACATCTTATCCTATAATGGCATTATTAAAGAAAATGTGTCACATATAATCTATCTAGTCACATAGTGAATATTGATGATGCTGTACAGGCAGTGCAAGATCTTAACTACAGCTGATCGCTGATGACTTTTTCTTAAGTACGATGTCCTTGATATTCAGGTGGGTGGGAGTCTCCTTCTGCTTGGGAGGCACTGACTGGAGACAGAACCTCTTGAAGGCCTCCAACTCTCGTTCTGCATCGTCCATCTCTCCGTTCTCCAAGTCAATATCTTTCGGGGCAAACACGCTTTCCTCTGAAATAAACATTGTGCTCTGTCAGTAATACTTCTTAAATTTGAGTTAGTTTATGATCGTAAATGTTTTTAATTGAGTTTGTGTCAATCCCGGGATTTAGGATCCCGAGCATATTTGTGTCTCTGAAAATCCCGGATTTCCAAAAATCATTAATTTCTTGGTTGTTGAAGTTGTTGGTGATTAACTATTACTAAAACTTGAAAAAATTTCAATATCTTCCAAAATGACTGTTCTCAACTCAACATGCCAATAATTTATCCAAAAGTTTGCAATTGCTCATATCAGGCGCATCTCAATCCGACCTGAATGATTCCAGAAGTTTAAGAAGTCATTTCATATCACTCCTTGCTTCTGGTGTGCTTCTTTCCCATGGTTGACTCCATTTTTATGAATTTATTTTAGTCTGAGTCACAATGTTTTCAATTAACATTAAGCTCTTATGAACAACCTTGCGAATTTGATGATATGATTTCAATAAATTATGTTTAGTTGTTGACAAAAGTTTTGATGCCTATTGAGGATAAACATAAAGCTATTATAAGAATCAGAAATACACATACCGATTACAAAATTTGTTGGCGAGTCGACACCATTAAAACACCAGATAGTAGCAAGTATAAAAGATAGCTGTGGATTATGGAGTAAAGACAAATATAGATTCTAGTTGATGGATGAACGGTAAGCAGACTGAAAAGTGGTGTTTATCTCAAGGATGGGGTATTCTTGTGGCATGAACATTTAAGGGGTAAAGGAGTTCATGTTAATGATCCCATGATGCAAGAAAAAGAGTGGTAATTTGGTGAATTTAATGTCAGTGATGGGTGGAAAAAACCGTATCGGTCAACGGAGGCTTTAACTGCAGTCATAGACGCTGTTCTATAAGATGCTATAAGATGTTCTAAGATGTTCTATAGATGCTGTGCTTTTTAACGTCCTTGATCAAGAAGGAATTTCCGGTGATCAGTTGTACAATTGTTATGAGACTAGGCTTAACTATAGAATGTTGCCAACTAAAACTCTTAAACTAAACTCAGGTTGACTGTCATTAAAAAACCAAAAGCGTTAAGAACTTGAAGAAAAACGAGGTGTTTCCACTTGCCATGTGTATTAACAAAACCTTTTAACTCTGATTTTTCTCTGAACCAAATTGTTAGAGAGCTACTGGCAATATAAATTAATTTTAGTCTTATAAGAATAACATTGGGCAAACTTTGGTTGCCTTCATCTTTGAAACTATTCTGAAGCCATGTTTTCCATTCAGAAACATGTATATTGGTCATTTCCTTTACTTTACAACATTTATTGTATAAAAAAAATATTTGATTTCCCATCAACAATTCAGATTCTCTGTAAAATTGGATTACCAGGGATCTAGTGTACTGCAACCTTGATTTTTTACAGTTCTAGTCAAGATTTTTTTAATTTTTTTTATACTGTTTTTCATTAAAATTTTGTAATTTCGTTAGTATTGTTTATTTTTGGGACTTAAATTTTTTTAGTACTGAAAAGTATAAAGTTTAGAAAAAATAACATTTGAAAACTTTTATTTTATTTTTTAAGGATTCTTTGATGATGAACGAATTAACAAAGTATAGTAACTTTGACTTTTTTATTAATTTAAACACTACAGTAGAATCCTTCTTAACCGGCCACCTCAGAACTAGGCTGCGGCCGGATAAACTGATGTTCATTTAAGAACGCCAAGCTACACTTTTATATGGCCTAAATACAATTATCACTTGAAAAACAATGTTAAATACATTACTGTATATGATTTATAGCTAACATTCGCCACCCATGAAACCCACAACAAACCTAAGCTAATAATAATAATTCGTCTCTTTATAGTGGTCTACTGAATAGTAGGCCCAAACGCACTGACTTGCGGTGGCATTCACTTCCAGGACGTTACCTTTAAACTGGTTTGAAAACCTCAATATGAAATAAAGTTGAATTGAATGATACAGTAGATAAGAAAACTACGTTTCCAGCGAAACGCGGCCGGTTAAAGCGATGTTGAGATAAAAAATGGCTGGTCAAAAAGATGTTACAGTACACTCTCGTTCATCGGAACTAATGTGGCGGACGGCCGGTTCGGTCCGATAAAGCGGAGTCCGTCGTGAGTCATCATTTCCGCCCGTATGGTGACCTATCGTGATTATATTCACTCTTGTTTTTAAGATAACACAAGAGATTTTATGAAAATAAGGCAATCAAACTTTGAACATGGTAACAATGAACCTATAGGAATAAAAACAACGCAGAAAATAAAGATCCAAAATCTTAATTCTCATATTCCATATTCATATTCCAGCAGTCAACTGACTTCCACGTAACACAGGCGCAGTCGCGACCCGAGACAGACCGAATGACAGTTTGGGAAGCAGTCGACACGGATGTTCACTTCTTGCCCCCTTTCTCTTTCTATTTTTGTGCGTATACTCCACGGCCTCGTAAATCACATCGATCGGTACAGATTATGGAAAACGCCTGATGACTTTTGATGCAAAATGTGATACTTCACTGTTGTGCGGATAGAACGGATGGAAATTGAAGGCGCTAAAACGGAAAAATTATTTATTTCGTAAGAAAAAAAATTATAATATCCAGATTTCCAGTTCCGATGAAGCGGAGTTCCGATGTCGACGAGTCCGATGAACGAGAGTGTACTGTATTTTGTGTCAGGGTGGGCCGGTTAAAGCGAATACCGGTTAAAAGGTGGCCAGTTAAGTTACTCCCTCTTACTATATTTACTGTATTTTTTTATTTAAGAATTAACATTTCATTTTAATTTATAAAGAAGTATTATTTTATTTACCCATAAGAAGTACGGGGTGTTTATTTATTTATTTGGGTGTATCTGCGCCAGTGGCATTTTTTTAACGTTTTGACGGGGAACGGTCCAAACCCCAGTCTTGTTACTATCTAACATTGACCAGTTGGTAGAAAGCATCATTAATTAATAGCCCAATGACAAATGGCAACTGGGTCCGGAATTGAACCTTTAAAAAGCTAACAACTTTTCTATGATCGAACCGGCAACCTTTGGATTCAAGATTCAAAGGCGAGCACTGTGGCCACTCAGCTACCCAGCCAGTAAGATACCAGTTATTAAACCCCAGCCAGTTCTGTTATTAAAGAATGCTGTGATTTTGAACGGGCACTACTAAGAGACTACTAGTTTTAAGGTAACCAGACAATTGAAAAGTTAATCTGAAGTTAGAACAAGTATGTTTTGTTTACTGTATTATTTATGATCAATTCAAGACTTGAGATATCTGCTTGAGTGCATTTCAACAGTGATCATGACTGTAACACCAGAGATGCTGCAAAACACTTGGCAAGAAATCGAATTCGCTTTAATGTCTGCAGAGCAAGAACTGAGCTCACATTAAAACATAAGGTGTGAATAAAGCTTGGTTTTCCATATTCAATTTGACATTTTTAACATTTAAGTATTTGTATCCGTTTGAAATCCCGGCACTCTTTTATAAACACCCTGTATATATATATATATATATATATATATATATATATATATATATATATATATATATATATATATATATATATACACACACACATTTTTTTAAATCTTGCAGTATTATTATTATTTTATTTTATGGCCAGCATTGGACCACTTAAGTCAATAAAATGGTCAGGTTCTTCTTAAATTCTGTCTTTTCTTCTTGTCCGCCCAATACTTCTTCATTCTTTCCGACCGTTGTTTTCTTTCTTCTTCCGAAACCACTCTTCCTTGTCTCTGATTGTTTGCTCCTATTGACAGGATGATATTTTTGTCTTTGAGGACTGCGAGCGCCTCTGACTTATTTTGCAGTATTATTACAGTAGAAACCCTCTAGTCCAGCCTCGGATGGTTCGGCCGCCGGATAATCCGACCTGGTACTCCAGGAAATTAAATATTCAGAAGCGGACGTTTCCCAATACATAAAAAACACTAGTCAACTTGTTCCATGTTCAATTACTAAAATATCTCACTTCAATTTCTGGATGATCCATTTTCAGACGTCTTGTTAAATATTTTGCTCCTGTACTGTTTTCGATCGTGTTGTTTAAAATATTTTGCTCCTGTACTTTTTTCAATCGTGTTGTTTATTTGCGTCTTTTTTTTGCGGCCCGATCGTGTATATTACACAGAGGTTAGTGACATTAGACAGATTCCGTCGCCACATCGGTTCCATTTCTAAGTTAGGACCTTCCTTGACAGCCGGTATTACGATAAAACATTTGATAGGTTAATTCTATCAGTTGCAGTTTCATTACTAGCGGCCGCTTTTGGGCCTTTTTCCGATCTAATTTCAGCCCTAATTAATCAATGCCTGAGATAGTAAATTATGACTGTTAAAGTCAATGCCACAAAATTCATTAGATTAGTAAAATACCCTTCATGGTTAAATACACCCCGATAATTAACTTTTGGAACAATATGGTTTCTGATTAACTTGTTTTATAAGCCAACAGTTGTTGTAACAACAACAACAACAAACAACAACAAGCCAACAGTTTATCCGGCAGGGGAGCCAGTTCCAAGATGGCCGAATTTGGGAGTGTCTATTGTATTTGTATATGTAATAACGAAGGCATGTCTGCACTGGCATTCGTGCCGAAGTTGTTCGGCCAACACTAAAGTTCAAATAACATTTCTAATGAACAAATTGTTGACCGTATGATTTATTCCAGGAAGGACTTTATATATTTATTAAACGTTTTTATGGCAAAAATTAGTTGAAATAAATTTCTTGCTTGGGTGCGCATTATTCCCTAACCCCCTACTGAGAGTGGCTTACAGAACCATTTTTAAGTTAGTTAAAATAAACTCTCAAGGTTTTCTGAGTAGTTCACATTATTCAATCGAGCTCTTCTTCAACAACATTTTAAATATGGCTAAAATTATTCTCTGGAGCTTTAACAATATATTGTGAAGGGCTCAAAATATTTACTCAAACTCCTCTTTAAAGCCTTTGACAAGTAAGGTATTTTCACGAAAAATGAGTATGGACATTCTGGAACGTCCATAATCAAAGTGTCAAAAAATAGTAAAGACGTTCTAGAACGTTCTTGGGTATTTAATTTTGTTAGCAATTTTTATTTTAGTTTAAAATATACAAAAAACACAATATTAAACTTGTGGATAGGTTTTAATTCATTGAATTATTATAAGAAGACCTGGGAATGCGTCCAAAAATAGAGGTTAGGGTGAGGCCAGGAGGTTGCTTTCCATTGCTATCTGCAGTAAGGCATTCAGAGTGTAAGGCTGTGCCCACTCAATTTGTAGTCCCTGAGATAACTTAATTCTTTGCAATATTTCCATTCTGTACTTATTATGGGACTTTTTTCAATTATTTTCCTTTGTAACCTTCACGGATAGGAGTTCTAGTTTTGGTTTCTTCATTGGAAAAACCGTGGCAAACTTAGCTCCCTCTGCTCCGTTGTCTGCAGTAGAAAGTACTTAAGGTCAATTTGTTAGAACAAAATTAAATCTCACTTTAAAGATGTTAAGTTTGCTTAGAAATTATGTGCTGCAAAGTTGCTTTTGTTGTACTGTTCTGTTTTTTGTAAAATATTACATATAGTATAGAAATAAGACCCATGAAATTTCTCAGCCTTAAAAAGCTTAAATATTTGCACCTTCTAATATACAAAATCATAAAAAAATAATGAAATAAATAAAATAAAAATAGATAAAATAATATAAAATGTTCAGTAATGTGAGGTAAATATAAATATTGCAATACAATAGAGTCCCGCTTAACTAAGTGGGACCGGAACCCTGGTCAGTTTATCGAGCTTTCAGAATAGGCACCAACCACAAATAAAGCAACATATTGACTTGGTTATCCCTGCCGTTTTTCACAGTGTGCGATGCCACAACTCAAAGATGATCGGACGGCGGAAAACGCTCAATACGCTAATGGAACCCTATTACATAGGAAAATACAGAACATTGTAATAAAGTTCAACCATTGAACCACAGAAAAACGGCTGCTATAGCGACAAAATCATGTCTTGATTTCCCCCTTCGTTAGAGAAATAATTTGGTATTTTTTTTAGAAAAATTGTGTTTGGATTAGGTGGTTTTTTGAACACTAGGGTTCAGAGTAGCGGGACTCTAATGTACTATAGAAATATAATAAATAAAAATAACAATAATAAAACAATACATAAAAATAATATATATATATATATATATATATATCAGTCACCAAAAAAGGTTGCCTCTATTTCAAAAAATTATAACTGATGTATAACTAATATTTTAATGTCAATGTTCTGCGTTTGATATTTCAGTAAAAGCTCTCTTAACTGACCCTTACAGGACCAGCCTACATAACGGTCGGATAACGGAAAAGGTCGGTTAAACCGAATAATACCAGATATGAGTTGAAATCACTTAAACATGATGAAAATTGTTTTAACGTGATCAATTGTTTCTTACACAGTCCACTATAATGAAGTAAATACACTGCTATGATATCAAAAACTTCTAAATAACAAATTTAGTAAACATGATTAGCACAGTAAAGAATGTTTACACGAAATATTGAAAGCATATGACTAAATTTGACTTACTCAGAAACGTGTGATTGACTTGTTTGGTACATGAAAGTTTCTTTTAGATCTTTATTAGAACTTCGGCTCGCATGACGGAAGTTTTTATTCCTGGAAATTTCTGGGAAATAGTCGGTTGATCCGACGAACGGATAATCCGAGGTCGGTTAAGAGAGCTTCCACTGTAATGTTATTAATGTTTAATACAAACACACACGGGAAGTCATTAGTTAACTACGTACAGGGTGTTTCTTTTAAAATGCAACCCACAATTTAAAATTTAAATATACGAACAAAGATAAACATATTACATATCTGTAATCCCTACTCTTATTTTTGGCATTTAACATCTATTACAACTGTTAACAGGATTTTAATTATGTTTCATTTAGTTCTGGTGTTTGAACAGACAACCAATAACATTTATATGGCCTCAGACTCTCTTTAGTAATTTCTGGAAACCGTTTAAAAATTAGCTCTAGCTATTCAACTTATTGCATTTGTTTATTAGTCCGAAGTTGTTCAATATTTTTAAGTTATTTTGATAAATTTTGATATACCTCACTCTTTACTTATATCCAGAGAAAATATCAAGGTCCCTTGAATCTGAAGATTCGTCTAGCCTATCGCTAAAATCTGTAAATTGAGAAGAAAGGTACCCCGTGTGATCTTTAGATTGAAGCACTCTGGCTAATTTGGGTATTTGTAAAGAGTAAGACATTCGAAAATAATCCACAAAATATTAACGTACTCTAACAAAAATTTTAATGAGTGATTTAACAAAAGTCACTTTGAAAAAGGGATCCAAAAATTTACTAAAGAGAGCAGGACATTGTATAAATACTAATGGCAGTCTGTTTGAACATCAAAACTAAACAAAGTATCATTCAAATCCTTAAATATATAAAAAAAATTTTAGTAACAATACGATGTATTATAAATGTGTTATTTATGTTTTCATAAATTTATTTCAAATTGTGAGTTGCATTTTAAAAGAAACACCCTATATAAAGATGAATAACACTCTGAACATTTACAGCCATTCATTTTCTCTTTTTATAATGTTACGTCAGGTTACTACTTGGCAATGAATTTGTTGGATAGGGATAACCTTTTTCGATGAGCCTGTATACATACAGAAAGAAAGAAGAAATGAATAAATAAAAGTACTTTATTTATCACCAAACAAATAACAAAGAAAAATAATACTTAATGCTTTAAAACACAGAAAAAATATATAAATATTAGGGTTGGGTCGGTTGTCGGTTTAAGACAAAAAACCAAAGAAGGAAAGTAGATAAATTTTGTTGGGGTTCACAACAATATAATTGTGTTTTAAAGACAAGTCTGAAACCAGGACCAAGTAGAATAAAGATTACAATAAATCTTTTACAGGTTTATTTTTGGGCATCAGATGAGTAGTATGTGATTAAGAAGAAAAAAAGGTTACACCAAATACTAGTCTAGACTTGTCGTTGGCCGGCCACACGTGAATCGCGATTAAATGTTTTTATTTTCATTTTGTACGTTTGTTATGTCTGTGTTGTGTGTAGTAAGAGTAATGTGTTTTTTTTTTATTTCACGAAAACTGACAGTGTTTTTTAACTTTTGACGCAAGATTTGAAAATGGGACGTACGTCCCCAAACTAGTCATCTGAAGACAAATGTTTTTGGATTGAAGATGTAAAGGTATTATAACTTATTATTATTTATTTATTACTAAACCCTATCCGTACAAAACCAAGTTATGGCCATTTCAATGATTATTTTCAATGATTATCACAATTTGAAAATAGGTTAGTAAAAGTTGTTTAAAATTCTTTTCAAAAGTTTGGAAAACCAAAATTACTTGGTAATATGTGTTGTTAATTTCCAAAATTTTGTCATAAAATTGATGGATTAAATACAACATTATTGTATTTTTACATGAACAATATAATTAATTTTACTAATTATTTGAATATGTGATTGTATTAGATTGGTTTGTTTTTCTTTTCTTTTTTTATATTGTACTTGAAACTTTTAATACACTTTTATTGGTTCTTTAAATTTTCAAGAATATTTTTTCATTTAAATATTTTCAGAAATTATTTCCAGTTCCTACAGTTAAGTTGTACAGTATTATTCAAAGAGTTGAAAGATACTAAATTAATTCATTGATTTGAAAATCTTCATAAGATTCCCTTTTAAATATAAAATTATCCAAAGAAGGTGTACAAGGAAGTTCAATTTAGGCAGCAGGCATAACTTAGAGTTGTTTCGTAGTAGAAAAAGGAGAAAACAAAAAAGTGATGCCAGTACAAACTGAATAGACAAAATCCACAACCGACCCATTACTAATATTGTGTCGATACAAATATAATGACGTACTTAGGATCTGTATCTCATATAACATCACATTAAGTCATTAAGAGGCAAAGCTTTAAGACATTAATATTATTACTAATGTTTTGGCAATTATTTTATTGCCTGTTTGCTTCAATGACCAACATAAGGCACTCGTCAGTCTCATAAAAGTCAGTCTTGTATTCTTATCCTAAAATACTGCTTAAGCTAGTGTAACTACTATCTATCAGGAAAAGCCATCTACGTGGAATATAGAAAAATCAAACATATTTTAAGTAACAATGACTTGAATGGCAATGACTCACAAATCTTATACATCTACTGGTATAAGAGAGAATAAACGCTACTTAAAAAACTAAAAGCGAAATGTTACAATGGTTAACAACTGTTACTCACAAATTTACACTAAAACTGGCTCGTTTCAATTTTTTATAAACACCGTTACAGGAGATAGTACATTTTTCCTCCATCTCTTTCACGAGCCACATCCAACTCACCATCAATATTCCAAGACTCATCTTGCTGACCTTGTCCAGCACCCTTCTTCTTTTTCTTCTTCTTCTTGGCCTGGTCGGCGGATGACGCGTTGAGCGCCTGCTGCAGGGCTGGACTGCGGATCGTCACCATGGAGCCGTTCACTTTGATGATGGCTGCCTGCGGTGGCATCATCACTTTGCCGTTCATGGGCTGTGGTGGCTGCATTACTCTTTTCGGAGGCCCGCCGTTCATCGTTAGTCGAACCATATTGTTATTCTTCGGAGGCTCCATACTTGGGATACCGCCGTTCATATTGTTTCCATTTCCGTTCTTTTTCTTATTTTTCTTCTTTTTTCCGTTTAATTCATCGGAAAAATCTAGAAAAATAGATTGTTTGTATACACAATTTATTGTGGACATATTGTTTTAGTTCTTATATTTTCTTTAAAATATAGAATAGTCCTGAGATGAAAGAAAAGTTACAAATGGCTAAGGATGGTTAATTCATATTCATTGGTAGTAAACAGTTAGGCCAAAGTAAAATGTAAACAAAGCAAAGTTTAGGTAAAATTAATGTTTGTTACAAATTATTAAGAAAATCCAAAATATAAATATATGCATGTACATATGTATTTATTAAAGAGACCTGTGATAGATAGAGAGATGCCGCTTTGACATTATTTTTCTAAGTCGTGCAACAAAAATGGGTAGATTAATTTTTTTTTTTAATGTCTTTAGATTTTTAATAATAATAAATTTTACTGTAGTAAGGCGTTTTGTTTTCCGGGAAAATAGGGATGCACGGGTCTAAAAATTCTGAAATACATGATTTTGAAGTAAAGAGAATTGTTTTATTTGAACTATTCTTACATTTACGCCCCACATTTTTATATAATTAAGTTTGTTTTTTGTCATTGTATTTTTGAGAAGTATTGTTAAGTGTGAGACATATTTTACTGATTAGGCTTATAGCAAATAAACAAGCTAGACACACCAAAAAGACAAGACTGAAATCGTAATTTAATACTTAACTAATAAGACTGGTGTTACAGCCTGGTAAATTTTGCATTTTTCAATGTTGAATCCTAACTCATAACACTATTTCTTAGGCTATGTATAAGAGTTATTTGTAATTAAGGTACTTTTTGTTTTCTATGTTGATGTATTTTAAAGAGGTTTCTAAATAATAGTTGTTGAACAGTCTAGCCTGTTATAATTTTAATTTTTCACCAATTATCTATCGAAATGCACATTTCTCGTTATGTACGAAAAAGAAAACCCTGTCTCAATCTTGTCTCAAAATTTTTTGAGCATTAAAATCTCATTTTGAACTAAAAATCCTTGTTATTCTTACAAGAAACACCAAGAGACTACAACTATTCCTGGATTTTGGTGTTTTTCCGGAAAACTAAAGGCCTCATGACAGTAAAACTTATCATTAGAAATATGAAGACATTATTTTTAGAATTGTTTATTATTTTGTAATATGAAGAGCTTGTGCGGAATGAAAAATGGGTGGGCTTGCATAACAAAAACATTTATAATAGATTTGTGGAATTAGGATATAATTATGAAGTTACCTTTGTTAGGAACAGAGGTGAGATCTTTAAGTTTGCCAGTGTCTACAACGATGACGTTGGAAGCCGCTGGCATCTGAGGTGGGGGGGTGGGCATCACAGGCGGGGGCGGTGGTTTTTGCACCTGTAAAAGGCCAATTTTCATTACAAACTTTCTTTTTAAATTACAAGAATTGAATACCTTTGGCTGTACAGTTAACAAATGCATTATAGATTTCTTCGTCCAAGAAATAATTATTTTTGCCGAACATCATGCAGGCATGATCATGGTGTTCAATCAATAAAATATATCCCAGATAAAATCCATTATACTTTCCATTATTTTATTACCTTTTTAAAATCACAAAAGAATTTTTGGGCTTACTTTCTGAATTCTGTTTAATTTTTCTTTAAGATTAAATTGTCAAAGAATGTTTTTTTAATCAGCTGGATAGAAACTGTGAAAAAGAACAAGGATGACATTTCCTTAATCGCTGTGACTCTGTAACTTTTTACACAAATAACATATTTATATAGGGTGTAACTCTACGAACAACGGTCCTGTTTGTGGCATTATTGCTTAGGTCATGACAAACACTTTTCACCACAGAAACATGGGTCTATGGTGCCTAGTTTCCTTTCTGTATGTGTTTACTACAAAAAATAAATAAATAAATATCCATAACTCCTAAATGGTTTGAGGTTTAGTGATGAAATTTTGCACAAAAAATATTGCCCTATTAAAATCTGTCTATTACTCTTTTTACTTTTAAATTTAAAAAGTGGCCATGCATTACGAAAAGAATGATTTTATCTGACATTCTTGATCCAATAATAACACGTAAGGAATCAATAAAATCTACGCAAAAAAGGAATACCAATTTTTATTTATTATTTATTTTTTTTTTTTTTTTTTGTAAAATAAACAGTTTTCATGGAATTTAGTATCAAATATTTAAAATGACCAGCATTTTGAATTGGTCAATGATATAGGTACAATTTTACACTGACATATCCTAAGAAGACAACAATTTGTGCAAAATTATAAACACTGTACCTTAAACCATTAAGGTTTTTTTTTTTTTTTAGAAAAGACATACAGACGGACAGACAGGAAACTAGGCACCAGAGTCTCATGTTCCTATAGTGAAATGTTTGTCTCGACCTAAGCAAAACAGGAGACTTCTTCTTAACCAGCCACCTTTTAACCGGTCTCCGCTTTAACCGGCCTACCCTGACACAAAAACAACTTCTTAGTTATTAAATTTGTTAGGTATTTAATCATGGCCTGAGAAATAATTGATAATTTGAATTGAGTTGATAATTTGGAAGTGCAAGACGATTTAAAACATCGTGACAACTAAATTTGCCATCACAAAAGTGGATTGATGGAAACGCACAAAGATGATCGTCCTTATATCTATCCTAGCTTACCACTATACCTACTTAGGTTAGTTTGACACACCTGCGGAGGCGGTTTCCGCTGCTGCGTCACCTGCGACGGGTCCACCTTGGTGATGGTGATGCCCGGCGGCAACTTGAGGTTGTCTAGACTGAAGTTGCTAGGCAGCGGCTGACGTGAGGACAGACAGTTGATGGCGTTGTTGATCTGTATTGCGGTGGGGCTGGTCAGCTTAGGGGTGGGGGCAGGGGCAGGTGTGGCAGCTGGTGTGGGTGGTGCCGGTGTCGGCTTGGGCCTAGGCTTTGCTACCGGTTCTTCTTTCTTCTTTGGCTGACTATTCGTCACTGTCTTCTGATTATTATTGTTGTTCTGGTTACTATTTTCTTTTTTTGCTTTGCTACTGGTTTTTGCCGATTGTCCTTGCAAGCCATTTTGGTTCACAACTGCATTCGAATTGTTTTGTATATTTCTCGATTTAACCCCATTTTGTTGTTGATTTTGCTGGGTCTGTTTCCCACTTTTATGGTTGTTTTTAGAATTGTTGTTGTCCTTAGGAATTTGACAAACTAGAAAAATTAAACAAACCATGAGCACATCTAATACATTTAAAACATTTTTTTTACAGGTACATTAACTCTGCTAAACTAACAATTATCACTGAAGACAACCGTTTTAAACATCATATTACTGTCTCTGTCTAAGATATGCAACCACTACAAAACTGAAACTTTAAAACTCAATAACAAGAATTACATTGACAATTTTTTTGCTTCAATTTAACTGTAAAAAACAATAATCTATAATATTGGTTGTATTATTAATCAACGAGGTCGTAATGTAATAACACATGGTGGTCATTTACTGTTACGGTCATAGCTGTTTACGATTTCAATTTCAAAACACTTTATTCATATATGTACATATTTTATATAATGAATGGTGTCAAACATATCTGGACAATCCAACAATTTGGACTCTATCCTATCGCAAAAGACAAATTATAAATAACTAAATATACAAAACAAATCTGTATACAGTTTTCTCTTTAAATTGTTTCATGTAAAGAATATAAAGGTTTACTAATTAAGTAATTTTTAAGCTTAGTTTTGAATCTTATTTCTTTCCTTTATCAATTATATAACTAGGTTAAAAATTGAAAAACACTGATCCTGCATATGTAGGATTTCTTTTAAAAATCTTGTTGTTATGGCTTTGATGAGTAATATTTCTTCTAATTCGTGTAAAATGGTCATGGATGATTACATGCTTAGGTAAAGAACTAACAAACACTTTTGACGTAAAGAACGGTTTCGTAAATACAGGGTGATTCACGACGAAGTGCAGAAATTTTGGGAGCTGATTCTACACATGAAAATAAACAAAAAAGGCCATATAAACATATGTCCTAAAATCCCTCGTTTAGCCGCTAGCCGCCATTTTGTTTTTTACACGTAATAGTTTTTATCTACGTAATGAATTGATCGATTTACTTCTTATTTGGCATGCGCCTTTATCACAATAATGGTAATTTCCAGAAAAATAATTATTATTTTTCGATGTCTGTTTTCAAAATGGCGGCCATTTTAAAATTTTAAACTTAAATTTCTTAAAAACGGCACATTTTGTCAAAATTTTATTTCTGAGAAAAAAGTTGACAAATTAAATTATCTAAACAACGATACCAAGTTTGTAAAGATTTAACAACAAATAACGGAGTTATTGGGATTTTTCTGCAAAAAAACATGGATTTTGCATTATAATTAATACAAATTTAGGTTATTTTAATAGAAAAGTCTGGAAAACTCCGTCCAATTGAAAATAGACATCGGAAAAAAATAATTATTTTTCTGGAAATTACCATTATTGTGATAAAGGTCCATGCCAAATATGAAGTAAATCCATCAATTCATTACGGAGGTAAAAATTATTTTGTTTAAAAAACAAAATGGCGGCTAGCGGCTAAACGAAAGATTTTAGGACATATGTTTATATGGCCTTTTTTGTTTATTTTTATGTGTAGAATCAGCTCCCGAAATTTCTGCACTTCGTCGTGAATCACCCTGTATATTGAGCAAAATATTTTTAGGTCATGAAGCCAAGTTCAGAGAAGTGTTGTTTACAAGTGGCATTTGTTTCTAGGTGGTTGACATGTTTATTTTGTGTTTATTTGGATGAATTTTGTGTAGGCTACCACAAATAATTAAAAGTTTTTTTGTTTGTAAGTAAATTAATTCCTATTTAATGATAAAAAAATAATAGTTTTAATCTATAATGAAAAATGGTAAATTTAAATCATTTTAATTTAGGACGCATTATGTCCAAGAACAATAAAATTACTATACAGGGTGTATTTTTTTATTTTTTATTTGCACTTTAATTTATTACAAAACAAAAATATTGTTCAGTTTGCTGGAAACGTCTATTAACGTTGCGGGAGGAAAATTTAACATGAAAATTTCATCCCCTCATTAGCCAACCTTCTCACCCCAACCCCTAACAAAAAAAATTTCAAGTACAAACCCCCAATTTTTATGTCATATTTGAATTGTCCACGCAATTCAAAGACTATTTATGATACCGTACCTAGATATTTTTCTCTTAACGGTTAGGGAGCTACAGGCAATTGAAGTTCATTTTCAGTTCCATAAGAATAACAAGGGGCAAACTTTAATTGCCTATATCTCCAAAACAATTCGTTAAAATAAAAAATACTCAAGAATAAAAATATCTTAAAATAATGTTTTAATATCAGTATTTTCATAATAACATTTTTCTTTCAATGTTATTATTTGCCCGCCATTTTGAAAAAGCATTTATTTTCGGGTAAAGGATAATTTTTATGAGTTAAATGTTTTTTTAAAATATCATTTTATAACATTTTTATTCTTGAGTATTTTTTATTTTACTGAATAGTTTCAAAGATATACGCAATAAAGTTATTCTTTACCCCATGTTATTCTTGAGGGACTAAAAATGAACTTTAATTGCCTGTAGCTCCCTAACCATTAAGTTTAGAGAAAAATGTCAAATTATAAAAAAGTCTTTACAATGTGTATACAATCAAAAAATGACATAAAAATTGGGGGTTTGTATTTGAAATTTTTGAGTTAGGGGTTAGGGTGAGAAGGGGGTTTAGGAGAAAATGAAATTTTCATGTTAAACTTTTCCTCCCCCAACGTTGATAGAAGTTTCCATTAAACTGAACAGTAATATATATTTTTATTTTTGAGTAAATTAAGGCGCAAATTAAAAAACAGTATAATAACTTTAAAAGAAAGATCTAAGACTTCAACAATTTCTAGCGAAATTCTCATGGTCATAGTAAACAAATACACATATATACTGTAATGAACTTGATGGAATATTTTACCAACTAAATGGGGATGATCCTTAACAACAAAAAAATGTTACAAATACTTTACAGTAGACACTCTCAAGTCTGGCCAATTAAGGACTCGACCCCCGGCCGGATTTCCAAATGGCTGAATTAACCGGCGGCTTATTAAACAAAATTATCAATCACCATAATAATTTGTGTTCCAAAAGTGAACTGTGGGGGCATATTTAAGTATGAAGGGATATCACACCTTATGAATTTTGTGTCATAGACTTTAACAGTCATAATTAACTATCTCAGATGTTGATGTAATAGGGCCAAAATGAAGATTGGACAGCAGCCAAGCGGCTGCTAGCGAAGAAACTGAGTTAAATATAAATAAAATTTATTGAATGTTTTATCATAACATCGGCTGTCAAGGAAGGTCCTAAGATAGAAAAGGGACCGCAGTCATGGCCTAATCCGTTTTATGACCATAACCTTTGATGGTAGAATGTTAGTCTTTGGATTACCAATGAATACAATTATTGGTTTTTAGGTGGTTTGTCACCGGCCAGTCTAGACTCTACTGCCACCGGGATTGCGTCAATCCGCCACAGCCAAACAGTATTAAATTCCGTCGTTAAGTGCTTGTCTATGTTCATGTCCTTGTCGTTATTTATTATTTGTAGTATGTGTCCGTACCGTGTGTGTCTATTTATTGAACTTCTATTAACTTTGACTTTCTTCATATGAAGAGAAATGACACTTCTTTGTATAGAAGCCTGAGGATGACTCCTTGTATATGAGTCGAAACTAGTTGCTCCACAACATTTTGCATTACCACAATTCAGGTCCAAACGAAATTATACATAATAATTTATTAATAAGTATAAATACAATTCAGGTATTTAAACCATTAATTAATAACTTTTGTGTAATATCGAAGATCGGGCTGTGAAAACAACAAAAATAAACACCACCATAAAAAACAGTGCAGGAGCAAAATATTTCAGAAGACGTCTGAAACTAGATCATTAGAAAATCGTCAACTTAAGTGAGATATTTTAATAATTGAACATGGAACCATTTAACTAGTGACTATTTAATTCGTGGGGATTGCCCCCAGCCTGATTATCCAGTGGCCGAACCCCCCGAGGCCAGACTAGAGGGCTTCTACCGTAATTAGATTTGATTTTTTTAAACAAAAAACTACCTAAAATAATACATAGTAAGTAAACTTTGAAAAAAAAATGTTTTTTGAAAAGTTAAATGTGCAGAAAATTTGAATTATACAAACCCTAGTCACTTCAAATTGCAACCTAAAATTAAAATGCAGCCACCATGTGATTACAGCTTAAACTTAAGTATGTGAGCCAAATTAAAAAAAAAATCTGGGCATTTCCAGAACATTTCAAGTTTCAGGGCAAAAAGATATTCAAGGGCAATCCATGGTTTCTGAGCGGGTCTACTTCCTCACCTTGTCCATTGAGCAGCGTGTAGAGCACCTTGTCCTCGCTGGGCGTCGCCCCTCGTAGTGTGATGGTGACCGTGGGCTCCGCCGAGTTCGGCTCCATCACCCTCTTGATGGTCACCATCTGCGGCTGCTCCTCCTGCTTTCCAGCCCCGGCAGCCGCCAACGCTTCCAACGCCTTTTTCTTCTTTTTCGCTTTCTTAGCCTCTTTCCTTTGCTGCTTCAGCAATGCTCTCGCAGCCTCTTCTTCTTCTATCCTCCGCCTTTCAGCTTCCTCTTCTTCCCTTTTCTTCCTTTCAATCTCTTCTTGCTACAGCAAAAAGGTTTGATTTTGGTGAAACAGTGAAGTTTATCACACTATCTACACTATACATTAAAAAAGGTTTAAACAATAGCAAAACATCAGATTTACCATTTATAGCAAGAAAACTTACTGTTGAAAGTGTTAACTAATCAGACATTGAGTTTTTATGTGACTTTTTCTATAAAGTATATGCAATCAAAATGGAATAAGCCTACTATATTTATTTGGCATATATACTTGACAATTATGTCATTAATTTAGGCGTCCAAGGGCCTTCTTTCTGTCAATGATGCTATCTCCCTGAAACTGTTCACAACACCATTTTGCATAGTAGGGATCACTACAATAAATAGCAAAAAATGTGTTGAACAGATATAACAGATTTTAAACTTTGGTTACTGCTACAATCTATGATGACCTTGCACAGTGTGCCCACAAAATATAATCCACCAAATACCTGTATATTTTCCGTTTTTCCTGACTATAATTTAAGTTTTTCTCGCCCGTTGTACCACTATTATACCACCTAAGATCGGCGGACACGATCGCCTCTGTCGGCAGACACGATTACCTAGTCAGGGGACATGATCACCCAATCAGTGGACCTGAGCACCTTTGATCACAAACAAGTTTGCCTCGGTTGTTAGACATTATTGCCTCAGATTAGCGGACTGAATGCCCCAGTTGGTAGACTTGATATATTGTATACATTGTAAATTCATGAATGTATTGAATTGAATTGTAAAGTTCTTTATTCATGTTTTGTACAAATACAAAATAGTGTCACAAGTACAAAAAATATACTACAAAAAAGTACAATGCTATACAGGTGTTACGGGTATAATCTATTTTAATCAACATAAATAAAATTCTATTGAATAAAGTGGTCTATCCAATATATACAATTTTGAAAGATTCTTAAATTTGATAGCATTATTTTTCACGTCTAATATTTACTGGAAGATGGTTGAGAATCTTAACACCAATTACAGTTGGTTGTAAAAAAAAAAAGTGTGAAGGCATTTTCAATTTATTTCTTTCTTTCGTACCAACCATCTTCATTGAATGTTTTGTAATTTTGTTTTATGTGTAAAATAACTTTATAAATATATAAACTATAAACTGCCATAAATCCCAGATCTCTGAAATGTTCTTTTACAGAATCACACCAATTAAAATTTAACATAATACGAATTGCTCTCTTTTGTATCCGTAATATTCTCTGCAGATTTTTTTTGTATTTGCCCCATATATTTCAATTCCGAAAGATATGTTAGATTGAATGTAAGCAAAAGCAAAGTATATAGTTTTCAATATTTTTTAAATCACATATTTTGGCCATTCTATATAAAGCAAAAATACCCGATGTTAGCTTTTTGAAAAGTTTATCAATGTGGTCATCCCGACTAAAATGATTATCAATGGTTAGGCCTACAAATTGTGTACATTTAACTTCTTTTATTTTTTATTTATTTTTTTTTTTTGTCTGTAAGCGTTATTGAAGGTAAATTTGAATTCCTAGATTTCTGAGTCTGAAATTGTATAAAGTTAGTTTTTGAAAAGTTTAATAACTGATAAATAATAAAAAACGTGTTGATGTTTTCCAAATTATTTTTGGCTGTTCTCATCTGCATAGAGGCATAATTTGTTGGGTATACCTCCAACAATTTGTTTGAGCAAACCTTTGATATAGCATAAAAATAATAATGGTCCCAATATTGATCCTTGTGGGATGCCATATTTGATTGTTTGTATTGATGATTTTTTTTAACTACCGTAATTGGTTTTTATCATTTACTGATGATATTTCAACAAAATGTTTATGATTAAATAAATATGATTAGTAGTACCTGAAATTCCGAATTAAGACAATTTATTCAAGAGGGTTATGTGGATACGCTATCAAAAGCTTTGTTTAGATCCATAAACAGACCCATTACTTTTTTACCATTCTCTACAGAGTTTATAGCTGCTTCAATAAATTCAATTGCCGCTGTTGTAACTGAATGGCGTGTTCTAAACCCATGCTGTTCATCATCTAATAATGCATTCATTTCTAAATATTTAATCTAGGGATGTGTCGATTCTCGATACCACCAATACTTGGCCATTGGTATCGGTATCGAGAATCGATTGTCTAGAGTCGATACCGATACTTTCGATACCGGTTGGTTCAGTTGTCTGGAAAATGGAAATTTGATTTCCATTTTTTGCGTCATTGCGTCACATGGAAGCCATATTAAAAGCCACTTTCACAGACGGTGGAACAATCAAATAAGTGTAATAAAGTCGAGAATAAAGCGTAACAACAACAACAACAATCTCTCGTACGCAAGTGGCGACTGCTGGTAACTGCGCAAACAAGCGCCAGAAAAGTAGTCCCATATTCAGATTAGATCTTGACGATATTGCCATAATGTAATTACTATTTTAACTTTAAGATATCTTTGATGATTTTAAAAACCAAACAAAAAATAGCTAAGTTGAAAAAGTATTTCGTTTTCACAATTTGCTTAGTCAATTTAGATAATTTTCTTGCGCTGTAAGACGTAAGAGTATACCCTAGTAATAATAACATTGAGTAAATATGGCGACGTTATTTCAATAACGTATAGAGTGGTCAAGATCAAGAGATAGGGAAGATACGTTATGTTATTAATGACGCCATATTTACTCAATGGTTATTATTGTCACTGTTGTCATCTGCGGTAGTTAGTTGGCAGTCAGTTTCGTGGTCAAGTGGCAGTGTTGTTGATAAAATATTAATGTTACGTAATAGTTAACTGTGAACTCGCTTATTTGAATACATCGTTTTCATTTCTGAACATTGAAAGTTAATTAGTTAATTTTGTGCGTTCTTAAACTGTATTTAGTGTTTGTGATTTGACTACAGTGAATTAATTTTTAGGTTATCGATTCATTCAAGTTAAATAATTATTGCTGTTTTGATTTTTATAACCGAGGGGATAAATTTTACTACTTGCAGCTAAGCTAGGTTTTTTGGCGATGGTATCGTAAGTATCGGTATCGAGAATCGGGAATCGATTTTTGAAGAATTGGTATCGGTATCGAGAATTGATAAATTTTGGAATCGACACATTCCTAATTTAATCAATTGATTATAAATAGCTTTCTCATATTATTTAAAGAACACCGGCAAGAGAGATACAGGCCTGTAATTACATACTTCAGTATCATCACTTTTCTTAAACAGTGGCTTTATCTTTGCTATATTAAGTTTATCTGGAAAACTTTCACTTATAAACGAAGAATTAATTTGATTAATTTGAATAAGTATAATTTATTAATTTATAAATTTATCGAATTTATTAATATTAATATTTTTTTAAATTAATAATAATTAATTGTATGTTTACGCGTTTCTGTTCTTGTATGAATAAAGAAATTTTGAATCTCTTAGGCAGAAAAACAAGTGTCTCCTTCGGGCGGAAACGAGTACTTCAGATCGGCGGACATGGGCGTATCTGTTCGACGGAAACGAATGCCTCCAATAGGTAAAAACAAGTGCCTGCGATTGGTCGGCAACGAGCATTTCAGATTGGTGAAAACAAGTGTCTCCATTGGGCAGAAACGAGCACTTCAGCGGACACGGCCTTCTCCGTTTGAAGAAACGAACGTCTCAGATCAGAGATACGTGACTTGGTGCGAGTGAGCTTAGCGATCGAGCTAATCCTGGTGGCGAGGTGAACACAGCAACCGAAGTAAGCCTGACGAGTGAGCATAGTGAAAGCTTACCTGACAGGCCAAAAATTCCTCTGGTTGGTTTTGCAAAGCAAAAAATGCTGATTTTCAAAGCATGCCGGGTAACAGCTAGTAAAATATAAAACTTACCTTTTTTTGTTTTTGTCTAGCTTTTTTAGCAGCCTTTTTCTCATCTTTACACTTTTGTGAAGGATTCCCTTCAATAAAATCTAGTAAGTCTTCCAAATCTCGAGGATCTTTGGGTTGATCCGCAACACCATTCACTGCAGGCGCACTACCTGCAAATGAAATTCTCTACTCACTTCAAGAACAAACGCCAGGTTATTTTGGTCGAAGGTTATGAATGTTATTGAAGGGTTAATTTTGTATGGTTATATAGTAATAAAATATATTAGCAAATGTTGAAATTGGAAATTATGATAATATTTCATATATTATATACATAAACATAAATAACCCTGTTTTTAATTGAACTGCTTTGATAACACCTTAAAATAATTCAATCCTAAGAGAAAAATAATTAGCTTTTTTGCTGGCTTAGAACTATTGTAAGAATTAAACCTACTCCACATATTACAGTCAATTTCTGCTGGTTACCTAGAATGAAACAATCTTCTCAGTTGGCCACTATATAACATAAAGACAACACCTAAGGTGGGTGTAATGAGGAGTTACAAGGTTGGACAAGATGAAACCATAAAGAAGCAAGAGATGACCTGCAAAATCTACTGGTTCTATAAAATGGCTAATTGTGCATTTTTCAAGTTAAAAGTAAGTGACCTATGTGGTTTACTTAATTAATTTTCAGCACCTTTATCAATCTTTACAAAATGAATTAGATGGCCAGCGGGTCACTAACCTGGAGTGTTGGCGGCGGGGGTGCTGGCGGGTACAGCGGCGGGGGGCGGGGCTGTCGTCGAAGATTTGCACTTGGCTTTCTTCTTGGTTAGCAACAGCCTCAGCCGCTCCCTCATCTCCGTGTAGTTTCGACTCACCGGTGCCACTGACGGCTGCAGACAACATCACTCTTGACAACCACTGTGCTGACAAACACTTTACTGCATGCAAAGCAAAACTGGACACATCTGCAAACGCTCAATGCGCCACTTGCCAATGAAATAGTTTCCAAACGATGCTGTAGATTGGAAAAATTACTGACGTGTAGTCAAAGAGTACTTGTAGAATGTCTAACAAAACTTAATTGTTGGTAATTCCATTGATGTAGGTTGTTTTTAAGAGAGGGTTAAAGGGCCCCTCTCAGAACATCATGCAGTGCTTCACCTGCTACCATTTTGCGCCTATATTTTAAGTCCGATATAAGTTGAAGAAGTTTTAAATAAAAGACGTGGACTATTTTAATCGCTTTTTGATTATTTTTTGCATATTTGAATCCATATTAAGATATAATGGTTCAAAACTGATCAACTTTACACCATCATAGTATAATGTAGATTTTAAATACTCTAAAAAATCAAAAGGCTAATGAAAAAGCCCAAGCCTTTATTGTTAATTTAAAACCCCTCCACTTTCATCGGACTTTAAATCCAGCTATATTTATAATTGCTAATAACTAGTGGTTTCTAAATTTGCTATGAAGACGTGAGGAAGTTGGCATACCACGCCGTGACCGAACACTTCGCAGTAACAGCAGTCGCAGTGCCTTGAGTCTCCCCGCTGGGTGGACGAAGACCGGTCGGAGCAGCTGTCTTCTGGGGTCGTCTCGTCGTCGTGGTCGTGGCCGTCTGCAAACATGTCACATATGTCAACACATGTCACGAGCTCATCACATGAACTTGTAACAAGACCCAGACAGTGACAAAAGCAGTTTTAGGTCCCCAACATTCTTTATTAATACACGTCAGTCAGTCCCCTTGTACATATGACTAATGTTAACTAGACTAAATCACAGTACAGAAAAAATCAATATGGCCATAAAATAATCTGTTTAATTGCTGTATTTATTATTGAGGATGGCAGGCTGTTACTAAATTCTCTATGTCAAAAGTAAAGTTTGGCATTTGCTCGATCCTCGAATTAGACAAAAAGAGTATTTATTTATTTATAAATAAATAAATGGGTAAAAATCAGCTTACAAATAATAGCTGATCCTATGAAGAATATTATAGAAAGATAGCCTGCAAATAATCGTACAAAATGTGTTAAATAATTATTTATTTTTTTTAATATCAGAACATATGGTATTTTTAATTAAAGCGAGGCTAATAATAAACAAGGTGAAAATGCCAATTAATAGGTTTATTAAACAATATTAACTGAAGTTAAAAATATTTTTCGCCCTGTGATGCCAATTAAGCTCCCGGAGAGCAAATAATTTAAGTAATTGCCTACACTGATATGTTTTAGATTTTAGTAGATACCTCCTTGTTACATGATCATCTGTAACCCAACCTTAACAAATGTTTCAAACAAAACTCTTGACAGAGTGCTATGCATAAGAATCCTCTGGGCCAGTGTTATTTTTTTCAGTATTGTATCATTTTGAGGTAAACACTGCCTACCCAGGTATTCCTAACAACATTTCACAAAACAACTAAGTTGCCCCCTCCTGCAACATCCACAATGAAAGGTCAGTGTTAGTTAATAAAAAAAGAATAGCATAAAAATACTTTAGTCTTAAATTATTGTCTTTATTTCATTTGTCAGATGAAGTCTCTGCTCTAATGGGCGTATTTTTAAACAGCCCCTCATGGTGTTTAAAGCTATGGTGTTTTAATATTTAAGCGTTCTCTGAAGGGGTAAGTTAAGAATTAACATTGGCTCATTTTTTTGAACATTGGCTTTTTGCTACGCTAGTTAGGTTCGGTTGAGCTAGGTTGGTTACCTCAGTGGTTCTCAATAGGTGGAAAGCCATACCAGAGCGGTCCGCAAGATAAAGTTAGAATTTTGAAAAAATTTATATTTGATCAGTGATGGATTTCAGTTATTTTTAGCTTTCTGAGCACTTGCTAATGCTAACCTTAGCATCTAGCTTTAATTAGCAACCTACGCTAGCACACTCTAGCGCCGTCAATGAAACTAGATGGAAAAATAGATTTGTTTTATGCCTGCCTTAAGAATGAATGGTAGCATTGACTATGGAGATAGTAGCCTGCTTGCTGCCGACAAAGTGACAGCCAACTCGCAGACAGACAGCCATTTTAATATTTCAGTCTTCTCTGATAGTCAAGGAAGAGGACTTGGCCAGCACATAGATGGGATTGAAGAAAGGCGAGAAGAGACCAAAACAACTGGTTTTGTAATGCCTAATGCCCAACTCCTGCATGTTACTCAATCAGCAGTAGAATCGAGACAAACAGAAGATGTGACAGTTATTCTTGCAGGAACCAATGATACCTTTAAAGGCGACCTAACCAATCTATATTATGATCTTGAAAGAAAGTTAAAAGAGCTTACTTCTAGAAAAATTGTTCTCCTGTGTACAATCCCCACCCGATTTGATAAAGACATTATTGATCCAATTCATAATAAGATCCATCTTTTAAATAGTTATATTAAAGAGTTGGTTGTACGCTCACGTAATCTACACCTCATTGACCTAGAAAGCTTGAAACGTTTTCACTACACCCGACATGGCTTACACCTAAATCGTAGAGGGAAGAGGAAAATCGCATATATGATAATGGATGTACTTAATAAATGTCTCATGAAAAGAAAATGGAATATCAATGAACATTTTACAATAAATGAAACAAGTATGAGCAATCTAATTGATAGGTACAACTCTGATAAGCATGTCGCTTTTGCTCATAGCATTTCAGCTGATTTCGACTCTCCTCGACATATGACTGCAGGGGTTGCTGTCATATTCCGAGAGAAGTGCGGTAGACCCTCTAGTTCAGATTACAAAGCCAGCCACCTAACCCTTCAGACTCCACCTGGAAGAGCTGCAGTCTACTCACTTGTAACTAAACCCCAATTTTTTACAAAACCTTATGCAGAAGATTACAACCTGGCCTTTCAACAATTCACGGATGATTTTAAGAAGAGAGGATTTAAACACCTGGTATGCTCCCCTATCGGAACAGTTCGAGACAGGATTAGGATTGGACATTTTGTTCACAACATTTGCGACTTCCAACAAAAGACAGGGGCATCTGTGGAAATATCTTCTTATTTTCAAACATCAAGAAGAGTAATTAGAAATGGAATGTCTCATGAAGATTTCATCAAACAACTGCTTACTGATTTTTCCACCCATCTTCAATCTCAGAAAAGTAGAGTCTTGGCTGAGGAGCACCAAACTGTCACCTCTACCATTCCCACTACTAAAACCACCGCTGCTGTTGCCACCACCGCTGTTGCTGCCACCGTTGTCACCACCACTGCCGTTGGCACACCCACTGCAACAACTGCTGTCCCACCAACACAACCTTCCATATCTGATGCCTCTCCAGTGAGTAAGGGAGCATCAGAAAGCTTCTCCCAGTCACTCAGCCCATTGTCCATGTCGGATTTTCCGCCGCTATCTTCACTGCAGTCGACTCCAAACAACAGCTGCATACGGCAGTCAGAGGTCTTGGAGGGAAGGGTTCCAGTTGGTGTAGTGAGTTCTGTGAGTTCAGTGTCTGATCAAAAGGTCGATAAAGTGATGTCCCATTTTTTATTGGAGGCTCCAGTGATGGTGAATCAAGTGTAGATTTAGACAAAAATTCATGTAATTCTGTAGTAAATTCCCACAATAAGACAAAACACACCTCACAACATACCACAAACCAAACAGTTACTATTACACCAAATAACACTAAAAATGAAACAGCACAACATAACTTAGCACAGTTTAACTCCCGATTCCACTTTAATCTCTCTGGCAATAACAAAAATAATCGAAAAACAAAAGAAAAAAATTGTATAAAAATATTCCATCAGAACATTCAGCACTTACCTTCAAGAATCGAGCCTTTACTGATTACCTTGGATGAATTAAAACCTCATATTGTCATACTGACAGAACATGATATGAAAAATCACGACATTAACAGGCTTAATATCCAAGATTATGAAATAAATAGCTTCTTCTGCAGAGACAATGTCACGAAAGGCGGAACTTTAATTCTTAGCCAAAAGGGTTTAAACTGGAAACGGGAGGAAATACCAAAAAAATTGTCTGACATGATACTTCAGGAAAAACAATTTGAATATTGTGCTTGTAGCTATGTTGTTAATAAGTTTAAAATGTTAGTCATAGGAGTATACAGGTCACCCAAATCAGATTGTGAAATATTTTTGAATAGGTTAAGTGTATTGGTCGACTATTTTTCTAAAAATTTTAAAAATATAGTAATAGGGGGGGATATAAACATTAATGTTTTAAAAAATGATCATGATCATAAACTTTTAAAAAGAACACTAAAAACTCATAACATGAAATATCTTGTAGATTTCTCAACAAGAGTAACAGAGAATACAGAATCAGCAATTGATAACTATATTGTAAAAGATTTTCATGATAGCACATTAACTGTTGAGGGTATAGTAACTTTCCTTTCTGACCATGATGGACAGTTGCTTTTCATTTTAAATAAAAAAATAACTAATAGAATAAATAAAAGAATACCAATAAAGTGTATGAAACGCAAGTTCTCATTAGAAAACATGGATCTATTTAGGAAATTTTTGGAAACTGAATTTTGGGAGAATGTTTACATGGCTTCTGTAGATAAAAAATATGATGAGTTTTACAGTACTTTTAAATTCTACTTTGATATATCATTTCCTAAAATGATGATAACTGATAGAAAGCGCAAACAAAACTGGATCTCAGATGATCTAAAATATGAAAAAAAGGGAATTAATGAAGTTGGGTTTAAACATTAGGGAAAATAAAAATTATAGTCTGAAGCAAGAATTAAAACAGAAAACACGGAATTACAGGTCAAAACTGGTGCAAGCTAAAGCAAAGTACTTTGAAAGTATGATTGAAAAATCTGATAACATACAAAAAACTGTTTGGAAGGTTATAAATTCTGAAGTTGGGAGAAACGTTGAAAATAAAAATATCTACTTAAAAAAGGATAATTGTGCTATAGATGACCCTACAACTATAGCAAATATTTTTAATACTTATTTTGTAAATGTTTGTAAAGACTTTACCACTGAAAATGTAGATGTTAGTTCTACTGATACTGAAAGCTACAGTAATGCATGTTTTAGTTTTAATTTTGTTGATGCAGGGGAGGTGGAAAAAGTTATTAGCTCTTTAAAAAACAAAAATTCAACAGGTCATGATGAAATCCCCATTAAAGTTGTAAAATATGTGAAAAAATACTTAAGTAAAATCTTAAGCCATCTAATAAACTCATCTTTTGTTTCTGGACTGTTCCCTAGTATTTTAAAAATTTCAAAAATCATACCAATTCACAAAAAAGATGACCTAGAAACTGTGTCAAACTATAGGCCCATTTCTCTTCTCCCGGTGGTATCAAAAATTTATGAGAAAATAGTTAATAACCAACTTTTAAAATATTTAGAGGAATTCAAATTGTTAAATGATTATCAGCATGGCTTCAGACCCGGAAAATCTGTGATCACTGCAGCAGTATCGTTTATTGAATCTCTAATTGAATCAGTAGACAAAGGAGAAATAACAACCGGAATTTTCATGGACCTGTCAAAAGCATTTGATAGTGTCAACCACAATCAATTAATAAATAAACTTAAAATGTTAGGAATACAAAAAAACGCTATAAAATGGTTTCAATCATATCTTAATGGTCGTTGTCAATTTGTGGAAATTACCCATCAAACCCCAGATAATACAATTTTAAAGTTTTCTTCAGAAACAGAGCATATAAAATGTGGTGTTCCTCAGGGGTCAATTCTGGGTCCTCTATTATTTTTGTGCTACATTAATGATGCAGGCAACTCACTATCAAACTTGCCTCAAAATAATCTTTGTCTTTATGCTGATGACACAAACCTTAGGGTATCGGCTGAAACACTCCAAGAAGTTGAGATCTTAAGTTTTGTTGAACTACAAAACATTGGCGATTTCTTGGAGCGGAATAAATTAACACTTAATGCCAAAAAGACCAACTACATAGTATTCAAAACGCAACAAAACAAACAGATAATTGATCCAATTATAATGTACAATGAACAACTAATAGAAAATAAAAATAGTGCACAGTTTCTAGGTCTAATCATAGACCAAAACTTAAGCTGGAATGCACATGTGGATAAATTATTATCAAAATTAAGTTCAGGAATTTATTCACTCTCTAGAATGGCATTCTTTTGTAATAAAGAAACAATGAAAAATATATATTTTGCAAACATACATTCTCATTTAGCTTATGGCTTATGCCTTTATGGTTCAACCACAAAATCAAATATGAATAGCATACTAAAATTACAAAAAAGGGCTGTAAGAATTATTGAAAAATTGAGATATTACGAAACAGCAAAAGACAAATTTAAAGAATTAGGGATTTTAACAGTTTATGGACAATATATTTTAGACACATCCATAATTGCAAAAAAATATTTAGAAATCTCTGACTTTAAAAGCCACCCTTACAATACCAGACATAAAAAATTCATCACTTCAACGCAACATAAATTAACATTTTATGAAAAAAAACCGACTTACATAGGACTAAAATTTTTAAAATATTTACCTAATGACATTAAAAATGAAGAAAATATGTCTAAATTTAAAAGGAAACTAAAAACCTATCTGATAGAAAAAGCTCTCTATTCTCTGGAGGAATTCTTTTCCACCCCCCAATAAAGAATAGACTACAAAATTATATTTTTCACTTATGTTTTGTGTATTCTTTGTTCAAAATGTAGATATATATGTAAAATCTAATGCTTTCTTTTCTTAGGTTTAAGTTAAAGTTTAGTTGTACTGTAGTACAAATGACGCCATTTAATGTACATTAATATGTACTTAATAAATAAAGATATTTTGACTTTGACTTTGACTTTTAGTTGTACTTTATTGCCAATGCCATCGCAGACTGTGTTGCTTACATAAGCATGATAAATCAGTACAGCCTACAACTTGGGATGGCAACATTTTACCTGCGGGTACAGACTAAACATAGTAACATACTGGCTTAAATTCATCGGTTGTGAAATGTTTTACATGATAGCCTATCAGAATATATTACTTCTATTCACTGTACGGACAATATGGAGTTTACAGAATCTTTTTTCACTGTTTTTGTCATAAACAGGCCAATTTTAATTGAATTATAGAAAGTTGGGGTTAGAAATACTTGGACAACTTCTCATTCACACTGCTCTCAATCACTTTAGATCACTTCTGATTATAAGTATTTAATTGCAGCGGATGTATAAAACAGTTAAGTGTTTAAAGCTTTCTTTTTCTGTGAGAATTTACAGTATGCACACGGTAGTTAAAAATGGTTCTTCGGTTGCAAAGTTGATCCTTAAAACAAGATAGGCCTACAGATAAAGAAGAAGAAATCCACCAAATCCTCTCATCTTAGGTGGCGATGAAGAATTAATAAAAACTGACTATTTAAAATTTCTCGGTTTAGTTGTAGACAAAAATTTAAGTTGGGATTTACATATTGAAAATCTAGTTAAGAAAGTAAATTCAGGAATTTTTGCATTGAAAAGACTGAGAAATTTATGTAATCTACCAACATTAAAAATGATTTTTTATGCACATATTCAGTCACATATTGCATATGGAATGGCGTTGTGAAGTTAGCCTACCCATACCAGCCTACCCACAATTTTCAGTGTCATTTGCTAGTTTCGTGTTAGTTCCGTTCAAAATTTCGTTAGTTCCAAAGAAATAATGGCGTAAATTGGTAAAACCAATGGGTAGGCCAACTTCACACTTAGCCTACCCATATCATGAATTGGCTTTAAAATTGTATCAATCGTTAGTTCTTTGTTAGTTCTCGTTAGTTCCATAAAAATTTTCGTTAGTTCCAACCATAAAGTGCATATAAATTACATATTTCGTTGTTCTTTAAATTGGGGCGGGCTAACTTCACGCTAGCCTACCCATATCATAAATTGGCTTTAAAAGTATATCAATCGTTAGTTCTTAGTTAGTTCTCGTTAGTTCCATAAAAATTTTCGTTAGTTCCAACCATAAAGTGCATATAAATTACATATTTCGTTGTTCTTTAAATTGGGGCGGGCTAACTTCACGCTAGCCTACCCATATAATGGATTGGCTTTAAAAGTGAATCAATCGTTAGTTCTTTGTTAGTTCTCGTTAGTTCCGTAAAAATTTTTGTTAGTTCCAACCATAAAGTACATATAAATTACATATTTGTTCTTTAAATTGGGGCGGGCTAACTTCACGCTAGCCTACCCATGTCATGAATTGGCTTTAAAATTGTATCAATTGTTAGTTCTCGTTAGTTCCGTAAAAATTTTTGTTAGTTAAAACCATAAAGTGCATAGGTAGGCTATCGTGAAGTTAGCCCGCCCCAATTTATAAAGAACAACGAAATATGTAATTTATATGCACTTTATAGTTGGAACTAACGAAAATTTTTATGGAACTAACGAGAACTAACAAAGAACTAACGATTGATACACTTTTAAAGCCAATTCATGATATGGGTAGGCTAGCGTGATGTTAGCCCGCCCCAATTTAAAGAACAACGAAATATGTAATTTATATGCACTTTATGGTTGGATTTAACGAAAATTTTTATGGAACTAACGAGAACTAACAAAGAACTAACGATTGATACACTTTTAAAGCCAAATCATGATATGGGTAGGCTAGCGTGAAGTTAGCCCGCCCCAATTTAAAGAACAACGAAATATGTAATTTATATGCATTTTATGGTTGGAACTAACGAAAATTTTTATGGAACTAACGAGAACTAACAAAGAACTAACGATTGATACACTTTTAAAGCCAATTCATGATATGGGTAGGCTAAGTGTGAAGTTGGCCTACCCATTGGTTTTACCAATTTACACCATTATTTCTTTGGAACTAACGAAATTTTGAACGGAACTAACGGGAACTAACACAGAACTAACAAATGACACTGGAAATTGTGGGTAGGCTGGTATGGGTAGGCTAACTTCACAACGCCATATGGAATAGGTGTGTATGGAGGAACTTCCAACAAAAATTTGAATAAAATTCTTGTTCTTCAAAAAAAAGCTTTGAGGGTAATGCTTGGAATTAAAAACGATGAGTCTGTCAAGCAATATTTTGTCGAATTGCAGATTTTAACTGTTTATAGTTTGTATATACTCGAATGTATAATGTATACTCGGATCAATGAATTGAGGTTTGAAGAATCTAAGAATTATCATCAATACAATACTAGGAGTAAGAAGGAGATTTCACTACCCAAACATAATCTAGAAATGTTCAAAAATAAAACTTTCTACGCTGGTACAAAATTCTTGAAATTTGTTCCAAAAGTTATTAATGATTTGGAGGATAATGTTAAGTTTAAGTTTCAACTAAAAATGTATTTAATAGAGAAAGCTTGTTACTCTTTTGAGGAATTTTGTACTATTTGAAATATGAAGTGGTGAAATGTAAATATTTAATGTAACTGTAAAATATGGGATTGTATATAGGCTAAGATGATTGACGCTATTTGTTGTACTGTGTACATGATGTAAATAAAGATATTTTGAATTGAATTGAATTGAATTGCAGATAATGCCTCTGATAATGAATGTACTGATGGACACACTCTTAATTTCCACAAATAATCGTGGCTTTTATAATATATTACTCACTCCTCACTGTATACTTATTTCCCCACATGTTTTAAACAAGACAAGATTGAACGCAAATATTAAGGCCCCTTCTTTTTTCTCAAAATGGCTACCTTGATTCCTAAAACAATTCAAAATAAAAACTATTATTTTGGCTCTTTTCAGGTACTTGGTACTGTGATATGGCAAAACGTACCCACCATATGTAGGCCTATTAGTATTACATTAGCGCAGCAGCAGCTAAGCTCATTGTACTTAAGAGGGGGAATGAGAACATTATTGACTTTAGGTTTAAGAATTAGTAGGGGTCCTTGTCAGTATAATGACTAGATGAGGGGGTCCTTGGAAAAATGTTGTTGGGAATCCCTGGGTTACCTTATGTTTTTGGTTCCTTTATATAATACACAAAATCATAAATATACAGCCTACAGGATTATCTGATTAAGCTAGTAATAACAAGAATTAGAATGTTCACCTTGTTGATATTGGCCTCCGTTTAATCAGAAAGTACATAACAACTAGGGATGGACGGGACCCGAAATTACGGGAAAATTTTCGGGAGCAAATTTGTCCCGATCATCGGGCGGGATTTTTTTTTACTCGGGAATTTATCGGGACGGGAACTGCCGAACGGCGCGGCGGCCGCGATCTCGGTCGGCGATCGCGGCCGGCGATCTCGGTCGGCGATCGCGGCCGGCGATCTCAGTCGGGGATCGCAGTCGGCGTTCTCGGCCGGCGATCTCGGTCGGCGATCGTGGCCGGCGTTCTCGGCCACATTCCACGGACGCCAGAGACGATCTATTGTTCAGCTTATCTATTGTTTGACCTCCGGCAGTAATTTATTCAAGAGGGGTGTTTTTTGCTCCTAGTACCAAATGCTACTTTCTGAACCAATTGTCATAGAAAACTAAGGGATTTAAATATAAATAAATATAAATTTAATATAATTTTTAAATGAAAAACTTCAAATTCCATTAAATATATTTTTAAAAACTCAACATTACAGATGCATTTATTAGATTTTGACGTTCATAACTTTAAACTTTTATTGTTTTTTATTGATTTTTCCATCATACACTCCTTTTTTTAAATAGCAAAAAATAGCTAAATTGAAAATACAATACATAGAAATAAAAATTAAAATAATTAGGTCTAATAGTGTATATTTTTAATTTTTATGATAATCTCTAAGTAAGAACCTGTCTCAATTAAATCATGAAAAAAATAAACATTTCTTGGGGTTATAAATGGCTTTGGTTTGTTGAACCACTTGATTCCTTAGTGTAAATATTTATTATAATTTCAATTTGTTTTTTTTTTTTTGGTTTTTTTTTTAACTGAGCAGGCCTTAGGCCTATTTATGCAATACAGTTTTGTTTTCTTTACAATTTTTCCAATTGTTTTAATCTATATTTTTATGTACATAATTTTACTTTACATTCTTTATAAAAAACGTTTAATATTTCATTCAACGAAACTTTCGTAAAATGTTTAATAAACTTTTTAAATATGTATATTTTAGTGATTCGATTTAAATTTTTTTGGTTTCAAGAAAATTTATACTTTACCCTTTCTCATTGTATACTGCAAATATAAAAATTAAATATTTTAAATCTTTTCAACAAAAGGAGGTTCATTGTAACTTATACAAAACAAGTGGAACAATTTGGAAACAGAACCAGTTGATATTTAACATTAATTTGCCTTTATACAACTTTCAGATAAAAGTCAAAACGAATACTTGCTGATAGCGTCGAGAAGAGCAATCCCGTCCCGAAATTGGACGGGAAATAAAAATTCCCGTCCCGTCCCGTCCCGAACTAAAAATCCATTCCCGTCCATCCCTAATAACAACTGCTAGCTATTGCTACTCACGGCAGGTGGGCTTGTTGGAGGCGGGGCAGGGCAGCCGCTTGTTGTGGCCGTTGTGGCCGTCGTGGCCGTGGCAGGAGGGCGGGACCACGTCGGGCAGCGTCTGGTGCAGCCGCGGTGCCGGCGTCTGCGTTGTGCTATGCCGGTGGCCCTTCACTGCAAACACACCTACTCATTACAAAAAGAACTACAATTTTTACAATTTGCACAATTAACATTTTTTATCTGTTTCGAACTGATTTTTATAATATCATTAAATTAATAAAAAGACAGTGATATAATTTATTGACAAATTATACCACGTTGGGACACATCAAAATTTTTACAAAAGTACAAGAAAGCCAGGAAAATGTTATCTAAACTAAGTGACACAATTTATACATTAAATACATGTAATTTACAAATTACCGAATGTTTACATTGTAATATGTATAATATCCACCTAATCCCAAAATTCTCTAAACCGAATAGGGTTCGGTTCTAGCGGACTATACACAACTTATTTCTTATAATCTTTTTCAACAAAGTTTTCTCCAAATTAAGCTTGTTTATAAAAAATTTTTAATTCTTTTCGATCATATATCACACTACCCAATTTAGTATAGCTACTCAATAGTGGATGCCTGGTAAGCTTACCCTTATTAGAGGTGGCGGTGGTGGGTGGGGCAGGCGGAGGGGCGGGGGCAGCCGATGCTGGAAGAGGCGGGGGCACGGGGGGCGTCGTCGGCCTCAACATCGAACCTGCCTTTGTCTCCGCCATTCCGAGCTGTCAAGCAATTACCACTTGTCAATAAAATACAACCAACACACACACAACAAAGTACTTTTCCAACCAGTTATTGAGTTAATTAGTGAAAATAATTACTTATGTTTGGCGCTGGATTAAAAAATCCACGGTTGTGATAGTTCATTTTGAGCTAATTATGTTACTTCAAGAAGAAATCCATGTAATTCCTTCTAATAGCTGAAGTTGCTACTGTAATGTGGTACTGATTTGGTACTCTAATTTTATTATTTTCAAGACAACTTTTTAAATAATCTGGCAGTCAATTTTGCAAAGTGAGGTTTTATTAATAATACTCCCCGTTGCAGCAGACCTGCATACCGTACTCAGCGAATTTCCAAATTAGTAATATTATTTTTGACCAGATGAACCTGTAAACAAAATTTCATCACTTGCTCATAAGTAGAGAAATTAGCCTAATGTCTGTTCTCATTATGATTAATATAGGGAAAGAGTATAATATATTATACTGCCATAGAAAGAAAACACTGAAAGTAGGTTTTTAGCATAAAAAAAAAATTATTTTGACCATATGAATTTTAACCAATATCATGACCATAACTAAGTTTAATCAATATATTTTCATAAATAAAGGAGTTTGCCTATTCTCTATGTGATTAACATGGGAAAACATGCAGGTTTGCTGACATGATAAGTACAAAAACCAAGATTTTTTACCATAAATGAATGAATCTTAACCAAATGAAGCTAAATACCAAGTTTCATCCAAAAATATTGGTGAATAAGTGAAATATTAACACATCCTTACTCTCCATAAGATTAATATTGGAGCCCCAAAATACAATGTACTGCCTTTAAAAATAAAAATTTAAAATAAAAAAAAATTACATATGTAAAATGAAAAAAACCCATTTTTGGGATACAAAACACCCCAAAACCTTTCGATGGGTCGATATATCTGGTTTACGAACTCATCCGAATAAAGGTATGATTTCACATCTCTACCAAATTTGGTCTCAATCTGACAATTTTTACAAAATTTTATTAAAGTAAAATATATATATATATATATATATATATATATATATATATATATATATATATCCTACCGTATCTTCTAACGCCCAAGTTCTTATGTATGCTGATGACACCTCTCTTTTTGCCTCAAACCCCAGTCAAAGTGCCGTATCAAAATCTCTGGAGTTGATGATTGACAATATAGACTCATGGTGTACCGTAAATGGGTTGAAATTAAACCCTATGAAAACTCAGTTTATAAATTTTCACATCAACCACAGTAAAACTCCACAATCTGACTCTTCATATCTACCTCCTCAATTCAATTCAGTAGTATCTACCAAATTTCTAGGCTTGGACATAGATTCAACACTCTCCTGGCAACAACATATCAACAACTTACTTCCAAGATTAAGTAAAGCTTATTATGCCTTACTTTCTCTGTCCCAGTCTGTTGATCTTCAAGTCCAAAGACAAGTCTATTTCGCATATTTTCACTCTTTAATATCCTATGGAGTTATCTTTTGGGGTAATTCTACTGACTCAATTAGAGTGTTCAGAATGCAAAAGAGGGTCATCAGATTGTTATCGGGCGCCGGACCCAGAGATTCTTGTAGACCACTCTTCAAAATGCTCCACATCCTCCCACTTCCATGTCTTCATATTTTGCAATGCCTCCTTTTTGTGAGAACCAATTCAGAAAAATTCTTCAATAACAATCATAAACATAATCATCACACACGAAACTCAAAAACATTGCAGTACCCAATCCATAGAACAACTTTTCTGGAAAAATATCTGTCATATTTGTGACTAAAGATTTACAACAAATGTCCCAATCACATTAAAGAAGAACAATCATTAAAAAAATTCAAGAAATCAATGGTTGACTATTTGTTTAGCAACTGCTTCTACAGCCTCTCCGAGTACCTGGATCACAACATCCTGATTTCTACATGAATCTTTTTTGCATGTTAAATGCCAGTGGTTGTTGTGTATTTTCCCAGGGAGGACCATGTTTTATTTTTAGACATCATTATGCCATGTAAATAGTAGTTAAGGAACCAAATGACAGGTCTACAGCCCAGGCAAACACTGCATGTAAGGGCGTGGCTAGACAATGTAAATAAATATATATATATATATATATATATATATATATATGTGTATATATATTAATGACTATTATTTTTGGTCTCTGGCAACCTCAAAACAAAAAAGTAACACTGTCCCAGGCTTAGGTCTTACCATGAGACTTACGGTAATAGCTTCAGCTTCTTCCTATGGGAAATTCGCCAATAAAATTATCCATTTTAACTTAGTATGATCTTACCCACAAGACATCATACCTGCCAGAAGGCATTTTGAATCCAAACATATAATGTTGCATTGTTATATAAAATTACAATAAGAGAGGCTAATGGACATTTTAAAGGAAAGAACCTTTAAAATGTCCACTAGCCTCTCTTATTGTAATTTTATCCAAGATTCTTTTATTCCTAAAGAGTCTGCACTGTGATACACAGCATACTCCCAATTTCACTTATTTTGAAAAATTATAAAAGCTTATTTATGCCTAGTATTTTACGTACCTGTGTATGATCAAGCGAATCTGTTGTGTGTTTGTTGGCCAGTAGGGAGGAATGTATGTTGTATAAGTGAGGGTAAACATTAGCTACGTTGTCACCGACCACTGCAATAAACAATCTGACATTAATATATCATTTAAGTTGTAAAATCAGGTTGTATTAGCTCTACCTGTTCATAAGTTGGCTTGTTTTTTTTTCTGCATAAATTTTTCAAGAGAACCTAATTTACTAGCCATGTTTACAGTAAATAAGTGCAGTTCAATTTAAGGACTAAAAACATAAATACAGTAGTAATTAGGGGTGTCTTTTGAGGTTATGATCTCGGCCAGACCTCCCAACAAAGGTAAGGTTAACCCTTTTTCTTTTGGTAAGGTTATAGAAAAATTTGAAAAAGGCATTCAACACATTGTTTGTAAAGGAAAGAATGTATCTGTATTTTGTAAGGACTTCGCTACGGCGAATAGGTTAGTAAAGGCCACCTTCTTACCCGATTACACGATATTCATTCCGGGTAATAGGATTCAAATTTGTGGGGTGGTGTTCGCGGACCCATCCATTGAAGCCCAAGACTTTGTTAATTATGCCAATGGTTCTGTACCAATTACAGAAGCCTATCGTATAAAGAAGAAGGCTCAAGATGGTAATGGAAGAGTACCAACTCACTTGGTTAAGCTAGTGTTCCAAGGTAATAAATTACCAGAAAAAATAATATTGAACTATGTTCTACAACCTGTTGAAAAGTATATCCAACAAGTCCGGCAGTGTTACAACTGCTTTTCATATAAACATGTGGCAAACTCACCTTGCAAGAATAATAAGCTGTGAAGTAACTGTGGCCTAAGGAACACGAGGATTGCATTAACCCTATAAAGTGTGCCAATTGCGGTGGTAATCACAAAAGCTATATGCCTATAATATAAACGGCAAGTGGCTATCAGAAACCGAATGTCAGAATATAATGAAGATTACATCACTGCTTCCCAATATCACCCCACCCCTCTAAGTAACAAAAGTAGAGTTAATCGAGCTCTCTTATTAGCTTCCAAGTCCAGTGAGGCCCCAGATATTAACAGTCAAAATGAATTTCCCTCAGTTTAGAGTAACAGCAGATCTAACTTACACTCAAACAATCGGTTTGGAGTTTTGAAGAGGAACCGGACCTCCACAAAGACAACCCTAACTTCCAAAAAATGACCTTTCGCAAACCTAAAAGTCAGGGCCAGACCAGACCCATATATTTTCAAAGAACACAATATAGGCCTAATGTAAATAACTCCCAGTCTCTAAACAAAACACCACCATCCAAAGAGTCAGGTGAGTTAAACCAGACAAACTAAACTCTGGATAGGGACGAGCTGAAACAGGCTTTGGACGATAGCAAGGCTAAGGCATATTTTGAGCAACTAATGGTGCAAGCTTCCAAGGTCAACTCGGACCCAACACATGTAATAAATAGTCTTAGAGAAAATTAAGAAAATATTGTTTAGCATTACCATTGGTGGCACTGATGATACAGACACTGCAAAGAATAGTTCCCTTAGCGATGATGAATAAAATGAGAACATTAAAGGTATTACAGTGGAACGCTCAATCCATTAAATCTAAATGGAACGAGCTCTCAAATTTGTTATAAAAAATGCAGTAGAAATAGTTTTACTGCAGGAAACTTGGCTAACACCAAATTACCAAATTAATTACAATGATTATGTTAGCATAAGATATGATTGTAACGATAGTTATGGTGAAATTGCCACCCTTATTCATAAAAACCTTTCATGGAGACCCATTGCCGTTCCTGATACAGGTATTTCTACTCTTTAAGTACAAGGTATTGCTATCACTAGTTTTAAGAAGCCTATTAATGTATATAATATTTATGATAATAATAATAGAATAGATAAAAGGGTATGGGATGAGATATTCTCCAGAGACGATGGATTATCCTTGATTGGTGGGGATTTCAATGCCAAACACCGTTACTGGTGTGCAAACTCAAAGCCAGATACCCGAGGTAATCATGTCTTTACTAATCTAACTACAATTTACTAAACAACAACTCCCCCACAACTACAGGAGATCCATACAGAAAACCTTCAACAATTGATTTAACATTTGCAACATCTGAATTAAAAATCCTATTATATCAGTGGCAAGTCCACTGTGACTCCATGGGCAACTTTCATTCTCCAATTAATTATCATAGATTTTGACATGACCCCCTTAGATAACAATAACTGTCACATCCCACCAACTCACAAAAGCTTCGAAAATTTCAACTTTAAAAAAGCTGATTGGAAAAAATTTGGAGAGATCGCAGACAGGTTATCCTTTGAGCTATTAGCTAAAAAACCCAGCTCACAATTAACTTCTGATGATTTACACCAAGTCATTGAGGATGCAATGACACAATCAATACCAACTGTTGAAGGCTCCAATAACAACAACCCCAAGTTCTCCCCAAAACCATGGTGGAATCCTGAATGCTCCAAAGCGGTAGCGATAAGGCGGAGGACCTTCAGGGAATTCTGCAATAACATGAATCCGGTTACCTATAATAAGTATAAGATCGCTCAACTTAAGGTTAAGGACATCATTAAGAATGCAAAAAGTCAGGTGTGGAGTCATTTTTGCTCAAGCATTGACAACAGCAACAAATCACAAATATGGAGTACAATACGGAAATTAAAATACAATAGTAATGATTCAAGTGGTGAATTATTAAAGGAGAACTCAAACATGGGATATCTCTTCCTTAAGAATATAACTCCCGACTATGTTCCTCAAAATAATTAAATTAAATTACCACTTATTGTCAACTGCAGCTCAGATAGGCCTGGTACATTAGAAGATAAGTTCACAACTGAAGAACTAGAAGTAGCTTTTAAGTCAAGAAAAAAAGTTACTAGCCCCAGAATAGATAGTATAAATTATTTAGCTATCAAGTCACTCCCTGATTCAACCAAAACTCTCCTACTGTTAACATATAATAATATTTGGTTAGGAGATGAATACCAGACATCTGGAGAAGTATCAATGTAAGTGGTATCCTAAAACCAGGTAAAGATGGAATTGTTGAAACTTCCTATATGCCTATCTCCCTGATACCATGTTTCATGAAACTTTTTAGTCAAAAATAGGCTTGAATGGTTTATTAGGAAGCATGACATCATCCCAAATAGCCAGTTTGGATTTCAAAGGAAGAAAGGTTTTGCATACTATCTTTTGCAACTAATAACAGAAACACAAATTAATATAACTAATGGCAATTCATTAGCCCTTGTATCGTTAGACCTCAGCTCGGCCTATGATCATGTATCGATACCGACTCTTATTACGAGGTTATATTTACATTACATACCACCTAGATTTATACTACATATACATAAGTAGCTCAGTCATAGATTAATTTACTTTACCACCAGCAAAGAAACAATGGTGAGAAGTACTTGCCGGGGTCTGCCTCAAGGCAGTGTACTAAGCCCTCTGTTATTTTCAGTATATCTGTCAGACATGAACAAATATATCCCTGACCAAGTCCACCTTCTACAACATGCCAATGACATTTCATTGATGTGCAATCGCAAGAACACCTCAGAAACAGGCGAAATCCTACAAAAAGCGCTGCAACAATTGGAGGATTACTTTGGCTCTCGGTCATTGGAGATTAATCCCTCAAAGTCTAAGGTCACTGTATTCTCTAAGAAAAAGAAACTGGAGGTTATGCCTGAACTGCATGTTAGCAAGAACACTATCCCAGTGGGATACACACAAAATTCTTGGAGTCATATTTGACAGAAAACAAAATTTTAAAGCCCATATAGACTACATTGTCAACCAAGGAATAAAAGATTTGAATATCATTAAATCCCTTGCTTGCACATGGTATAATGTACACCCGCAACTCTTAACCAAAGTATATATTAGTGTAATACGAGCCAATTTGGAATATTGCTGCTTCCTGTTCAGTCATCTGCCCCAAAGCATCCTCAAAAAAATTGACATGGTACAAAACCAAGCGCTTAGTAATTAAGCGCTTAGCCTTCAAAAAGACACCAATAATAGCGATGCAGATGGAAGCTTGTCTCCACCACTTAAGCTAAGAAGGGAATTTCTTAGCCATAAGTTTATTTTTAAGATCATGGAAAACTGTCATCATCCTAGCTATCTGAACTTAAGACATCTCTGCATTAGCCGATCACCACCAACATTGGCTGAAAAAAACCAAGCCTATCTACTTAACAGAAGCAAACAACATCAAATTGAGCCAAGTACCCAATAACCCAGTCGAAGGAGATGACTCATTAGGCCTAATGGATGTGCTAACACAACCATTGGCAATGCCCACAGTAAAGGTGACAATTAAGGATGACTTGAGGGATAAATCTGTGTTTATCGTTAAAGACAAAGCCTGACCTAACTTTTTTTCTCTCAAAAACTGGTCTAGCTGACAAACATTTAATTCAAACCACAACCTACATCAACATATTGCAGACAGGTAGGATCAACATATACAACTTTGAGGATTTACAATTGTCCAGAGCCTGTTACAGACCACAGAAATGGCGATCAAATTTACTTATTTACTCCTTGCAATGAGTAGAAAAAATTTCTTGTTTTTATTAAAACATAGCTATTAACTAATGTACAATACCTCCACCCGTTCCATGAATGTGTGGGTATAAGTGGAAACCTCCGTTGTGTTGATAGAGATTCATAGCTCCCGCTGTCTCCAAGTCCACCTAAAGAAATGTTAACTTCTAGTCACTATGAAAGATTATTTTATTTAGAAAAATAACTACTAAAATACTTTACCAATTAATAGACAATAGACCCTATTTATTGGTGGTTCAATAATTACACTGTAATTACAATGGACTTCATCATTAAAACTAATAAGTTGAATATAATCAGAGCTATTTAAATATCCCAATATCGAGGATCGATAATAATAGGCGATAATAATAATCGATAATAATAGGCAATATTATCGTTCCAATTAATTCCTGCATATGCATAACTGACTTAATTTTAAAAGAGTGATAATTAACTCATAACCTTGTAATAATAGAAAAACCAATTTATATCCTTCAAAAATGTATTTATCTGCACAAAACTAGAACTGCAGGACAATTTTCTGAATGCAGCATATTCCCTCTTACCTTACTACCTTTTAACCGGCCTTCTCTTTAACCACCCAACTATGTCACAAAAACAATTTCTTTTTAACTGGTCATTTTTAAAAGTAATATTGTTTTAACCGGTCCTTTAATACACATATTTCAAATTATTCAATTTCACATGATTTAATAGTCACTCCAAGTGAACAATCAAAGTGAACTCCCCCTGACCGAATTGAACGCCCCTGGAAGGGAATGAATATATTTGGTTTTTCTTTTTCCAGTAGATCACAATACCGAATTATATTTAGTAAGGCATAGGACATAAATATCATGAATAATTTCAGATGTAGGCCTATTTATTTGCCACACACACACACACACACTTGGCCTATTACTTATCTACTTATTCTAACAGCTGTTACCTATATGTGAAGGAAGAGGAACTAATTTAATGGCGTCTTTGGAACTGGAGTGTCTTTGTATGGAGTGTTTCAATGCTTGGATGCATTGAAACACTTGCATACAATTAACAAAACTGAATTTATTTTTAAATTAAACAATATTTTGAATATGAAAAGGGACTAACAATTGATATTACAAATTGTGGGGATTTTATCTAATTAACTATTATCTTAATAAATGTCTCTGTTTAATATTGGCTATTGCTCAAACATGGAACTTTTCTCTGGGTTGGGTGGTCGTGCGGGGTCGAATAAAGTCTTGTTTAATTAATATTACTATATTGAAAAATAAAATCATAAAATTTGAATTGAAGATAGAGATAACTTCTGAATGGAATTGGATAAATGCTCTATGACAATGAGTACTATTGAATCTCATGTAGGTTTATTGTCTCAACAATGCTTGCTGAAAGTCAAATCTAGGCTCAAAGTTTCTTCTGGAATTAGTATAATTTAAAGATTTAAATAAGTTCAAATGGTTCTTCAAAAGTTAGTGTATGTTGATTTCTTTAAAATTCAATTAATATTAAAACTTTTCTTGACAATGAAAACTGTTTAGTCCTTTGATTTGTGGTTCAAGTTAATCCAATAGTTGATGAATAAAATGGATGGATATTACCAACTTTAATTTTCTTCACTACAGGTTCTAATATCTTCTTGGCCTTTAAAATGGGTGTGTAATACCTGTAGCTCTTCTTTTATATAAAAAAAATTGACATTTTGGTGTCCAATAACTATTTTATGGGGGTGATTTTATTAAATTGGGATGAGACCCTCAAAATACATCTAATCACTAGGCCATTCAAATTGAGAAGAGAAGGATTGTTCATTGTTGCTTGATTGTATCACATATGTTAATGCACACTGTATCACTGTTAATCTTGGCGTCACTTCACTGTTATACTATATTAAATTATTGTCATAGAGATTAATTTAGAATGATTGCATGATTATGGATTTTATTAAATTTGTTATTAAATATGAAGCAATTTTATTACATTATGGTATGTATATTAATTATTCATTTAGGCTATGTTGATTTACTTAAAATTGAAATGGCATATATTAGGTCTATTGATCTTATGATTTACGGTGAGTATAAATTATTTCCAAGTTCAAGCTATATCTATGGCTAAATATACTTATTTGAAAATTTTAAAATATAAACAAATGAGTTGTTGCATATTACATATATTGTTGTTCTCGTTTACGCACTGACTTAAGATACGGAACAGCAGGATGTATAATACCAATATAAGTGAAATTTTTTGAGTAAACACAAAGTTTAATGCACCGAATGTATTGTTTTTGATTGTTGATTTATTTTTGCTTTCGATTAGGCTATGCAGTTACAAATTTTATTCAAGTACTAAATGAGTAACTAACATCAAAGACGGATTAACTAAAAACAAAAGAACAAAACCTGATTACAGAATTGGGTGAGTGATGAATACTGAGTACTGATGGCCGTACATTGGTTTAACCGGCCAATTTGTTATCCGAGGCCGGTTAAGAGAGAGTCTACTGTAAAGAGGTTTTGATTGATTGATTGACAGGCAGGTTGGTTACTGACCACAGGAGAGGAGACGGGTGGACCGGTGCAGACGTGGCACTCACACTCGGGGCTCGGCTCCGACTGTTCCCTGCCTTCCCCCTCCACCCGGCCACCGTGCTCACTGGACAAATAAATACAATACATGAGCACAAAAACGAGCCACTGACACCTTCCAGCAGACAGCTCCTATCGTTATCAAGCTCCTCTACGCATGATTAAGATCACACAAAAAATGAGTGAAAAAAATATTGTTGAATTTAAGACCATTCATATACTTTTAGGCTTAATTAAACATTGAAATGCCCAGCAAACATTCATAAAAAAATAAGTACAGTAGAATCTTGATATTGAGACAATTTGTGGACCAACAAAATGAAATGTCGAACTATAGGGAGGGAAGTTTCAATAGTTGAATTAAGGAAACACTACACTTTAATGAAACCATAACTTGATTGAACTTTAACATAACCAACATTCAAATCATAAGCCATTTTGTTTACATTTTCACCTTTGTAACTTTGTCAGTCTCCACCATAAACACTATGGGTCGTTACTAACATGTTAAGTTGTCACAGACCGTGTCAAACTATAAGGAGGGTTGAATTATCAAGAGTTAAACTATCAAAGTTCTACTGTAGCTAAGAAGAACATTTTATTTTATTTATTTATTTATTTTTTTTTTTTTTTGTAAACTTGCAAAGAACAGAAAAGAGAAAAATATTTTGATTTTTTAATACAGCACACACACACAAGGTGACATTAAGATCATTTACCATAGTAATAACTTGTAAAATAATAATGATTTGTTTGTTTATGCCATATTAACAAATGACATAAACAAATTATTTAATAAAAGTCTGGTTAAAAAACAATTAAGTGGTCTTAGAATGAAAAATATATGTTGGTTTTGGTATAAGGATTGAGATATATGGATGGGATGCAGGATAGGGTCGGGATACAGAATGGGGAAGAGGATAAAACACGTGAAGAGGATGGAATCTGGGATGGGTGTGAGATAGAGGATGGGGTGATGGTGTACCTGGCGGGCGGCAGCGCAGGGGAGTGTGGCGGGGTGACCAGTCCGCCGCAGCTGAGCAGGTGGCTCATAGCGCACTCGTCACATGGACAGCTGCGGTGGCAAGTGGCCTCCTCTCCCAGCGGAACATCGTCAAACTGGCCACTGTCCAGCGCACAACAGACAAACCACCATCAGCATCAGTTAACAACTAGCTGGAAAACCTTAGTCAAAATTGTTGTTGATAAACACTGTTAATTGTCTTGAAATCTTAAGTTTTAAAGAATAAAGATAGTTTAGAAGAATAAAAATAAATGAGTAGACTAATTATTAAATCATTAACAAAAAAAATTAGAATAAAAAATTTGGAAAATATTTAATCACCAAAATCAGTATTCAATTAAGCAGAGCTATTTGTTTTAAATGTATTAAAATATAAAGTGCCAATAAAACATTCATCAGGTTTTAAAATGTTTTCTTGAAATTACACATACATGAACACAGCTTGAAATGACATAGGCTAGAATGAAAGAATAAATTGTCAAGTTTTTTTACGACTAAAGGTGCTCATTGTGCTGCCCGTCTGCAGCAAAACATGTTCCAGTCTATGTTCCAAATCTGCCCTTGTTTTAGTAAGCATGTCCTGGCTAATTAATGTTTCTGCAATGCAAACCCTTTCTAGGAATTCTGGCACTGTTTGAACTAATGGTGGGATGTATACCCTGTTCTTCACATAGCCCCAGAGAAAGCAATCACATACATTAGGGTTCAGGGAACGAGGTGGCCACCTTAGGAGAGCTAAGTCATTCTCAGCACACCGGCCAATCCGACTGTCAGGGAGTCGCTCATTTAAAAAGCTTTGGGCCAATGAGGTCCTGCTGAAACACAAAGTCTTTCAAGTCTTCTTCAAGCTGCGGAAAAAACCATTGGTTCCGATATGGCCAGATATGAAATATCAATTACAGTTTTGTCTGCAAAGAACGTACTTTGGTCTTAGACACTGCAGAAAAAGCATTTAATTTTTGGTGAATTCCTGTTTTGTTGCATTAAACATGCAGATTGCACATTAACCACCTTTAGGCATATCAAACAAAACTTTATTTTTTTAAATTTCATACTAGTAAACGTGTTGCTCGAAATTGAGCAATTTATTTTAGTACAATTCAAATGTACTAAATCTAAATCTTTTATCTAATCTTTTATCTAATCTTTTACTAATCTAAATCTTTTATCTCTAAATCATTGACGTCCGACCAATCCAATAATGTGAATATCTGCAATCACCAAAACTACACGTATTTACAGCTGATTATTAACAGATGTTTAAAATGCTTTATTCAATCCCAATGTTATTTAAATGGGAAATTTTCAGATTTCAATGGTGGATAACGCCTTTATTTTCCATCAGATTCTCATCAGTTTTTGGCGGAAACAACTACAGACCAAGCCCTATCCAACGACACCAAAAACTTGAAAATCGGTTGAAAATTGTAGGAGGAGTTCTCAAGACAAAAAAACCCTTAGCGTATTAAATAAGTATAGATTATGCCATTTCAAGATGTGTTCATGTATCTGTAAGTTCCATAAAAGATTTTAAAGGCTGATAAATATTTTATGGACAACCCGTATAATATAGAGGAAGCATTATAGTCTATACCTGTTAGCTTTATTCCAAATTTTCTGGTGGATGAGTTTTCTTTGAGCTTTAAAAAATTCCCAGTCTTCTTTCATCATTCTCTGTTTGGCTTTCAGTGTAGCTTGCTCTTGGCTGAAATATTTCCAATAAATTATTAAGACACATATTAACCAACCACACAGATTTACGCAGTCAAATGAGTCTTTTCTGGATTTCTCATGCAGAGATAAAAACAAAAAAAAATCATTAGATAAGACACAACCAAAACTAAAGTAATATATTTTAATCACACTAAGCATTTTCAGATGATAATTTTTTAAGGTACCCTACCTTCTCAGTTAATTATAGACAGTTGTCAGGCTTATAAAAGCCACCTCAAACTTCAAAACCTTGGATAATATGACAGCGAACTTCTTTTATGATCGACACTTATGATTTGTCTTTTCACAATAGCTACATATAACTTAGTCTGCACTGTGCCACAGTAAAATAATAAAAAGTGTGCATAATACTGAATGAAACTCATACTATAAACACAACACAGTATACCTAAGGATAAGATCGAGGTTGTATACAAGGCCAACTTCATCACTGATGAGGAAAAAATTGACGCCATGACTGTACTTAATAATCATGTCAATAAAGAGTACTTTATTCAAGTCTTTGAATTGGCCGGCTAAACCGATGTACCTTTCAAGTACATTACTAGAATTAGTGCAATAATTAGTAGAAAATAGCATTTAAATATATTACTGTGTGGACTTTAGAGCTCCTTACTTTAGAACTTATTTTTCCAATGTAAGAAAAAAACACATAAAAACATAGACTGATATACACAATATTTTTTATTCGTCATACCCTATAAAACAGAATAAAAACACTGATGATAAAAATTTTGACATGATTACAATTCTGTACTTTATTTTGTTCCATGGTACCTTACTGATGTTCACGTTTGTCTTTCATTTACTACTTACACAAAAACACCAAATACACAGACTGATCAAAAATACACTATATTCAGAACAATAAACTTTGTGATGCAGAAAAATTGTCATTTTAGCCAATGTTACAGATTTTCATTAGAAATGTTATACCCCCTAAGGTATTATAGCATCTATATTTTTGTGGAAAACTTGAAATGTGAGTGCCGCTCAGTCGAGTTGACTCACTTGTACTGGTGTATCCTGGCCTCTGCCTCCCGCCACATGCTGCCCACCAGCGTGATCTCGTCATCGAAGCTCAGGAACTCTCGGACCAATTTCTTGTTAGCATCACCGGGGTCTGGGGAACTGTTGCTCAGCTGAAAAATGCAATAGCGGATTACATAACTCCCAAACCAGAACAATGGGGGCAGTGCTACACATTGTCACAGAAAGGATGCTGCTACTGCAGAAAGTTTGGCCGCGTTGGGAAAATTAGTCATAGCAGAAAAATTTATCGCAATGGGAATATTTGCTCAAGCATAAACACTGATTACATCAGAAAGATCGGCAGTGGTAGAAACGTGTTGTGATGATTGGCCGCGGCACAAACATCGATCGCTTCAGAAATATCAATTGTGTCGGAAAAAAATTGTTCTGCTTTGGAGTACATAACAATATTGGCTTTGATTAACTTAATCAAATGACTTTTGTGATTTCATACAAATTTGTCGGGGTGTCCCAAAATTCTAAATTGATTAGATTGTCCTCCAATATTTTAACCCTCCACGCTTAGGGAGGAATCCTTCAGGGATCAATTTTTGTTTTTGTAATAATTGACCAGGTACAGGTAAGTTGAGGATCCACCCATCCACAAAAAAAACTGCTTTTTACCAGCTCCCCAAAATTCACAATCTTAGGTCAGTTAAACTTGGGTCGAGCGCTACGAGATTCAAAGTTGCACTTGGTTTGCGAGCAATGGTGCACCTAGGGTTAAATTGAGATCAATAGGCTGTAATATCAAATATGTATTTATCACTATGTAAACAAAAAAACTTTTTGATACTGTAATTAATTATTTTGCTACCCAAAAAAAAACTTCTGACCAAAGAGAGATGTTTAGGGGGTGTAGACCCAATTATGGTGGGAAACTGCTCTTACACGGCTGCTAGTCTCCAATAGGTTGGCTGTTAGAATTCTTTTGAGAGAGCATTCAGGTTGGAGTTTCCTCGTCAGCTCATCACAGGCACCTGATTTGTTGGTACAGTGCAAGAATGTTGATGTACTGCCTATCTTATCACAGATCTACTTTTAAAACTAGTGTAAAGGTAATTAAAAGAAAAGCATACCTTAGCTATACATTCAGGAACTTTATTCTGAACGAAGGGATCGGTGTACACACAGCTCTGGTAGAGATGTTGGTTAAGGACCTTCCATGTGAGGTTGAACTTACTGAGGTGTTCAGTCTGTAACTGCTCCAGGAGTGGGGCCAGTTCATTGGCTGCCGCCATCAGCTTCTTGTAGCTATCTAAAAGACCTAAAACATAAAAGAAACACATTTTCACAAATCTCTCAAAAATTTATACATATCAGATATGTGTGTTTGTTTTGCTGTTATAGTGGTGCTTGAGTTTTTGTTTTGTTTTTAACCAACGTTCATGCATCAGACATAAAGTAATTGAAAGATATTAAAATGAACACAGTGATACTACTTGAGATACAGTTTATTATTTGACAAATATGCAAAAAAATACTTGCAAATGCCAGAAATATAGATTTTGAATGGACTAGAAACAATAAAAGAAGGTTTTATTAGGCTATTGTTATCAATAACAATAAGAGTTGTAACGAATGAAACATACTTAAATACAGTCCCAAAGAAAAAAGCTGTAAATTAATGAATGTAAGCTGATGGCGGCAAACACCACAAATGTCAGAAGTCACATAGTAAACAAACATAACGTGACAAAGGTTATGTTGTTATGCTAAACGTACAGTAAGTTACCGAGCTACTTTAGAGGGTTTTAATCAAAGAGTCTAATGCAAATTTTGGTTGGTGTATGAAATTTGTGTGTCATACACTATTGGTATGAGTTTTAGCCTATTTTGTTTTTGATAATTTTAACTAAAATTTAGGGTTTCCTTTCTTTATACATTTCATTCCCATATGCGCAGAATACGGCTATTCATAGTGTAATAGGTCACTTTCAAAAGAAATGATCTGTCACTAAGCCTCCTTTATGGAAATATCTTATGGGGAAATAGTGTAGGAGCCAATATTCATTTGGCAGAAAAAGGCCATTAGAATAATGTTCTATATCCCAAGCAGAGACACTTGCAAACCATTTTTTATAAAACATGAAATATTGACCTTGCCAGGTATTTTTATTTTTTACAACATAATGTTTGTTAAAGATTATGAGTCTAGTTTTTCTAAGCGTTCTGATGTACACTATTATAGTACTAGAATCTGTAATAATTTCAACATTCCATCAATAAGATTAACAAAGTCCATCAAAAGCCACAAATACGATTATACAGGGTGACCATAAAGTCTTAGGACGACACTTATAACTTTTAAACGACAAACGATATCACAACCACATTTGGTATACCGTTACTGGAAATTGTAAGCTACTTTTCTGTGTACATGGTGGTCGGATATCACCTTTGGGGGACGGCCCGTCAGGGGTCAGAAGAAAATCTTTAATGACAGCCTATGTTGAGTTGTACATCATTTTAAAGGTCTACTTCAACTGAAAACAATGCCGCAAACCAGACTTCAAAAGGTTGATCCAGTCGGAAGAAATCGCGTTTTAAAGTTTAAAAATGAAAAATACCATTATTACGTAAGAAATAATCTTACTCTTCCTTTCGGCCGTCTGACAATGTGCTAAGTGTAATCAGGAAAACCTGCTGTATTAAGAAGTACAATGAAAAGTGAAAGCGGTGCCTCTAGGTCAGGGTTTCCCATCCACTGGACTTCCCCCTTAATGGCTTTTATCTGTCTAACAGTTCACTTATCAGTACCACTCAAGCTACAGTAGTTTTTGCAGCCATATCCTGTTACTTAAGATTTTAAGTTTTAAAAGATGTCGCTTAGTGAGCGGGAAAGAATTACACTCTTAATGATGCGCGGCTGGGGTGATAATGTAAGACTGTTTGCAGAAGTCACACAATTATTCAATGCTACTTTTCCTGATAGAGCTCCTATTTCTAAATCCATAGCACAGTACACAGTTGCTCGCTTTGTAGACACTGGTTCTGTTAAGGATCGTGCCAGATCTGGACGACCAAGTACTGTGACAGACGAAGACGGCTCATTAGACATTCTTCAGTCTTTCGTTGAAAACCCAAAACAATCAGTTAGATCAGCAGCACAATCTCATGGAATAGGTCGTGAATCAGTTCGCAAAGTATTACAGAAGTCTGGTTTCAAGGCATACCGGGTTACCCTGTTGCAGGAACTAACCGAAGATGATTTTGATCGCCGGATGGAATTCAGTGAAATTATGATGAATAGAATTGACCAAAGACAAATACTTTTGGACGACATTGTATTCTCAGATGAGTCGACTTTTATGTTGAATGGCCATGTTAACAGGCATAACCGCCGGTATTGGGATAATGTTAACCCACACTGGATGAGTGAGTGTTACACACAACACCCCCAAAAAGTAAACGTATGGGCAGGTATCGTACGTAATTCGATTATAGGACCATTTTTCATCGATGGAAATTTAAATGCCAATAAGTATCAGGATATGCTCCAAAATGAGATTGTTCCTGCTTTACAAGCTGCTCTGGGCGATGACTTCCAATCATGTTTTTTCCAACAAGACGGAGCACCGCCACACTATGGTGTTCAGGTAAGGCAATACTTAGATGCAGTATTCCCACACCGGTGGATTGGAAGACGGGGTGCGATTGAGTGGCCGGCTCGTTCCCCTGACCTAACTCCGCTTGACTACTTCCTATGGGGCTACATCAAGGACAAAGTGTATCGAACTCAGCCTACAGATCTGAACGAACTGAGACATAGGATATCACATGAAGCTCAAGCTATTCCACGAGAATACATACAAAATGCAGTAGCCGCCTTTTATAACCGGTTAGCATATTGCCAGACGACCGATGGTGGACATTTTGAACACCTACTTTAAAAGACTTTCTGTAAGTATTACCCTTAACTTCTATTTGCTACAGTGATAATGGTATTAAACATTTTTAAACTTTGAAACGCGATTTCTTCCGACTGGATCAACCTTTTGAAGTCCGGTTTGCGGCATTGTTTTCAGTTGAAGTAGACCTTTAAAATGATGTACAACTCAACATAGGCTGTCATTAAAGATTTTCTTCTGACCCCTGACGGGCCGTCCCCCAAAGGTGATATCCGACCACCATGTACACAGAAAAGTAGCTTACAATTTCCAGTAACGGTATACCAAATGTGGTTGTGATATCGTTTGTCGTTTAAAAGGTATAAAGTCGTCCTAAGACTTTATGGTCACCCTGTATAATAAGTTGCCGTCTGAATTCCGTAAGGAAAGCTTCCCAATATTTAAGCAGAGATTGTTGAAGTGGCTCCTTGGCCAGGGGTTTTATTCAGTTGAAGAGTTTCTAAATGTTAAAATTTATCAACATCTAGGTTAATCAAAAGTTGTTATTTTTATTTTATTCTTTGAATGTAACGATTTTGACTTTGTCTATTATACATCATATGTGTTGAACGACAATAAAGCTTTCTTATTCTTATTCTTATAAACAAAACTAAATGAAAGGAAAAATACAGAATAAATAATACAATGATACGTCAAAGATAGTTACAAGATATATTTACCTGAAATAAATAAGAATGGTAATACTGGTGAGTCTTTTTCTCGCTTGAGAAGTTCAAGCTGTCTAACTTTAGTTTCTATCACAAATTCCTGCACTTGAGATTCTAGTCTTTGAAATAGTTGATGAGGATCACACATGCAAAGTCTGAAAGAGAATTAAAACAAACAAATTTATAAAAGCTGTTGACAATTATTACACTTTCATACGACTTTCATGCGCAAGAAATTCTTTTGAATTTCAAAACTTTCCACAAAAATAATCCTTTGTGAGAGTAGTACTGTGTTAACAGCACCAGTGGTTGTAACATTCCATCATGCTAAAATTAGCATGATGGAATGTTACAAGGATCATCTTGAAATCTCATGTCCGAATTTATGAGTTACAACCCAGTTACAATTAGATGCCCCTTAAGACCATCAATTAAGAATTAACCTAGGCAAAAAAGATTAAATCTTAAGATCTTAAAATTATTTAAATTCAGCATCTCGCTAGCCTAACGGTTAGCATCTTGAACTTCGGTTCCAAGAGGTCACCTGTTCGATTCCTGGGACATGTCCTACACAGTATCTCTGATGTAGACACTAGAAAAGAAAGAAAGAAAGAACTTCTTTGGCCATCAACGACATACAGATGTTAATTCTTGCACTGCCCACGCAAATCTCCTTTATTATTGGCTCAGTTTTCTTTGGACATTCCCGGTACAATGAAAATATTTTTGTTGTTTAATAGGTATTGTAACACAAATCCTAACTAAGCATGGTCCTTTATTACTAAACAAATCTGTCATAGTTAGGGGTTTCAAAATTGACATTAAAATTGTTTGAATCATACTTAAGTGATAGAGATACAAAATAAACCACATTATACCTAGCAATAAGGCAATTAAAGTCAAATCCTTAAACTATTACATTTGGCATACCACAAGGATCAATATTAGGACTACTTCTTTTCATTTGCCACCTCAAAAATATTAATAATACACTTTATTTTCTTGGGAATGGTAATCTAGATGAGTTTATGATGATGACTCTAATCTTGGATTATCAAAGTCCATACATTAAATTGATACCTCTCATCCATTGAACTGTAAAATATTAAAAACTTTTTATTTTGCCAGTCACACATTATCCATTGTTTGACTATCACAAAGCTAATAGGTTATAACATATTTATGGTTAGACACAAACTGACATTGTGTTCACAATATATGTCCTGACCATATCTTGTTTCAAAACTAAGTAACATCTGTTTTATGGCTAACTGACTACTATGCAACAGGTAAAGTCTCAGTAGTAGGCAAGTGGCTGAGACGGATGCCAGCAAATGAGATGCGACCGGTAATGTGATGGGAGCTCAGTGAGACTTAAGTAGAATGAGGAATGGCAAACATTAGTCATAAACTGTGGATAAGAACCCACTGGTAAAAAGAAAAAACCTTAAACTGTCATGAAGTAGAATATCTTTGTTTGATCATTATAATGTAAGCATAACAACATGGAAATGAATCCTACAAATTAAAATTGAAAAGCTGTTATACACATAACTCAATGTGTCGGTTACTCTTGTTGCTAAATCTTAAGCCACACTGACATCATAAATTCAAGGCTTATGATGATATCATGATTTGGTGCAATAATTATTTTGGGTAATTTAAAATGCAAAACATAAAAAAAAAATTGGAACTTAACCAATTAAGACTCTAAAGGTCACCACATAAGTTGACGAATGACCAAAAACAGCTGAAAATGGCAAAAGGTGGAGAAGGGGGTGGTACTTTTTTAAAAACATCAGGCTTACGCAATATAGTAATATTCATACAACAGCTAATTATCTAATACTTTAAACTGAAGAGTAGTACAGATTAATGTATCAAGTTATGTGGCAAGGCTTATAACAACATTCCTGATGAAAAATTAGATGAAAATTGTTAGACCTCTTAATAATGTTAACATAGTCTAATGCACGTACCATTAGAAAAAATTGTAAAAATCAATGAACTATCAGCTGATGACGTAATGTATTATCAGCAGGAATACATAATGTCATTGTCCGACATGTTGTCGACTAATCAACATTCACAGAAGTATTACTGCATGATTATTTCAAAAGCATTATCAACAATTAGGAGAAAGTGAGCGTAAATGTACTGACTTGTGGACATGTTCCTTGATGAACTGTTGGTAGCCCTCGGTGGGAGACTTGACCTCCATGGCCATGCGGTAGACCATGCGGATGTACTGTCGCAGGTCCATCCAGTGCGCCTGCAGCCGCCGCATTTCCTCCACCGTGTTCTCCGCCACCACCCTGCACAAATACATTGCGGGGTTACCACAAGTCCAGGTTTACCCCGGACACACTGATTTTTTGGAGTACCGTGGTCTTCTGGTGTCAGGTATGCGATTTTAAATTATCTCGCATTTTGAGATTTAAGCCCTACAGAATTTTTTTATGACCAGTCGACCTTATAGCACGATTTGAGATTTTGCAAGATTACAAATTTAACCTTGAAGGTTGAATTATGCAATATTACAAAAGAAATCTCTCAAATAAACTTGTTTTTGTTTGTATGATAAAAAACTTGGTTAATCTTGAAAAAATCTGGCCGTTGCATAAAATATTCCTTAGAAGCATTACAGAACTACAGTGTGTTTTATTTTAAGGTAGGCCTTAAAAACTCATCCTCATAGGTGTATTAAATATTTTTAAGTGGCTCTCCTCTTGTTTGACACAGAAATAAAACCAAATTGTAACGAGACTTAAACCTTTAAAAGCATGAATCTTTTATTTGATGCAGTAGTAAGTGTGAGTATGAGGTGAAAACATGCCAACTATGAGGATTTAATGCACCAGAATGAACCAGTACCTCCAAAATGAACAAAATATTTTTGAAAAAATATAATTAAAGCTCAGTTTTATTAGAAAGCACAAAATAAAAATAGTTTGAATGATGAGCAAATAATTTAGATTTACCTCCGATCTTTGCAAGCATCACATGAGCATGGACCTTCATCTTCTTTAGCAATAGCTTCCTCTCCGTCACTTTCCTACAAAAAAAATGTGTTAATACATAGCAAACTTAATTTGGGTAACAAATTATAAATAATTCAAATGCAAATTATAATTCCAGAAAATAATTCCTCACAGGAATGTTACATCAGAGAAGTTTTAATTTTCTATTTCGGATATCAAACTAGGCCTATACATGGTAATTATTGTGTAAAATTGAGTACATACAAGACACTTTAGCTCATCCAGATTGGCCACATTTGGACTAATAATCTGGACTAGAAGGCCCATCCGCAAATTTTGCATTTTTTAATATATTTCTTTCTGTTTATACTCACAATCTACAGTACAATCTTCTATATATTAATAGGCAAGCATGTTTCGTTTCCTCCTTTTTTCTCAGCTTGTGTGCATAGTAGGAGAAATCTGTGCATACCGTTAGAAACTTATAGTCCTGTAGATGAGCAGAATCCCATTCTAATTCTCATCCGACTCCAGGGCTACGCCCCACAGGCTTTAAAAGTTCCAATGTTAATCTTATGGGGGAAGGAGAATTGATTGAATCATTAGACAGCTGTTGTAAAAACAACTGCTAGAAAAAAAGGAAGAACAGATGTTTCAGTTATAAAATGTTTTTAAACTTCTTGGGTCCAGATCAACTGAAATTTTGATCGAATTTCGATCAGGAGGCGATCTCTAGTTTGAAGAAATTATGTGACATTAAACTCAACATTATTAAAAACATAACTTTTCATGTAAAAAAATCATCACAAGGTAATCAGCTGTTAAGTTACAATTTACATTAAGTCTTCTGATGTTGTCTAAGTTTAAAAAATAAATAAATAATTTAAATTAAAAGAACACACTTAGACACGCACATTTAGACATGGATTGTTTGGCCTGCTGGCAGTAGACTCCGTCAGAAGACTTAATGAATGACATTTTTAATCAACCCTGATGATAGAACCCTTTGTTCCAAAACATATGTAGGATTTTCTCTACTGGTTTGAACTGTTGACTGAAGGTAGTATGTACACCTAATATTAACTATTTTTAAGGCCCTCTAGAAATAAATCAAAGGCCAGGGGAGGCGAAGCCCAAAACGAAATTACCTTTTTAATCAGTTTAGTAGGTCGAGAGAAAAAGCTATGTAAAAGACGAAAAACTTAATGCATTAAAAATAGATTTGTTAACAACCAAAAATAAATTTATCCACTTCGGCAAATTGAAATTTTTTATTTCTTTTTTAAGGACAGTGGAAGTAGTCACACGGTGTAACACGGAAGATAGGACGTAACTTCTGCTTCGCAACTCTAAGTAGCTTGACTGCACCTGTGTAAATGCAGTGGCAATTATCTGTTCTTTGCTTAATATTTGTCTCACGTTAATCTAAATATTCTTCATTGTGTTTAGCATCGTGCTGAAATATCATTGGTTATGATGTGTTCAGTAGGAAAATTATAGTTTAATTTTGTACCTGAAACCTGATTTCAATTGCATGAAGAAAATCCATCAAAGACTGACAATTCTGCAGCTGCATTGAAATAATTTTTGAAGTTTTCACACATTATGTAATATTTACAGAAATAAATATCTGGTTCTGATTCTAGGACCTACTTTATCTCTTAAGGCTGCGGTCTACCCCAGCGAAAACAACAACAATGCCGAATAGCGCCTCGCGGCCGTAGCGCTAGGCGAGTTTGATGGCTGCAGAGGTTTACGGGGATCGTGTTTCAGAATTAACCGATTAAGATAGAGATTGGCTGTTAACGTTTTCTAAAAGTAGAAAAAAAGATCTAATCGGCTATCTTTTTACAATTTTTTTATAAAATTTCTAATTTCAGTAATAACTGTCTAAAATCATCTGTTTTTTAGTTTTGTAAATGCAGAGGTTTACGGGGATTGTGTTTTAAAACTAACCTCTTAAGATAGAGATTGGCTGTTAACTTTTTTTTTAAAGTAGAAGAAAGGATCTAGTCGGCTATCTTTTTAGAATTTTAAAATAAAATTTCTAATTTCAGCTATAACTGTCTAAAATCATTTGTTTTTTCTCGATTTTTAACTGAAGTTTTCTATTGGTTTTAATGAACTAATTACAAAAGTGTATCAGAGGGAAATTAGTACCGTTATTCTTCTTTAATATGACACTTTATTTATAGCTCTAGGCTTCATTTGGCAGAAGATATCACGATTCTAAAAAACCCTTGCATTTGGGTGCGCGCCAGGGGTAGACCGGAGCCCGGGACCACCCCCGGTCTACCCCTGGCGCGCACCCAAATGCAAGGGTTTTTTAGAATCGTGTTATCTTCTGCTAAATGAAGCCTAGAGCTATAAATAAGGTGTCATATTAAAGAAGAATAACGGTACTAATTTCCCTCTGTTACACTTTACTAGTTAGTTCATTAAAACCAATAGAAAACTTTAGTTAAAAATCAAGAAAAAACAAGACAATTTTAGACAATTACAGTAGACTCCCTCTTAACCGGCCACCTCGGGACCAGGACGCAGCCGGATAATGAATTGGCCGGTTAAACCGATGTTCATTTAAGAACGCCATCCCACAATTTTATATGACCTAAATATAATTATTACTTGAAAACAACCTTAAATACATTACTGTATATGATTTATAGCTAATATCCACCACCCATGAAATCCACAACAAACTTACACTATTAATAATTTGTTTCTTTATTGTGGTCTACTGGATAGTAGGCCCAAACGCATTGATTTCCGGTGGCAGTTACTTCCGCCCAGGACATCATAGTTTAATTGGTTTGGGAACGTCAATATAAAATAAAGTTGAATTGAATGATACATTAGATAAGAAAACTTAGTTTCCGGCGAAACGCGGAAGGTTAAAGCGATGTTGAGATAAAAAATAGCCGGTTAAAAAGATGTTATTTTGTGTCAGAGTAGGCCGGTTAAAGCGGAGAACGGTTAAAAGGTGGCCGGTTAAGAGGGAGTCTACTGTATAGCTGAAATTAGAAATTTTATTTTAAAATTCTAAAAAGATAGCCGACTAGATCCTTTTTCCTACTTTAAAAAAAAGTTAACAGCCAATCTCTATCTTAAGAGGTTAGTTTTAAAACACAATCCCCGTAAACCTCTGCATTTACAAAACTAAAAAACAGATGATTTTAGACAGTTATTACTGAAATTAGAAATTCTTTTTAAAAATTCTAAAAAGATAGCCGACTAGATCCTTTTTTCTACTTTTAGAAAAAGTTAACAGCCAATCTCTATCTTAATCGGTTAATTCTGAAACACGATCCCCGTAAACCTCTGCAGCCATCAAACTCGCCTAGCACTATGGCCGCGAGGCGCTATTCGGCATTGTTGTTGTTTTGGCTGGGGTAGACCGCAGCCTTAATAATAGTAGTTTATGCAAAGATTTGTTATGAAGGCCTTGAAGCCATGAGTTAGATGCAAGTTTGGTATAGTTCTAAATATATCTTGAGTGGATTAAAGGCTGAATACCATTGTTGCAAACACTTATTTATCTATGACCAATTTAAATTTGGTAAATTACAGTTATAAATATGTTCAAACTTTATAGGTTAAGGACAGCCACCCATCAAAACTGTAGAAACACCAATGTTACTAGACCGAATTGCCGATCTCACTCATATATATTATAACACTATTTTGAGGTTAGACACATAAAGCAACTAAAACATTTATCACAACGGAACAATCAGCTGATATGCGAATTGCATAATTTCATGAATTATATTTCTACTTTCGTAAAATTCAGAGCTCTCATTGGTCTAGAATCTAAATTTTTATGTGAAATCTGAACGAACAGAACCTCATGAAGCAATGGGTTTGTATTTGGTTTAATACTGTATCTCTTTATGATGCTACTAGTAATATCATTATTGGTGATTATTGCAATGGTAGTAGGCCAGATAAAAATTTAAACCTTTATTTCCTGTAATTATTATTTTCTATAAGTTCACTGTTAAACACACAGTGTCCAGCTCAAAGTGTTCTAATATCTAACTTTTTTATTTTTTATCTGACAGCTAACCCAGGTTCTGGGTACCAAAATTTCACTACCAAATTTCAAAAATAAAAGTCCCGACTTTTTCAGATCAACTTTTTGAAAATTGCCAACAAAAAACCCAGACTCACTGCTCGTAATTTTGTGAAATTCCCTAAAACAATTTGTGAAGACAAAGTATTTTAACTATTGAAATTTACCACCACTTTTACAATATGATAGCCAACTTGAAAATTATAAATAAGACTTCTTAATTTTATGTCATTTTCAGATTTTATGCACAATTTTTAGACCATTTTACTCTTTTTACTTTTTCTCTATGTATCAAGAGCGCAATTAATTGAAGTTCACTTTTGTCTCATAAGAATGCATGGGACAAAATTGCTTTGCTTGTATCTCCAAAACTATTTAGTAAAATTAAATTAAACAAAAGTAACAATGTCTATTTAATTATTTAATTTTTAGGAGTTTATCTAAATATTAATTTTAATTATCTGTAAAATTGTCTTTATCTGTCAATATTAGTTTATTTATATGTAAATAAGAATTTTCATGTACGAAATGTTTTGCTGACTCTGCTTTGTCATGATTTATCGACTTTTGGACCAACCATCTCCCACATCAATTTGGAAGAATGAGAAAGTACTGTAATGATGTTTCAGTGGGAATTTTCAATCCAGTGAACAAAGCGGTACAGGAAGCAAGGGGATAGTTCAATTACTGAATTGTGTGTCTAACAGGCTTGAAATACCTGTGTTCCTCGTTCTAAAAATAATTTATGGATTTTTATTGATTTAACACCTTATAAAATTGTTGTCATTGCATATTTTGAATTTATTATGCAAGTTTGTGGAATATCTCTGGTGTATTTTGTTTCATTTTCAAAAAATTTAATAATTTTTAACTGTGTGTCAAACAGGCTTGAAATACCTGTGTCCCTCGTTCTAAAAATAACTTAATTAAAATTCCAAAACTTTAAACTTTTTTGAGAAAAATAATAAATAAGAGTTTATACAGTAGCCTAGCTCGAAATTCCCATCTTATTTACCAAACTTTTACATTAAACAAACGAGTTCTCGTCTCACTCTGTTTGTTGAAAATATTGAAATCCGATATTGTTAAATGATTCCTTTGAACTTAAGAGGAAAATATGGATTTCAAAATCTAAAATAAATATTACTCAGTTTTCTGGACAATGCAACTTCACATCCGCCAGACGACGAATTAGTCTGTGCAGATATAAAGGCCATATTTCTACCACCGAACGAGACCCGTTTGATCCAGCCAATGGATCAACATGAACTTCAGCATGTAAAGCTCTTGTACCTGAAGAAGTTATTGAGACGAATCCTGGAAGATGAAGACGAAACGCTCTCATTGATTCAAAACTGGAGATGGTCAATGTTAAAGATGTAATTAATTGGGTAGCAGAAGCATGGGACTCTACAAGTGAACAGCTGTTAAGAAAATCCTGGAATGAGCTTTGGCCTAGCCTAAATTTTTAAGAAAATTCAAATCAACAAGCAGAGAGAAACAATATTGTGCAGGTGTAGAAGCTCTTACAGAATATTCCTGGCTATGAAGACGCAAATGCAAATGACGTGCATCAGTGGTTACAAGCTGACGACAATGATCATGAAATTTTAAACGATCAGCAGAAATTAGGCCTAAATTAGGCTAAATTTAGGCCTCGAATTAGGCCTAAATAAATAATTTATGTATATTGTATAATATTTCAATGTTTGTATGATATGGGAGCCAACCTGGACATGTTGAATGGAGCTGGTAGGCTTAGAGGGGTAGGAAAGGGAGTGGGAGTTGCTATCCATAGCATCCTGGCCTGTCTGCGCACATTCGCTAGCACACACATTACTCTGCTGCATATTACCAGTAACTCTTCATTGTTAATCATTTCCTAACAAATATAAAATATGTTTTTCCATATAATCTAGCAATGTAAAACGGTTAAAAATTAATTCTTGGCTTTTGAACATTAATGAAATTAGACAATACTAACAAATTATATTATTATTATTATTTTATAATTATTATTAATTTAACTGTTACTGTTTGAACTACGAACCCACTAGGGGTGACCATTGCTTGCACAATGTTTTTGTAAATAGTGCAACCAATGTTGATTTGAAGCACTTTTAAGGACTTCCCCTACTCTGACCACAATGGTTTGCTTGTTCGAGTACCCTGTAAGCCTGAAGTGGTACCAGATGTTTCTTGTGACAACAATACGCCACATGCTGACAGGTGCAATTTTATTTTACCTAAACATAGAGTTGATGAGGTTGTTAACAGCCTAAACTCTATTTGCTGGCCAATTTTCCTGTTGAACCATTTCAGTAATGCTTCTTTTATGTTTAGCTATTTCTTTTCTGTAGTCATAAACACCATAAATAATTTTCTTGTATTAAAGAAATCGACTACTTTTAAACGGAGAGGGAAATCAAATCCTTGGTATACTGCTGAGCTCTCCGCAATGAAGGACCAACTTTTGCATTTTCACCATCTTTATAAAGAATCTGGTTCCACTGTGATCAAGCAACAACTTTCATTCCTCAAGACCCAGTACAGATTAAAGATTTCTGAAGCCAAATTGGCTTTCAACAGTAATTTAATTGAAAACAGCCACAACAAATGCAAAACAGCTTGGAATATTGTGAAAAGTAAAAACAATTGTAACACGTCCAAAAATGTTGATGTTTTAATCTCACCTCATTCATTTAATACTTTTTGTGTTGACTCTTGTAAAAGAAATCAAGCAGAAAATAGTCTCAGCAAACGATGATTTCTCCCCTTATTTGGATAATTGTACTCCTCCTCCGCCCCATCTTTTTGAATGGAAAACAGTGTTCAGTAATGACATTCTTAATGCAGCAAGTAAGTTAAAAAACTCGAATAGTACTGATTTGTACCAAATATCAAACAATTTTATAAAATCAGTAATTGCCTGTTTTGTAAACCCTCTGACAATTATTGTAAACTCTTGCCTGCAGGAAGGAATATTTCCAGAAGAACACAAAATTTCAAAAGTTTTTCCAATCTACAAGAAAGGCCCCAAGGACCATCCAGGGAACTATAGACCAATTTCTTTGGTTCCAGTTCTGTCAAAATTATTTGAAATAATTATCTTTGATCAGGTAAGTGATTACTTTGAAACTTTTGGCTTGTTTTCCAAATTCCAATTTGGTTTAAGGAAGGGCAAGTCGACGGCGAATGCCATAGACTTACTAGTCCATGAAATTTTAGATGCTTTTGAGAATAGGTCCTTTGCTCAGGCTACTTTTTGTGACCTGAGCAAGGCGTTAGATTGTGTCAACCATTCAGATCTCTTGTGCAAACTCCATTTCTATGGCATTCGTAGGGCTGCCCTAAAACTTTTTGAATCTTACCTGACGCACCGCAGGCAGGTTGTTTGCATTGATGGGGAGTGGTCTGGTGAAGTGGGAATTGAATTTGGCATTACAGTAATTATATACCGTATTCACTATTTATTAGAACTTTTTTTATACATAGTTATTGACTGAATTAATATTTTTACAGAGGTAGGACTGCTGATAATAACCTTCTATGTGGGAAGCAATATGGCTTTCGCAAATCAAAGTCAACCAAATTGGCATTAATTGATTTTCTAAATGATTGTATCGATGCAATGGATGCAGGAGAGTCAGTCATAAGCTGCTTTGCTGACCTATCTAAAGCATTTGATTGTGTTGATGAAGACATATTGCTTAGGAAACTGACGAGTCTGGGGATCAGTGGCCTAGCAATAGAATGGTTTAAATCATACATGGGGAACAGAACTCAAGTCACAGAAATTTTTCATGAAACAACTAATAGAATAACTTCAGTAAGATCCACCGAAAAGCAAATTATAGCAGGAGTGCCACAAGGCTCGATACTTGGGCCCCTGTTATTTCTTGTTTATATAAACGACGTTACAAACAGAACACCAGAAGAAAATCTTTTCATTTTCGCCGATGACACAACCCTTATCACCAAAAATAGAAACTTGGATACCCTTGAAAAAGAATCATTTTTCAAAATAAATGAACTGGCTCAGTTTTTCGAAGAAAACCGACTGAAATTGAACCCAGACAAAACCAATTATCTCTGTATTCAAACAGATCAAAAGCGGCTCTCAAAAAATAACAGAGTACCAAGTCTTCAGATTGGTGATACAGAGTTGAGTCAGGCAAAATCAGCAAGCTTTCTGGGAGTGGTGTTGGACGATGGTTTGAGCTGGGGTGAGCAGCTGGTGAGGATCAAAGATAAGATGGCAAAGGGGACCTTTGTCCTGAGAAGTCTCAGGCCATTGGAGAACCTGAGTCTCTTGAAGGGTGTTTACCACTGCTTACTCGAGTCGCACATCTCTTACTCCATCGCGCTTTGGGGTGTTTCTGACACAAATCTCAAACAAATTTTCACATGTCAAAAGAAATCACTAAGAGCAATGCTCAAATTCCACCCAAGAGAACATTGTAGGGATCATTTCATCTCATTGGGGATTCTAACAGTTCCTAGTCTTTACATTTTTGAAATTGCAGTATATGTTAAAACTTTTCTTCCTGAATATGTAAATGTAACACATCAGTACAACACTAGATTAAAGAATAATTTTTCAGAGCAGCACAATCTTAAATTGTATAAAAAAAAACCACAATACATTGGCAGGAAAATTTTTCAATCATTACCAAAAAAGATACAGACAATAGATAAGATAGTCAAATTTAAGAGTGAGCTCAAGTTTTTCCTTATCCAAAACTGTTTCTACAGTTTGGATGATTTTTTCATACACAGAGCCAATGGGTAAACCCAACCCACCTTAGGCCTAACCCTACCCTTCCCCTGAGAAGGAGAAGAGGATGACGCTCCTAAAACTCACGAGTCTACGGGAAAGCAGAATAAGTACAAAAGTAAGTGATTCTTATAGTTTAGCAATAAATAGGGTTTTCGGCACCTATTTAGAGGGAAATTGATATCAAATACCGGGTACCGGTACCGATGTATAAGCCAAAAAAACCAAGGGCGTTCAAGAATGTAAACTTGAAGTCCCTTACAGATTACTACACTAATAAATTAAAGTGTAGAATAATGTTGCTAGATTAAAGGCTTGGTTTCACACCCAATACTTGCCGGCAGTCAAAGACAATAACTTGTCAAAGAGGAAGTCCTTTGTTGATAATGCCCCTCTCACACAAGATGTCACTAAGCTAAAAACTGGCGTAATCAAGACTTATGTCCCCCCCCCCCACGTTAAACATTGTTACAACCAATGGACCACGAAGTTCTCCTGCGGAAGGAATGACACTAGCTAAACGCAAAAAGTCTCCGCACTCTTCGTAAGAAGATATGCTAACTTCAATGGAGCAAATCAAAGAGTGACAAAAAAAGACGTTGCAGACTGGTCTGCTGACACTTGGGATGGAGATACTGAAAACTCTATTCATAATTCTTAGGGGAAAGCTTAAACTATTCTTGATGTTCATCGGTTCTCCAAATTAAGTTAGAGTTCTATTATCAATGTTTTTTCTTTATGATTTTCTATTTGTCCAATAGACTATAGATCTCCACTCAACAATTGAATTAAGTTTAGGGCTAAAACTGTTTGAAATATAAGGGTCTTTATCAAATTAATGGCCAATTTGAGTCTCAGCAAGAAAAAATTACTAATATAATTTGTTTTATACAAATAAAGTTTTGCAGTAATGGTAAGTATACTAATAAACATTATCTTGATTTAAAAAAAAAAAATTATTGAATGTAAATAAATGTATATATATATATATATATATATATATATATATATATATCTTTTTTTCCCCTTGCTCACTGTCCTCATGACTCAAAAGTCATGCAAATTTACAAAAAGTAAATATATAAAATGCCCATGATTATCATAAAACAGTTATATTAAGAAATAAAGTAATAATTTTATTGTAATCAGATCCATTTCAGAATAATTTGCCATTTTTACGGTGTCCCTACAAGACCAATAAAAGTGTAGCGATATTTTGAATTTGCCGCCATATCGGCGTTGACCATTTCGTTTCTCCCGTTCCTGGCAGTGACGCTCGGCTGAAGTTGTATGGTACCAGACATGTTGTGGACTGCAGCGTCAAAATCATCATATTTAAGGACGTTTTTAACATATTTCAGGCTAGAAATCTTGTGTATTTTAATTGCTGGTCCCCTAGCTCAAACCTCATACCTCGTTAAAAATTATAAAAGCAAAACTATCAATGGTAGTTTTAGAAAGGGTTATGAAACCAGCATAACCTCAAACAACGGGAGGCTCAATACTGGCGGTATAGTCGGGTCAAAAACCAAAGACCTTCCACATTTTCTCTTCGCTCACCTCCCAACCGCTCACGGATGGGTCGTGAAAAAACAGGGTTGCCACAGAATTTTGGAGGCCATTTTTCCTGACTTTTCCTGACTTTTACTGACCAATCTGAGAGATTTTCCCTGACTTTTTGGAACCGCGGGGTTTTACAAATAAAGACTCGTTTTTTTGTTTTTAGTGAATTGTCTTTTGAATATTTTTTTTAATGCAATCTCCTCCATTCCCTAAGTTGCCCATCGCTAAAATTTTTATTGAAATACCCCCGTCACAGCGAAATACTCATTTAATTTCCAATGGTTTAGTTAATTAACTAAAGAAAAAAAATTATTTACATATAGCATTAATTAAGCCTTTTGAGATTTTTATTGGGAAATGTTAAAAAATAAGTTTAAGCAATATACCAGGTTTTATTGGTTTCCCATAAAAATTAAATGGAGAACTTGTTTTTTTTAATTTTCTCTGTAACCAGTGAAGCTAAAGTAAATGATTCAAAATACAAAATTATTATTTTTTTTATTTATTATTAGATTTCTTAATTGTCTAGTTAATTATTTGAACATAACAACAAGTTTTCTGATTTTGGTTTGCAAACATACTTTAACAACAATAATAACAGGTGAAACAGTTTAACATCAAAATGTACGGATCAAATGACAAAATCTATATTTTATGCATTAAAAAAAACAATTTCTGGATTTTAATAAAATTCAATTATTCCAGTATCTATTTTGAAATTCCAGTATAATTCCAGTATTTCCAGAATGGAAATAAAATTCCAGTATTTCCAGTAATTCCAGTATCAGTAGACACCCTGCGCTGTCTTACACCTTGCCAATTTTCATCGAAATAAAAGGTGTCTTTCAAAATTTATTGTGTAAACGGACACATATATATGAATTTTAACAAACGGTGTTTTTGGCTCCTATGGACCTCAAAACAAAAAAGTAATATGGTCCCGGCCTTAGGTCTTATCATGAGTAGTATGGTAATAGCGTATTCCCTAGAGGGAAATTCGCTAATATTCCCTGTAGAGAAATTGGCTAAAAATAAAACAAAGTGTTCCAACAATAAAGTAAAAACTAAGATATAACAATAAAAAACAAAATAGAAATATACATTATTAATAGGTAATTAATGTATAAAATTAATACATTTTACCCACTACTCAATAATTCTGATTTATGAGAGGGGTCAAAAATCGAGACGGTCGGATTGTGCTACTGCAAATTTTCCTGACTTTTGGCACTTTTCCCCTATTTTTCCTGACTTTCGGCATTTTTTCAAACTTTTTCCTAACTTTTCCTGACCAAAACCCAAAAATCCTGACTATTCCTGACTTTTAATGTTTGTGGCAACCCTGAAAAAGGGAATCCCTTTGCTATTATCATCTCAATAATACATTTTATTTTTACTTTACCTCGCATACTGTAACTGATACAATTTTTTATCTATTAGTTTTTTATTTATGCTATTATTTATTAGTTCCCCTTCGCTCACGGCGTTTTTCCCTCGCTGACTCTCTCACGATCACATAATATTAAAAATAATAAAATTTAAAAAAATAATTTATAAATTTATATTAATTGAAAGTTTATTCTTTTTACTATCATTTTATTATATTTTCTAAATAAAAATTATAAATAATCTTTGAAAAATGAAAAGTTTAAGAAGGTTTTTTTGAGATTGAAATGAAAATAAGGCACATTTTCCAGTCTAAAGAACACAATAATCATATAAATTTGTTTTAACATATGTAGGTATTAGTAATTACATTTACCTTCAACATTCAGCTTTAAACTTTTTGACTTTAATATTTTTTATCACTTTTTTCTCAAGAAAAAAACGTGAGCGAGGGGAACCTTTTTTGTGTCTTCCTGAAATGATATCAGGAAAATCAGTCTAAAATGTAATTTTTAACCCCTGATATGTATAAGGTTTTATTTTGTAGTACATTTACTAACTTATATCTAATAATAAATAACTTTTTTTTAAATTTTATTTTTATATAGTTTTACCTTGCTTAAATTGGCCATTAATTTAATAACAACCCATAAATTTAAATAAGTTTGAAATATAAGTTTAAATAACTCAAAGTCGGAAATTTGGTTACGTCTACTCCTTGAATAGTTAATTAGGACTAATGAATTTTGGTTTTAACTTAGTTAATTGCTAATTACTCCTTTGAAATTTATTCGAGTAGTTACTAACCATTGATTTGTTACATTGGTGTGGATTTGAATGCATTGTGAAAATTGTTGACCATACTCATTAGGCCTTCTAGATTGTAATATGCTTATGCAATAGACTTATAGGCCTAGCAATAGTAGAATAACAGACGCTAGTATAGCAGAAAAAGCAGCAGCTTTAACGGTAACCAGGTATGAAGGCAGGGTTTAAGCTGGGAAAAATTTTCTTGGAGCAAAAATGCTACAAGCTCTTGGATACTTGTAGCAAAATGAAAAATGTTGTAGCATTTTTATCGCGCGTAGTATAATTCGTCACCAGTTAACAATAAGTTTTACTTACACCGTAAAAATATTTTTGTTTACGCTGTTGTTTTTTACCTAAAATAAAAGCACTAAAAAGTTCAAAATGTTTTTATTTAATTTATAAAACGTTAAAATTGGTTCATATAAAGTTACAGATTTACATAAGTACTTAAGCCTAAACTTCAAATTGTCTCTGGATTCAAACATCAACATATGAACAGGTGTAGGCCTACTTACCAATATATAGCCTAATCTAATATTCTTGGTTTTAAACACCATTTTGCAAAAACGGCTTCAAAGTTATTATCCTTTCTCTCTGGACCTTCAATGGCAATCATAAGTAAATCATTTTAAATGTTTACACCACGCGAGCGTTTTTTTCACACGGATTTACTATTGAATACTAGCTTATTTTCATGCTGCTTGAATTTAGGATTCAATTTTCAATATAAGAGCTAACTGGGAAAACACGCTGTGTGTGACATTTTGTGCTGCTAATATTTCTCTTGAAAAAACGCTCGTATGGCCGTACCCTTCTCTAATAATTACTGGGAATATTGAGATAATGAATCATCATTTTCATTAATTATCGTCTTTATGGCCAAATCTGCTCGGAAAAGACAGACAACAGGTGAGTGCGGGGTGTCACGTGACTTTGCACATGCGCAGGACGCTTTGACTGTTAGTGACTGTCGACGAAACAAAAATTTTGTCTGCTGCACTTTTTTACTAAAGAAGTCTGTCCGCGACTTCGCGCCTCGCCCTTTGCAATGTGTGGGGCTCCATAAACGCCAATGCTTTCTCTGTCGCTCAAGACGCCTTTAGTCTAAATGATTCGCCTCGCCTCGTCTGTTGCAGTGTGTGGCCGGCCTAGCAGCTGTATAGTTGCAGTTGCATCAGCGTGCAGTTGAGTTGAGATCATGACGCTATAGATTGAGGTTAAGTAACTAAATCTGTAGTTTACTTTGATGTAAATAACAAGTTTAAACATCATTTTATGACAGAAAACTTAAAATTTGAATACCTGTGATTTTCGAGGTAGTACTTGTTATTATTTATAGTAAAATCTTTGTAGCAAAATCGCGACAGACGGTCCGAATATTGTCGCATTTTTGTGGCTGGTGTCGCAAAATGCGACAAATGCGACCGCAGCTTAAACCCTGTATGGCCAACAAAAATTACGATCTGAGCCGGCTGCCAATTAGGAATAGCCTACCGTACCTCAAAACTGACTAAGCCTACCTGACTAAAATTAGACGAAAGGGCTTTGTATGAGATGATTTCTGGTGTACACCTACACCAGTTTTGGCTTGAAGCAGGGCAACTAGGCCTAGACTAGGCTAGAACCCATTAACTTTGAAACTAGGTAGGCCTATGAAACTTTAAGCCTGTTTACCTTATTATTTATTTTTTTTTTTTTAAGAAAACAAATCAGAAACATCCAGAGAGGCCTAGGCCTAGTAAGATAATGGCCTAGTTATGCTAGGCTGAGTAATCTAAGTTAGATGATAGGGTTAAAGGTAAACTTATGCAATATCATTGAGTGAATACGGACGTTTATTTAAAACATAACGTATAGCTTAGAGTGGACAACAGATAGGGAAGAAGGGAACGCTCGCCAAGGTACCCGGGGACTCAGTACCGTCTCAAGGCAAGTATCGATTGTGCTTTCGGTCTATTGAATCGACTACATATCACATCAACTCGATAGTCATCATTATCATTGAAAACTTAAAAGAGAATTTGAATCGAATCGAGCTTTCGATTGTTGAAAGAATTCGATTATATTGCATCGGTAGCCAGTAAGTAGCGCCCCTAGCGGACGATCTTGTCATTTAGGGTTTCCAAATTTTAACATTGCTTGTCCATTCTAATATACGTTATGTTAATAACATCCATTTTTACTCAATGGCAATACTGCCATGAGAATTGTTTAGGGATTGCAACTATGGTAACTAGCCAATGTATCTTGGAAGGAACCTACCAGTAACTTATGAGGATAAAAAAAGTTATCACGACGTATAAGCTACTGTAATGTATGTATATCTAATGACCTCTCTACGGTATGAAACATGATTTCCAAAAACACTATCTAGGACAAATTTTTGTCGCAGGTGTACAAGAGGCCATAAGAGCTGAGCCCACAAGTACCTTCTAGCGCCCAGAGCATTTAAAAGAGCATAACATAGACCAAGGCATAGGCCTAGGTAACTTTATTGCTTGGACAAACCTCAATGCAAGGCCCAAGCTATATTTGAGGTTTAAAAGTACAGTAGGCCCACACTAATTAAAAATTTTATGATATGGAAAAAAGCCTAGACAAATTCAATTTCTGTACCTGTTTTTGTTCACACATTCCACACCTGTATTTTGCGCCTTCACTGGGTGTTGAAAAATCTATATAACAAATTGCAAGTTACTTACTTCACAACTATATATGTGACTTTCTGTGGGAGAAACTCCTTGATCATCATTGCTGGGTGCTCCATCGGCATCTTGTCTTTCGGTTCCGATTTCTGGGATTTCGGATGACATCTCTTCAGTCTCAGCTTCGTCGGCCTCTTTCCCAATAACGTCTCCCATGTCAGAACCGTCCACGGTTTGCTCTTTATTCGGCGATTCTGAGTCCGAGCAACTCATTATCCCGAAATGAGAATTGTTAAATTACAAACTATACAGCCGCACACCGTTTATTTAATCACAATTATTCAAGAAATGTCCAAATAACTGCAATAACAATAACTACAGGTATGGCCGAGGCTGAGGACAAACACCCAAGCCTAGATTCACGGCCTTCTGTTACCAACAATCGATACCATCTTCGCCTTAAGTTTTGTATATATATTACGATGGTGCTTAAACCATAATAATAATATCTTTATTAGACATCCCAGGATGTATCATACAATTCTATACATTGTTTTTACAGGCTTACTTAATATTATTATAATTCATTTTGTGAAAAAAACTTCAATATTGTATGTACATTTCAATATTAACATAATTTTTTTTAATTTTGCAAAGGGTAGTTCTTAGTTCTTTCATCTTGCTATCTAATTGGTTGAATACTTTTTTTTTACATTTCGAGTAAATTCTTCTTTGTATAAAAGTTGAACCAGTTTATATTCATTGATAGATAGTGACCAAACCATTTAAGGTATCTTCGTATTTTTTTATATTTTAAATTACCTTAACTTCACTAAGGTAATTTAAAAAAATTAATAAAAAACATAAAAAATACGAAGATACACAAAGAATGTTATACCTTAAATGGTTTGGTCACTATCTATCAATGAATATAAACTGGTTCAACTTTTATACAAAGAAGAATTTACATGAAATGTAAAAAAATTTATATTTTAAATTACCTTAATAACTTCACTCCCTCCCCTCTTAGTCCCAGCTCTATTAGGGGAACCGAGCCTCAGGTACAGGGCGGGTCGCAGGTGGCAGATAGCGGACGTTCCATCAGATATGGTGGACAGCTGCGAATAAGGGGTATCCCGAATAAGCAGTCCCGGACCGAGGCGGCAGCACCGGAGGGCGTGGGAGGGTGATCTGTGGCAGGTCGCACTCAGCAAGTCCACGTGAGCCCGATGATAGTGCTGTGTCATGGCGAGGAAGTGCCGCCATCAAATAAGCACTGCCCGTACTGCCTTGTTAGGGTTTGGGTACACTAAGGCTAGGAGAAGGAAAACTCTGATGTAACACCAAGGGCACGACGGTTCCACATGTCAGTGGCGGTTTCCCGACAGCGTCTGATTCACATGTTAGTGGCGGCTGATTCATATCCTCTGTGGCTAACAACCATAGTTGTAACTCGAAGCTTGCTTCACCCGAAGTTTTAACTTCTGACAATCAATCATGGAAAGGTCTTTTAGAAGAAAATTTCCGTATTTTTTAGAAGAACCGTCCAACCCATTGGGGAAGGAGAAGGCTACATCGGATTCGGTGGGTAGCCAACTAAAAGGCTCACATGAAACAAAGTACTTGAAACCACTTGACTCTATCACAAAACATACAAACAAAGTAAAACATAAACAAGTAAACTACATTGCGACACATAACATAAACTCTCTACTGAAGACTGGTAAGCTCAAGAACTTCACAAATGAATTAGACAAACAAAAGATCATTATAGCAGGACTTCAAGAAATGAGGAACACAACAGAAGACCCATTTGAATCTCAAGGATATAGGATTTACAATGGAAAACCAGGAAAAAAAGTAAAGAAACAGTGCCCCCAATTTGGAACAGGACTCATAGTAAGTTTGAAAGTAATAGATTCAATAGTTGATTTTAATGGATTGCAACCTTTTAAAAACAACAAATAAAATTTACACTATTATTAATGCTCATGCCCCTACAAATGAGAAAAACTTTCATACAAAAACGATGGAAGAAGTAGAAGATTTCTGGGATCTTTTGGATCAGACAGTAAACCAAATTAACAAGAAACACGTTAACATTTTAATTGGAGATTTCAACGCACAGTTGGGAAAAGAAAAGAAATACAGGTATGTTATTGGAAAATATGCTCCACAGAAACAAACCAATAGAAATGGACAGAGACTAGTTGAAATCTGCAGAACTCATGGACTTATCAATAAGTCTACATATTTTAAAAGAAAACCTAGTAAATTAAAAACATGGAAACATCCTGATTGGACCAAAGGAGAATGGCAGCTGGACCCAAGGCTATTAAATAAGAAACAGAAGAGGTTGTCTCATTCCCATAAGGCCTATGTAGACAGTAACAGCTGGAATCGTTACGTCACCGGCCGACCCTGTCCGCCCTAGCGATACTAGTGAGAAAAAATGGAACTAATAAGCAGGAACTAAATTGCTATAGACGCGCGATTCTATCGAGGACCACAGATTTAATAATAATGTCATATTTTATAAGTCGCATTTTATTATATCTTTAAATTATGATTTTAAAAAGGTTTTAAACCATATTTTCAAGATTGTTTACTTTTGATTACCGTACAATTTCTTTCAGATTCTTCAAACTTACACGAGTTTACATGGGTGAATTTAGGTCTTAGTCTTAGTCTGATTAGTATCTGGACGGGGCCAATCTGGAGGTGCGAGGTCGCCAAAATATTTGCAGGGAAAAACTACTCATCATTAAATCCTAATATAAATGTTACATTTTAAGGTTTAAAAGCTAGATTATTTTTTCCAACAACAATCATTTCCTTAGTTTATTACACCTCATTGCAGTAGGCCTAGATAAAAAGCATCATCCAAAAAATCTAGGAGTTCGGTGCACTTACGGTTAACTACGGCTATTTTTGAACAATATTTGTTTGTATAAATTAATTTTATAGGTATTTTAATAAAAAATTTCATAACATTGATGTTTGTTGCAAAAATCAGGTCGTTATGGGGATACTGGGTATGGATTTCTTGGTTATTATACATTGTGTCATTTGTGTGAAGATAGTTTACCAGAAATGAAATAAAATATGCATGAAATAAAATACACTATGACGGCAGTGGCGTGATTGATTTTTGGGTCTCCCTGTACATTTATTTTTTAGCCCTTTGCACCACTTACAATCGTAGCTTTAATTTATTGCAGTAAAACTCCACAAAGACGACTCAATGTAGACTAGTCGAGTTTGATGTTAGTTTTGCGGAGCTTACACTATAATCTGCCGTATACTCGATCAGACCGTGAAACATGGGTTCAAAGAAAGATCGGACCACAGGAAGGCGATCGCTACAGTACCGATTAAGCATCGCCAAAAATTAAGGCCAGTACCGAAAAATGGCCTAAAGCTCGGACCAAAAATTGTATAATATCTTCTGTCCAAACTGTGATACCGCGGTAATGAAAAAAGCGGCCGCAGTAGCACGTTATCGTGTTTAATGGCCTTCATTACAGTGGACTATCGGGACGCCAAAACAGAATGAAATATAAAATTAAATTCAATAATCTTAATAATAACAATTTAAGACCTGTTCTTCTTTTAGGATTTGTAATAATTAAAACAGCCTACAAATTTCATACAACAAAGTTTTGATATTAATTTTAATAAATTTAATCTGTATTACTTTCTTTATCGTTATAACCTAACCACAATACTAACAGTAAACAAGGGAAACACAAACAAAGGAAATGTAAACAAAGAAAGTTTACATCTGATTTAAAACAGCCAGCTGATGGGTCGGCCGATGACGTAGCACAAATGTGTTGAATTTGTGAATGAGACAACCTCCCCATATTCTATTATCCTTGAGCTGGACCATGTATGCATGGACAAATCCTTTCATAAAGAAATTCAAAATGTTAAGGTGTTAAGAGGAGTTGATACAGGCTCAGATCATTATCTAGTGAAAATTAAAATTAAATTCACCCCATTAAGAAAAAAAGATAAAAAATGTAAATGAGAATAAAAGAAAATATGACCCACGTAAATTAATAAAAATGAACAATATAAGAAGATGACACAAAATATAAAGTTAACGGATAATTTAGAAGAATTAAAACCAATCTTAAAACAACATGCTGAAGAAGTAGCCCCAATAAATCGACGTAAGAAACATGCTTGGTGGACCACAGAATGTGATGAAGCCCTTGAAGAAAGACATAAAGCCTGGATAAGATTTCAAAATCACAAGTCAAAAGAAAATGCCACGAATCTCAAAAATATTAGGAAGAAATGCTCCTAAATTATCCGGAAAGTAAAACGGCAATATCAGAAGAATCTTTTGAAATCAATAGAAGAAAACTACTTCAAAACAAATTCCAGAGATTATTTCAAATCATTCGATAAACAGTTAAGTTGTTACACCCCTCCTACATTGCTATTGAAAAATAAAGATGGAAAAATCGCCCATAATAACAAGGAAAATGCAGAAATTATGGCAGAAGCGTTTAATAAACTACTAAACTGTGACGAACCTAAAAATCTTCTAACAATAAATACAAACACTCCCATGAAGACAAAACCAGAATATTTAAACCCACCTACAGTACAAGAAGTAGAATTAGCACTAATGAAAAATTATAAAGCATCTGGTGAAGATCAAATTTATGCAGAAATGTGGAAATATACTGGCAAATCAACAAAACATCTCTACATATGATCTTACAAAAAATCTGGATAACCAAGAAATTCCCAGAAAATTGGACCACAGCCATAATCAATCCACTTCACAAGAAAGGATATAAGAGCAACCCGGATAACTATAGAGGAATTTCACTTTTGGATTGCACATATAAGATTTTTTCAAAAATATTATACAATAGGATTAGGCAACAACTTGATAATGAACTAGGAGAATACCAAGGAGGCTTCAGACCTTGGAGGAGCTGTGCAGAACAAATAATTACGCTGAAATTGACTATGGATTACTACAGAAAACGAAACAAACTTCTTTCAATAATATTTGTAGATTTTAAGAAAGCTTACGATTCCATCCACAGACCATCATTGTTAAAGATTCTCGAACATTTCGGACTCCACCCAAAATTAATAAAACTTATACAACTTACCTTGACAAATACCTTCAATAAAATTAAATTTAGAGGAGAAATATCAGAACCTTTCCTGGTCAAAACTGGTTTGATTATGGCTTAAGACAGGGAGACGGCCTTTCACCACTTCTTTTTAACTGTGCACTTGAATACATTATGAGGGAATGGCTTAAAACAAACAAAAAATATTACTGTTGGAACAAAAAAAGATGACATAAAGTTAAACTGTTTAGGATTTGCTGACGATCTGGCTCTTCTAGCTAATAACATCCAAGAAAGCAAGCAAAAAATAAAATCACTTCAGGAAATAGCCCAGAGCATAGGCCTAAACATTTCTTTTGAGAAAACTGAAATAATGTTAACAAAACCACCATTGGCTAACAAAATCAAAATTGGAGAACATTGCATCAAAATTGTAGAAAATTTTAAGTACTTAGGTGAAGTTATAACATACAATCTTAAAGAAAATCCATCATGGCAAAATAGAATTAATAAATTGATCGGAATGCAACATATTACTAAAAACACATACAACAAAAAATTTCTATCAATAGCAACAAAATTGAAACACTACAAAGTAGTCATACTTCCACAAATAACATACGCAAGTGAAACTATATTTTAAACAACCAACACTCTAGCAATAGATAAAATAGGCCTAATGAAAATAGAAAGAAGAATCATCAGAACATGTATTAACAAAAAATATCAAAAAAGATGGAGTTTGGAGACTGGCCTCAAATAAAACTGTATATAAGGAAATAGAGCCATTGACAAGTATAATTAAAAAGAAAAGAATTTCATTCATTGGACATCTTTTGAGGACACCGGAAAATAGGATAAGTAAGAAAATAATTGAAAAGTTGTGGAATAGCAAGAGTGACTTTAGGTGGATTACAGAGATTAAGGAGGACATGAGAAGATTGCAAATATCATTAGAAGATTTGGAAAATAAGTCAGAGGCGCTCGCAGTACTCAAAGACAAAAATATCATCCTGCCAATAGGAGCAAACAATCAGAGACAAGGAAGAGTGGTTTCGGAAGAAGAAAGAAAACAGCGATCGGAAAGAATGAAGAAGTATTGGGCGGACAAGAAGAAGAGACAGAATTTAAGAAGAACCTGACCATTATATTGATTTACGTGGTCCAATGCTGGCCATAAAATAAAATAATAATAATAATAATAATAACTTCACTATTTTAGTAAAAGAATAAAATCATTTTAATTGGCTCTCAAACGGGACATGGTAAGCCCCGTCCATAGATATAATTAAACATCTGGATCGCCAACTGAGATGTCGGAATAGCGCGAAAAACGAGCCGGCTTCCCCCACTACTAGTAGGGTAACCCCCCTCCATTAAACCGCGCCTTATGCCAGCTGACACCGTTATTATTGGTGCGTCTGTTTTGTTTACATTCATTTATTTCAGCTGAAATCGTTTTAATTGGTGGATCCACTAATTGCATTGGATCCACCGCATTCTAATTTGTTTACCTTTTACTTATCGAATTAACCCCAACTAGTGGTAAGCGTAATGGCTCTTTTTGGCTGCACGGTGTTAGTGATCCGGATGTTTTGTTTGTACGGTATCTCTGGTCCAGTCTCGATTCCATACAAGCTTCATCCAGAAGAGAGCGAGTAAGTAGGTACCATATGGGTTTTATAAGCAAATATAAGTTAAACCTTGCATAGTAAATGTGCATAAAAAATTTTATCGACTTATGTTATTTTTTATTTTCCTCATAAACACCATGGGGGTGAGTCTGTAGGTTTGCCACCACATGGGATTTGCAAGCAAACATAAGTAATACCTTTCCAAAATATACCAAATTTGATCAAGCTAAGTCAATAAATAATCATATCCCATAGGTGTTTGTTGTTTTCCCACAAGAATAACATGGGAAACTTGTTTTATTTTCACCATATAGCCATTTAAACTAAGTCAAAAGTTCAAAAGACTTAATTTTTTCCATTAGCTCTTTTAAATAGTTTAAGTTATCTTTGTTGAATTTGAAAAATTAATTTTAAAAAGCCACACCCCATTTTTTGGCACTTTTTAGGATATGGTCAATGTTGTTGTGATCAGTGATTTATTTGTGCTCTTGGAAAAACTATTTAAATTCTAAAATTTAGTCTATAATTGTGAGTATTTTGTAATAGAACTATCATTCAAGTTTCTAACTTAAAATTAAATCATGGTATTACACTTAGTTCTTCAGTCTAACTAATTTTTATTGAAAAATCACAAACTAACCTTACATTTTTATCTTTAAAAAATAAGTAAACATCAACTGAAATATAACATCTTTTAATATAGTTATTTTCTTGTATTTACTAACAATGTTTAAATCTATCATTCAAACAAGAAAACAAAAAGCTAACTGCACTGTCTCTTTAAATGAAAATGTACAAGATACAAATGAAATGAACAAAACTATCAAAGAATTAAAAAATGAATTAGAAAACTTGGAAAAAAGAAAAATTGAATTGGAAAAAGAGATTAAAGTTTTGAACAAACAACATGGTCAATTGAGTAAGAACACTGGCAAATTAGAGTCAACCTTTAAGCAAAATGAGGATAAATGGTTAGATGACAAGTTTCTACAATCATATTTTGATTGTTTGTCAAATGAGGTCAGCCTATCTGATTTGAAAAGTAATGTAATACGTAAGAAAAGTAAAGAAAAGTGAAGAAAAGAAAAGTGTAATAAGTAAGTAAGTAAGTAATGTAAAGTAATGTAATGGCAGGGCCATCAGTAACTCAAATTCTTAAATATGGTGACTTGTATACAAATACCGTAGCTCTAACGTCCCTAAACTTTGAGGAAGCAAAATTTGTCATATTTTGTCTGAATAACTCTTTAGATATTCAAAACAAAAACGGAATGAATGGGACTCACTGGAGCCTTTTGGTTTATAAGAAAGAAGGAAATGCGTTTTTCCATTTTGACAGCATTGAAGGGTTCAATCATTACCATGCGGAGAAACTATCAAAAAGTTTAACAGAAGATGCCGTCTTAATTGAAGTAAAAACGCCGCAGCAAAAGTATGATTTTGAGTGTGGTTTGCATGTGTTAGTCAACGCTAAGCTAGCTGTCAATAAAATCATTAATGAGATGGACTTTGATATTGGATTAGCTCCCCTGCAAAGCAGTTATAATGGTTCAAAATATGAAAAGCTGGATGAAAGAGAACTTAAATCTACACCTATAAACTTGGCAAACCAAACCCTCGAACAAAATCACGTGACATCACAACAAGATTTTGAAAAAGAAGAGCCATGGGAACGTGTTAAAGTGAGAACGAGCAAAAGAATTAAATCAAAATATGACGAGGGAAAAAATATCACTAAGACAACAAACAGGTTTGAATGCCTCTACGATAAAACTGATGTAGATGTTATTTTGAATGATATACAAGAAAACTCTTTCGATGACTCAAAAACCGCACATAAAAAAGCCAAGAATGGAATGAAGCAACAAACGAGAAATGTCAAAAAGACTTAAACTGTATACTGATAGCCAAGGGCGTGGATTGGCTACCCTCATAAATGAGAAAATCGAGTCAAACTTGTGTGAGGGATTAGTCATGCCCAATACTTGCAGTGGACGCATATTTCAATGTGCTGCCGAAGATAAAGCAAAAAATGTTGTTATTTTATGTGGAACAAATGATTCGCTAAAAGATTCATTAAGTGATATTTACAAAAACCTTGAAAACCACATCAAAATGCTAAAAGGTGAAATGGTTTACTTGACCACAATCCCACACAGGTATGATCTACAACCTAATCATCCTCATCAAGAAGAAATTGTTCTACTAAATAATTATATAAGTGAAGTGGCAGCAAGAAATAAAGTTAATATTATTGATTTAAATGTAGGCTACTCAAGAGACATCATTTCACGCAACATGGACTACATCTAAATAAATCAGGGAAAATTAAAATAACCAACCTGTTGCTGAATGCGTTTAAGAGTGGTGTTAAATTTAAGGAGAATGTAAAATGTCAACTGAATGAAAAGGAACATGAAACATTTTTTTCTAACCGATCAGAAAAATCCAAATTCAATGAAGTATATCAATATGTAATGACTGAAGAAACAAATTGTGTGCAAGCATCTACAAGTTGTCAAATTGGAAGTAGTAATATTTTTTTAGTTTAAGGCCACTTAACACATCCATAGATTTAACAAATGGCTTTCCAAATTACGTAAGTACATAAAATAAATCAAAAAATTTTCAAACCAACAATTCAGAGCACATTGTACCAAATCAAACAGACAATAATAAAGGCAATATTAGAATATTGCACCAAAATTCACAGGTAATAAAATTAATGAGTTAGAAATTATTTGTGATGAACTCTCACCAGACATATTAGTAATTTCTGAACAAGGTTTTAATGATAAAACCATTGAATATTTTAAAATTGATAATTATGAACGTGCTGTTTCGTATCAACGTAAAAATTACAAATGGGGTGGTGTTGCAATATTTGTTAAAAAAAAGACTAAAATATTCTAATTATAATATAAATTTTTCAGTTGATAAAAACTTTGAGGTTAGCGGTATAAGTATTTTTGATAAAAACAATTCCAAGTTATTAGTAATTGGCTTATATAGATCACCCTTAGGTCAAATAGAAGATTTCTTTCTAAAACTGGAAATTCTTCTAAAAAATTTGCTTTCAAAGAAATTAAAATTCATTATAATTGGTGATTTTAATATTGATGTGCTCAATATAGATCACCCTACAACAAAAAAATTTAAGGAATTACTAAATACATTCAATCTAAAGTGGTCCATCAACGAACCTACTAGGGTGACAGCCACTAGTCAAATTGCTATTGATAACGTCATAAGTAACATTACAAATATTAATATTTCAGTAATTGTTACGGCACTGGCTGATCACGATGCACAATTAGTTTCCGTTAAAAATTATGTCCCTAGTTACAATTCGCCAAACCTCGCTTTTAGAAGACTGTATAATAAAACCAATATAGAAAAATTACAACAAAGTTTGTCAAAGGAAAATTGGAATATCTTAAATCAATTTGAAACCATAGAAGACATGTATGAGTTCTTTCGGTTCCGACTATTAAGTAATTTAGATATCAACTGTCCATTCAAACAAATTAATTTAAATATGAAACAAAAATATAAATGGATCACTAGAGGAATCCTAGTATCCAGAAGAAAAATAAAAATATATTACAAATATGCAAAAAGTTGCGCGAAGATGAATGTTTTCAAATATTTTTTCAAAATTATAAACGTATCTACAGAAGAGTAATAAAAGCCGCCAAAACGTATGAAATTAATAAACAAATTGCTTCGTCTAAAAACATATCCAAAACAGCTTGGAAAATTATAAATAATAATAGAGAAAAAGCCTCCCCTAAACCAATCCATATAAAAATTGGCAACAATATTATTGAAGATTCTTTAATTGTTGCAAATACATTGAACAAGTTTTTCTCTAATGTATCAAATTCAAATTTAAAAGATTATAATGCTTGTAACTATGTTAATGACAAGTCTCCATCATCCTCAATGCTTTTAACACCTGTTAGTTTACATGAAATTGAATATACAATAAAAAATCTTAATTCAAAAAAGACCTGTGATGCTGATGGCATTTCTATGTGGCTTATCAAGCAATGTTCTTATGAATTACTTGAACCTTTATTAACATTAATTAACTTTTCTTTTGCAAGTGGATATTTTCCAAGTTCTCTGAAATGTGCTAAAATCATACCTATTTTAAAAAAAAAGATGATCCAACATTACCTACTAATTACAGACCTATCTCAATTTTACCAACAATTAGTAAAATTTTTGAAAAAAAATTTTATGATAGATTAATTATTTATTTATTTAGACAAACACAATATACTGTCTAAACATCAGTTTGGGTTTAGACAAGGTAAATCGACAATGGACGCAATCAACATTTTAATTGAATCAATTGTTAAAGGCTTAGAAGAGCACTGTACACCAATAGGCATCTTTCTTGATTTGTCTAAAGCATTCGATTGCGTTGATCATCAATTACTACTTAATAAATTATACAATTATGGGATTCGAGGAATACCTCATAAGTGGATTCAATCTTACTTAAATAACAGATGCCACCAAGTAGAAATTTCAAACAAAATGTCTGATAAATTAAATATTACATGCGGAGTTCCTCAAGGTTCAATACTTGGCCCCCTGTTCTTCCTAATTTACATTAACGATTGTCAGTGCTCTATCCAATTTTCAAAAATAATTCAATATGCAGATGATACTACTCTCTGCATTAATGACAAATCAAAAAAGGAAATGGAAGTATGCGCTTATAAAGATCTAAATTCTTGCGTTCAATATTTTTCAGAGCAAAATTTAAAGATTAACTGTCAAAAGACAAACTACATCAAATTTAATTGCCGTCAAGTTGAGAGATATGAAAACTCACCGATAATTATGATAGATGAATCAATACTTGAGGAAGTTTCAACAATTAAATTTCTTGGTTTACATTTAGACTCTAGACTAAGTTGGACTTTCCAAATTGACAATACTTGCACTAAAGTTTCTTCTAACATTTACCTCCTAAGACGATTATCTAAATTTTGCACTGAAAAAATATTGAAAATGGCGTATTACGGCCTAATTTACCCCCACTTACAATATGGAATTATGTTTTGGGGTCAGTGCGCTGAAAAAGAATTCCAAAGATTATTTGTGCTACAGAAAAAAGCAATAAGAATTATAGGAAAATTAGACCATCGTGAATCATGTCAAAACTCATTCAGGGAATTTGGAATTTTAACACTCCCTTGTATGTACATTTTAGAAACAATAATGTTCTCAAAATTCAACTGTGAACAAACGCGAGGAGTTGAAATTCATTCTTATGACACAAAAAACAAATTAAATTTTAGACCTCAACAACACAGACTAAATTTGTCCTCTACTCTTCCATCACAGGCGGGAATATCATTATATAATAAATTACCAAACTATATCAAAATAGAAACCAGTAGGAAAAAATTTAAATCTAAAATGAAAAGCTTTTTATTGAATAGTGCATTCTATACTTTTAGTGAGTTTATGGACCACCAACACTGACCTGAGGACAAAATTGAACCCTAAAAATTAGTTATAATACTATTTAATAATTAAGTCTAAACCTATTCACAAAAATTGTAAAATTAATTTGAGTTATTTCAATGGATGTGTTAGTGTTATGTGTTAATATATTCTGCATTTAATAACCTTTTTAAATTTTTTGTAAATTTAACATTGATACACAACTTTGTAGTTGTTTATGTCAATAAAAATATTATTATTATTATTACTTTTGAAACACCATAAAACCCCATTTAACATTGTACGATCATTCTGGTTTGCGGACTCAATCAAGTAAATGCTGCCTACACCTCTGTACTAATTTTTTATTTATTTTTTAACCGGAGGTTCCGTTTAAAACTTATCGTGTTCAGGGACACATATATATGAATTTAAACGAATGGCTTTTTTCTCTTCTGGGGACATCGAAACGAAAAAGTAACATGGTTCCGGGCGTATGTCTTACCGTGACTACTACCGTATAGCGATTCCCTAGAGGGAAATTCGCCAAAACAAAGTTAAGTATTTTGATGTTTTGTAGGATATCACTAATGGATCCATAGAGACATATTACTAAGTTTTTACTGAATATCAAGTCATCTGAAAGGGTATACACCGTATGGATTATTTATAAATCGAGTACGGCTTGAAAACCATGCTCATTTAAGCAAACCTGCGCAAAATACCAAGTTAGCTAGGGTTGTTGTAAGTAATTTAGAAAACGTTTTCATTAACTATATGTTGAGCCTCTCCCTCCTAGCCAGGAATCATAGTTTATTTCTTGTTCGTTTGAATGAATTTTAACATTGACTATGTATTCTATAAAGCCATTTTTAGTATCCATAGTCAATGATTTTAGTCCTGCAGATATGTGGCAATTATTGGGAGGATTGTGAATTTTAATAAATATCTAAAATTTGGAACACAAATATTAATACTAAATATACACAGACTTCAATTCAGACAGGAGACCATCTTAGATTTACTAGCACAGGGTTTACCATTATTTTTTTAAATTATATAATTTTGCGAAAATCTTACAAGAGTTCAAAATAACGATAAAACGGTACTTCAGTGTGCTACCAACCAAACAAAATCGCTTTTTCGCTCATTTACCAATCTGTGGCACCACCACTGTTTACTGATATTCACAATATTGTATTAATCGGATGTCGTTGTTTTAGAACTATAGTCCGTTTTTTTAAACCTGATCCTTCGAAAGAGAGATGGTGGAGGGGGTTTGTTTATACTTGCTACTTTCCCATTGGCTGAAGCTTTTTGGTTTTTTGTTGTTTTTTTGTTGGTTTTTTGTTGGTTTTTTTGTTTTTAGCGAATTTCCCATAGGGAATAAGCTATTACCGTAGGTCTCATGGTAAGACCTAAGCCCGGGACCATGTTACTTTTTTGTTTTTAGGTGCCCAGAGACCAAAAATAATAGTCATTAAAATTTTTATATATATGTATATATGTATGTGTCCCTAGACACGATAACCCTCGTAAAAATGGTCCGATCTAGACCAAATTTGGTAGAGATGTGTAATCCTACGTTTATTCGGATGAGTTCGTAGACCAGACATATCGACATACCGGAAAGGGTAGTTTTGAGGGGTTTTGTACCCCAAAAATGGGTTTTTTGCATTTTTCATATGTAATTTTAAAAAATTTTAAATTTTTATTTTCACCCTTGGATTTAGCTCAAAAAACACACAATTTAGTATCTTGAAGCTTTGCTCTATCTTCATTGGTTACCGAGATATTAAAAAGTCTAAAGACAGTACATTGTATTTTTGGACTCCAATGTTAATCTTATGGAGAATAACTAAGTTAATATTCCACTTATTAACCAATATTTTTGGATGAATTTTGGTATTTAGCTTCATTTGGTTAAGATTCCCATTTATGGTAAAAAAATCTTGGTATTGTGCTTATCATGGCAGCAAACCTGCATACTCTTTTCCCATGTTATTCATATGGAAAATTGGCAAACTCGATTATTTATGGACAGATGTAGATGAAACTTAGGGTATGGCTTCATATGGTCAAAATAAATTTTTTTTATAATTTTTTTAATTTTTAGTTTTTTAAGATACTTTTAGTGTTCCCCATGGCAGCATACCTGCATACTCTTTCCCTATATTTATCTTAAGGAGAATAGACATTTATTTCCCTATTTATGAGCACGTTATGAAATTTTGTTTACATTTTTAGCGGGTCATAATTAATATTACTAATTTAGAAATTCGCTGAGTACGCAGGTCTGCTGCGACGGGGGGTATTTTTGTTTTATTTCACTGCTGCATACCAGCTGGTAATTTTACATCACATCATAATGTGTAACAGTTTTACAATATTATTGGTAGCAGTTGTTTTTTAATCCGTTTACTTTAGAACCGTTACTTTTTAACAAGGAATAGGTTTGGCTTAAAAATATAACAGCTGACTAGAAGTTACTGAAAGATATTATAACTTATTTAAAACGTTATTTGAGGAAATATAATACTCGACACACGTCACGAGTTTAAAATGTGTTGTTTACAGTTTAAATTTTTTGTTTACAGTTTAAACCCCCCCCCCCTCTTGTTAAAAAGTAACAGTTCAAAAAATTAAATTGATTAAAAAACAACTGCTACCAATAATATTGTAAAACTGATACACAATATGTTGTGATATAAAATTACCATCTGGAATGCAACAGTGAAATAAAACAATAACAATAACAAAAAGAGGGCTCCAGCCAATGGGATATTAGCAAGGATAAACAAACCCCCACCACCATCTCTCCCTAGAAGAGATCGTGGTATCCTCTTCAAGGGAGAGATCGTGGAGGGGGTTTGTTTATACTTGCTACCATCCCATTGGCTGAAGCCTTTTGGTTTTTTGTTGGTTTTTTTGTTGTTTTTGTTTTATTTCACTGTTACATACCAGCTGGTAATTTCATAAGACAACATATTGTGTATCAGTTTTACAACATTATTGGTAGCAGTTGTTATTTAATCAGTTTACTTTAGAACTGTTACTTTTGAACAAGGAATCCCAGACAGCAATGAACGTTTACAAGAAGTTTGCACATCAATTTCAACTGCAAACGAAAATGTTTGCTGTAAATATTCATTGATAACATGAAATTGTTTTAAGCACTTTCCGCAAATATGCAAGTTTACACTTCTCACATTTGCGGAAAGATTTTCACAGATGTTTGCAAAAAGTGATCAACGAATGTTTTCCAAAAGTGATCAACTAATGTTTTCCAAAAGTGATCAACGAATGTTATCCAAAAGCGATCGACGAATGTTTCCCAAAAGTGATCGATGAATGTTTTCCAAAAGTGATCGACGAATGTTTTCCAAAAGTGATCGACGAATGATTACCAAAAGTGATCGACGAATGATTACCAAAAGTGATAGACAAATGTTTACCAAAAGTGATCGACGAATGTTTTCCAAACGTGATCGATGAATGTTTTCTAAAAGTTATCAACGCATGATTATCAAAAGTGACCAATGCATGTTCGCCAAAAGTGTTAAAAAGACGTTTGAAATAGTGTGCAATGAATAGTATATTTCACCACTCGTCTGGAAAGTGATCCATTTCAGGGCGAGATAGTGTTTTACGCGCGAGGTGAAGCCAAGAATGGAATTTTTGTACAATAATACAATTCAAATACTATCTCGCCCCGAAGTGGGTCACCTTCCGGACGAATTGTGAATGATACTTTTCATCATGGTGCAATTAATAAAATATATGAATGTTTTAAAGGAGAATTATTCATATTTTTTTCGTTATTACACATAGTTAACAAAGACAGAATTAAAAATTTAATTTTTTTTAATTCAGTTGATTGAGTTGTTGCTGTACAGGAAAAGTTTGTTGATGTAGTAAAAAATTGTTTACCTTGGACCGAAAGTAATGTTTATTTACGGAAAAACAGCTGATGGTGACTAGTTTTATCTGTTTTGAAATTGACGACTTTCGAAAGCCTCAGCTGCACGGAAAGTAGCTACTTTCAAATACAGAGTGGTGATAATAATTAATTTTGTAATAGAATGGGTTGCTGGCCATTTGTTAATAAATGTGGAACATAAATATGGCACTTATAAACTGATATGCAGCTTAATTTCAACCACCTTTAGTTATTTGACATGTCATGTGCAGAATGAACCATACAGTTATCCAAAAGTAAAACATTTAAAACCAAAACTTTTGTAATTTAAACACATTATACATAAACTTGAAAATAAATTGTTGTAAGATCGAGTTTTTTTACAGTTATAATCAAACTTCATTTAATATGATTCATAAATTGCATGAACACTATTATAAAATCAATGTTTTCTTTTGTTTCAATGAAATATAAACAATTTTATAAACAAAAAAATTCTCAAGCAGGGAACATAAGAATAAAAATCGTTATTTTGCAAATATTTTAATTTTGAATTATTTACAGAATATAGATTATAAATTTAAAGATAAATAGATTACATACAGAGATATATAGATACATAAACTATGTATACAACAGGTTAGTTAGGTGTTGGTTCAGCTCCTTTGGATTCCCTGAAAAAAATACAATGAATTAAAAAAATTTTCGGCCTATAGGAATAAATGGCCTACTCTATACTTATTTAATACGCTAAGGGGTTTTTTTTGTGTTAACTCCTCCTACAATTATCAACCGATTTTCATATTTTTGGTGTCGTTGGATAGGGCTTGGTGTGTAGTTGTTTCCGACAAAAATTGATGAGAAACAGACTTAAAGTAAGGGCGCTATCCACAAATTAAATTTGAAATTTTCCCATTAGAAAAACTTTGCGATTGGTTTGAGAATTTTAAACATCTGTTAACGTTCAGCTGTAGTTTTTGGTGATCACTGATATTCACAATATTGGATTGGTCGGATTTAATTGATTTAGAACTAAATATAACTTTTGTATTGTATCAAAATAAATTGCTCGATGTCAAGCAACATGTGCACTAGTTAATAATCATCTATTTTTCACCTATTTCTACTTGAAAAAGTTTTAGTGTTTCTTATCTTATTTGTATTTCAAAATACTCACAACTTGAAATCTGTAATGTATGTTACAATTAATTTATTTATAACAATATTACTTGGGGGACCATGCATTTTCTCGATTAATCATGTATAATTTGTAGGACAAGCTTGTTTGCTCTGCTCACTTGCCAGGCCAAGGGATGCTACATTCTGGTTATGTGTAATGAACCTCAAATTTAACCCTAGAATCGGCCATTGCCGGATATCCGGCAATTTCATTTTTGCGAAAATCGTCAATTGCCGGATTCCGGCAATATAGGTCAATTTTTGTTCAACTACTCATTACACATGGAAAACGATCAATAAATGTAATAATATTGATACCATTTTAAAGAGGATATTCCAAACTTTCATTTTCGTATTTAATCAAACCTTGTACCACTAAGGAATCGACGCAATTCGTATTATAATTTGAACGAAATTAAGCGCGCGAACCATTTCCGGCTCAAAAACGGCGAAACGTCTAAAAACATATGTTTTTAAAAAAAAATTACTTTTTGTATTTTTTTTGACTATCAGAAAGCCGTTGGTATGATTGAAGAGAGCATGAGTTTTTCTTTCGTTTCCAGTGATAAACATTTGTCATATGACTTCGGAAAATAGGAAAAATAATTTTTTAAATCAGCTAAAATGTGCGGTGCATAGTTTGGCCAATTTGCCGGAAATACGGCAAATTATAAATCGCCTATTAAAACAATTAATAATGAGTTTAGCGTGTTATAAATCATATAATTTTGTTGCTAGGAAAAAGTTATACATATTAGTAGCGATTCTAAATTATATACTCCCGAATGTGTAACTGACTGACTCACTCATCGGGGTATCAGAAATTCGTCAAAAGTCGGTAATGTAGATCTCCTATATATTACTTACTACAGAGTGATTCCCAAGCGAGAACTAAACTTACCGACCTGTTTTATTGAGAAAATTGCCAACATACTGGGAGTCGCGGATTACCGAAACACTCTTTTTAAGAAATTTTATAACATTAACCAATTGTGCCTTTATAGGTAAAGCGGTCTATCCACCGAGAGTAATTTCAATGTACAGGGTGTATCTGAAATTACCTCTCTAGACCGGAAGTCACTGATGTCAAATACTAACTCTCACTTTAAATAATTTTTTTTAGTTTTACACGGTTTTTAAGAAAACTTTACAATTTGATCTTGTACGCGTAATTTTAGCAGTTTATTGAATATTTGAGGTTAAAATTTAGAGTTTCCTCATTCTTCTCTGAGCATTTTAGGTTAAGCAAAAATGTCTTGGCACAAAAATGTCTTAGACTCTTTTAAATACGTTTCCAACAAAAATTGTCAGTTTGGTCCAAAAAGTTTTTTTATTAAATTTACAACATGACGGAGATTAATGAACATGTATTTAAATGTTTAGTAAAACTAATCACGTGATAATTGATGTTTTATGATAGTATATTATTTTAAATGAGGATCTTAGACATTTACATGTTTGGTAAGTTCTGTTATATGTAAAATGTTCAGACATAATATATGTTAAATTTTCCCCAGTTAAAAAAAAAATGTCATGCTATTTATTATTCTAAATCAGTATGATTAGGGTTTAAAATATTAAATTTTAAAGTTGCTTCAAAATTACGTCTGGTCCCCTCTGTATTGAAATCAGTGTCAATCAACAGAGCAAAATGTGTTTACCTACAACGGCACAATTTTTTTTTTATTTTTTTATTTTAAAAGAGGTGCCAGGTTGGTATGGGACACCCTGTAAGACAGTATCATATTTGCACGATAGTCCTCCCAAAAATTGGTTCTTTATTTGGGATGGCACTTAATTTCTAACGAACTCATTAGGAAGTACATCATTGACTTTACCTGATAGCATGCTAATTTAGATTTTACAATTCAACAAAAATTTTAACTAAAATAGCAGATTACACAATTGATTTATCTTTTAGTGCGTACTAAGTTAATGTTTAATTTAAAAAGGTGGCAGTACAGTATTTTCATTCAAAATAAAAAAAATTGTTATTTCCTGCCCCAGAAAACTATCTGATTTCAAAATTTAGCGACCAAACATTTTTACCCAAAATAAATATGACATTATTTTTTTCTACTCTAGCGGCCAAATTATAACATCTGAGGCAATCCTCGCGAACATCTTTCAAGTTACTACAAGTTTGGTTCAATGAATTTTCGCCCCCCAGTCCACACAATTAAACATAATTAAATGTTTATTTATTTTTGTGGGGAATTTTATCCCATGTAGACGTAATTTTACAACTACTATAATATTTTACTCAGAACCTCAACTTTGCACATAGACATATCTTGCACAGTACCAATATCAATTAAATTATCAAACTTAAAAATTATCATGATGATTTTCAATATCACGTATTCTTCTATTGAAAGTGAGTCGGAACGAATTGCTATATCAAGCAACTGATTGTTTTACTTTGATTGTTATTTACTGACCTGGTCCTACGGCTAAAACATACGTCCTTTGATGTGTATGGTAACTTTAATATTTTAACCATTATTTAACATACTTTTGTTAGTAACTACTGTATTATTGTATTTAGAAACTTGAAGTTTTTTTATTTGCCTTGACAGTAATTTTTTAGGAAATTAGGTAAATTTAAAGTTTTACATTATTAAAAACTGAAATGAAGGAATTGTAATGAATGCCAATATTACATTATGTATTTATCATTATATGTTCAATATTACTGGATCGTTATGTTATTCCCTGGAATTTCAACACAACTAATTGAAGGATAGTAACTGAATAGTATTTTTGTAAATAAAAGGGGTTTTTGGCAAGTTTTATTCACTTTGTTAAGATTTTAAATTATTTGGTTTAAAGGAATTTTTCATTGTTTTCGATGATCTACTGCACAATTTTATGCAGTTTATCCACTTAATTTTTTCATATATTTATTTATATGAATTTTATAATTTTAACTAAATACTTATACAATATCTACATACAAAATTTATTCACAACTCCATTAACCTTTATAGAATTCGGGGGAATTAGGGAAGGAGGTTTGGAGAAAGAGTGTCTGAAAACGAGCCGTAGGCGAATATATTTTCATTCCTTAGATTGGGTTAGTTGCACAAGTTCAAATTTAGGTTACTTCTGCAGTCGTGGGAGTTAATATATGTTATAAATAAACTTACAAACTCATTTATTTTGCTATTTTGCTCATTTACAAACACTTATATTCATATGTAATCTGTTCATTATATGCGACTTAAACAACAATTAACGAATTTCTGGGCAAAACCCTGAGGGGGCATGGGGGCGGAGCCCCCATCGAGCCGCAGGCGAGTCCTTCCTCTATGGTGCGTCCGGTGGTCTGTGGAAGAAGACGGAAATAGTTGTATTGCTAGGCCATTCTACCTATTGCCGATGTGAAGCCTCACGCGTCTCATCCCAAAAATTTTTAAGGAACCCTTATATTTTTTATTTTACTTGTATATATGTATATATTCTTGTTCAGGAAAATATGCACTTCAAATAAATGTACCAGTTATCTTATTATAAAATTGTAAGATAATAGTAGATATAAAAGGATGGTTCTGAAACACCCTCGTAGTTTTTTTTGACCGCTTTCAGCTTCAAATTGACCGGTTTTTGACCGGATTCTGGCCGGATTTGGCCAAATATCAGCCCATTTCAGGGCATTTTTTGGGATTTCAGACAGTGATTTCAAGGAGCATTTTAAATATAATCCGGGGAACTACGAGATGCCCTCTTAAGTTAACCATAACTTTTAAATGAAAAGCGGCAGACTCCCAAACTGCAATCCCACCCGAAGCGATAAATCGCAGTTGCATTGATAACCTCAATCGAATGCACCTCCGCTCGATCACATCAGACTTGATAAACACCGCGCCGCCGGCGACCAACAAGTCCGCTGGTCTAGGCGCTAACGTAACAGCGCACCACCCGACCGGCCCAGGTTCAAACCACGCCTCGGCCGGAGAATCTTTTTGAGAACGCCAAATCCACAACTAACGTATACATACGTTTTCTATATATATATATATACATTTTATATAAATATTTTTATTCTATATAAATTTATAAATATTTATATAAATATTTTTCCTATAAATATTTATATATAAATATGCTAGGGTTAATAAAATGATTTAAATAGGTGCAATTATTATCAAATACATTTATACCTTTATGAGCAGCGGCCACTCCACATCGCATTGCCATAGCTGATTTCTGTTTGTTGGAGAAACCACACATGTCCAGGATATGTGTGGTTTCTCAAATAAGCGATTCAAATATTTATATAAATATTTATAGGAAAAATATTTATATAAATATTTTTTCCTATAAATATTTATATATAAATAAATATGCTAGGGTTAATAAAATGATTTAAATAGGTGCAATTATTATCAAATACATTTATACCTTTATGAGTTGCGGCCCCGTGAAAATCGTATTGTTTTGCATATCTGAGGGGGGCTGTAAATCGCGGCCCCCCGGATGATGGATAGGTACAATTATTATCAAATGCATTTATGGCTTTCTAAGCTGTGGCCCCGTGAAAAACGTATTGTTTTGTACATCTGCATTTAAGCCTTTATAAGTTGCGTCCCCGTGAAAATCGTATTGTTTTGCATATCTGAGGGGGGGCTGTAAATCGCGGCCCCCCGGTCGATATTAAAATAATATATCTTTCCTATGGATGTATACAATTCTTATCACATTCATTTATGCCTTTTTAAGAAGTTTAGTTGGCTCAAATATTAAAAATGTCAACACTCTCAATGTTAAAATATTTTCATTTGACAGCTGATTAAAAGGCCGGCTGCTTGACCCGAGCTGATAACGTTAACCCAGCCTTGCGGCAATATGAAGTTTGTAATCAGCGGCTCCCAATATGAATGCCATTTGGTCCAGTGGTCAGCATTGTGTTTTTGCGTGCCATAGAGCCTGGTTCGAATCTCGATGTAGTTTGAGTAACTTTTTATTATAGTGTTGTAATCTCTTATTTTAAAATTAATTTTTTATATAATTGCTGCTTGTATTAGATTTATAAAAAATCAATAAATAAGAAATTACATGCTCATAAACTGATTCTTAACGTAGTAAAACAAAATGGAAAATATCATTGATGTAATACACAACAAATTTAAATTTAATAATAAAGAGGTTTTAATAATATTTGATGAAAACAACAATGCCTGGTTCAAAGCCAAGGATGTCGCCACCATCCTTGGATACGAAAGACAAAGAGATGCGATCAACAAACATGTTAGAGATAAATATAAAATCACATATGAAAATCTTATTATTCAAGGGGGCGGGGATTTGCAGCCCCCCTCAATTGAGCAAAAACATACTATTTATATAAATGAACCAGGTCTTTATTCCTTGATTTTAAGATCAAAACTACCTTCAGCTATATCTTTTCAGGATTGGGTGTACGAAGATGTACTTCCCAGGATTCGAAAATATGGGGAATACAAACTGAAAAGAAAAATTTTTGAGCTTGAGGAAACTATAAATCAAAAACAAAAAAGGATAGAACAATTGGAAGAACGTGTGGCTGTGATGCCAGAGAACGATGATTTAAAACACATATTTTGTGTTTTGATGACAAGCTTAGATGATGAAAAAAAGCGCTATAAATGCCTGAGGACGCAAAAAAGACGATTTAAGAGATCGCTGGAAGAAGCGATGATGGATAACAATGATATGTATATAGTAGTTTATGAACAAGAATACGTGGCGAACGGTATAAACATTTTAAATTGTGTAAAAGAAAAGATGAAAGAAACAAATTTGTACTACGAATCCCACAATAATATCATAGATACAAAATATGATTTTATACAAATGGTGGAGGAAATTTTACATCAAGAATAGTATCTTTTATTTAATTATAAAAATAAATAGAAGATATGAATGATTGATGTGTAGCAACTTTGAAAAGCGTTTTTTATTTTTAAAAGAATTTTCATTCTTCTATATTTTTTGTTAATTTTCAAATAGCATTTCTTTTACTTAGTGATGGATATAGTTTCTTATCATAAAGAGACATTTGAAAATAATTTGTTGCCCATCCCACTACGCTGTCTGATACTGGGTTCTTCGGGCTGTGGTAAAACCAATTTGCTGCTCAACTTCATTTACAATAAGAATGGTATCATATTTAAAAACCTGTATGTTTTCAGCAAATCTATTGAACAACCGGCATATGTAGAGTTAAGAAAAACCTATGCGGATATCGAGAAAGAACATAAGAAGAAAATTGCATTTTTTTTCAATAACTGTGATGAGCTACCCACACTGGATGAGTGCAAGAGTAACTCGCTTGTGGTGTTTGACGATTGTTTGATGGAAGACCAGAAGAGTATTAAAGATTATTTCATCAGGGGCAGGCATAAAAAAATATCATGTGTCTATCTAAGTCAAAGTTACGGAAAGGTAGACATGCAGGTTATACGTAATAATATTAATTTTCTATGTATCTTCAGACAGAATAAACACTATACCAAACGGATATATGATGATTTCGTTGGATCGGACATGTCTTTTGATAAATTTGAAAATATATGTAAAATATGTTGGAGCGAATCTCACGGATTTCTGGCTATAAATGTATTAAAGAAGGCTCACAGCGGAAAATATATGTGTAATATAAAAAATGTAATATTTCCATAAATCAGTATTTAGATAATTCCAACATTTATAAACATCAATATTATAATATAAAAACTATTAAAGAAAAGTGTATTGTTGTAAATATTTCAAATATATAATTCATTTTCAATATGTGTTTTATTCATATTATTCCTGATAACATATTTTTCTATTAAGGGTATTGTACTTTTCATTAGTGTAAAATTTATGTGACGACTAATATTAGTATTAATTAGGCCCCTTTGGTGAGAGACTTGCCGGGGTGTGTAGTGAAGGGTATGCTGGTGGTGGGAACATACGATGTCATACAGATTCAAGAGAACGGATTTATGACTTTTGGAATGGAAATCGTTTCAAAAGCATGGATTGGTGACTTCGGAATTTTTTAACTTTTTAAAATATTTTTATAAAACTAATAAATTAAAAATTAGCCCTGGGCCAGTAGCAGTGATTATCACATACATATAATAAAACACTTTGTTGGTAAATTATTTTTTGTAAATTTATATTTATTTTCACTTTTAAAATATTTTTATAGGAAGGCTAGTAATAAAAAAAAATAAAAACCCCCGCCGCCCCCGCCCAGTATTAGCAACACTAATGTGCTAGGGACCGCCCCCCGCGGATCTCTCTCTTTGGTCAGCTTCTACATGCACTAGGGACTGTAAAATGTGTCAGGTGTAGGTGCGCGGGCCGGTCGCGGCCGCGGAGAACTAGTCTCCCGGACCGCACAGCCCGGCCGCGCGCTAGGGTAAAATCCTTTTTACTCCCCCTTATCCCAACTATTCTATGGTGGTTGTCAGGCAGGGTCTACACGGCGTTCTCTTCCCCCCATATATATTACAACCACCGTATATGAAAATGCAGGCTAGCTCCAAAGTTAGGCAGGCCACCCCAACACACACTCGCGGCGTCGCGTAGGAGCCCCCCAACCCCCATCTTATCTTAGCTACAACCGTAGGCAGGGCATCACACACTACACGCCTCCCAATTTTTGCACACCATAGGGACTCTCTACTGGTGGAACCGAGATCTGTGCCACCGGCCGACCAGTACTGCTCCAAGTGGGTGTTCACTGAACACTCCGGATGTCAGTCCCGAGCCACGGCACCTACTGGCCCACCGCCGGGTTCTCTGTCCAATTAAATTGACGTACTTTTTCATAGAACACACACACTGAAAACACTCGTAGGGTTGTGATTTTTGGCTTTCTGTAATAAGTTAAACTTCCACCCCTATATTCCCTAAAAATTATTAAAAATCTAAACAGCTTAGCTAGTACCGAAATTCAGGGACTAAAAAACTGCATCTCACCTCGTAAAAAAAAAACAGGAGGAACACTCAGGTATGGGAGTCGCTTCCCAAAAAACAAATATACCAGCTTCGTGCTTCTCTGCTATACCCAACCGGGAATGTGGGTTTTAGGCTTATCGTGCTGCAGCCCCAGTATATAAGTTTTTCGCGCGACCGGCGTCAGCCTGCAACTGCCGGACGCCCGTAAGTGACCGACGGGGCCAGTATATAAGTTTTTGTCGCGAAAAACGAAGAAACCGGTGTTGAACATCGAAAACGGGCCAAAATGGATTTCGAGGGTCTGGGAAAAAAAAAATTTTCAACTATTCTATGGTGGTTGTCAGGCAGGGTCTACACGGCGTTCTCTTCCCCCATATATATTACAACCACCCAACCAGTTATATATATATATATATATTTATATATTTATATACTCCCCCCCTTCCTTGTTTATAAATACTTGTATTATTCAGCAGGATACAGGTGATAAATAATTTATTTAATCAAACAATCTTTTTATATTAAAAAAAGAAAAAAAAGAAAAAAAAACGTATTTAAATCATCATTTGTATATATTCTTTTTTAATATCATAAGTGAACATGGTCTGTGATACTACGACGACATAGGCTGTAGTGCCTTTATCAGCAATAGGGTTAGAAACTGCATTTGTAAAATCCAATTCGATCTGAATATCGTTTCTTTTTCTTTCCGCTGAAAACGGATGGAGATGGGTGTCTATCACCATTAATGGGTATTTGGTGACGAAATCGTTTATATTCAGATATACATCATCATTTTTAAACATAACTTGTCTTATTGAACAGTAGCTATCGTATAACAGCCGGTATTTTTTATCCGTGATATTCAGATTCTGCTGCTCTTGCGGGTACCGTTGTCCATTTATTTTAACATGAAAATTCTTTATATTCACGCTGTCAAACTGGCTGGGGTCTTTTGTCTGATCATTCTTACGACTTGTCTGTAAAGCGATTATCACGAAAACCGGATTTAGTATGTTCCGGTAAAGATTTGTTATGTCAAACGTGTAAGTTGACCCAAACACACCGAATTTCTCAATGCAATCCCAGCGGAAATATTCATATACTAATTCCCCCTTCTCACTCAATTTTTTAAGTCCATCAATGAGCACAGCTTTCTTAGCCGGATCATAATCTACAAGGGGTACTTTTAACACAAAACTAGTAATTTTAATTTTTCCTTCCGCGGCATTCACGGCACTTGTACCGGTTCCCTCAGTCCAGCGGTAGATGGCATCATCGTCTTCCGCGCGAGTAAATATTATTTCAAATCCCCCCTTATACATTGGATACTTCAGACTGTCAAAGAAGCCCAGTCCTAGGTGGGCCAGCGTTCCCAGCGCTTCAAACTTACCGCCTCCCTTTTCGTAAACAGATTTGAATCCGCTGCTGTAGTAAGTGTTTTCCTCCGATTTGCTATATGTGGTTAAACCTTTAATTGTGCTTGCAATACCGACTTTATCCACAGAATCTATAACTTGATTGTGTTTTTTCAATTCAATACTCTTGAACAGGTAGGCCGCGAAGTTGTCCACGAGCTTTATGGGGTCTGTACTAGTGTATTCGGCACTGTTTGTTTTTTTTACCACTTCGCCTTGGATGTGAAATAATATTCTATTATTATAAAATGAATCTCCATGATCCAGTTTGAATGTTGTAAAATTGTTTGGCGAATTAAAGTGTAAATCAGATACCGGCAGAACCGTCACATATTCGCATCTTGCTATTTTATCCGAAGCTTCTTCGTAATATTTCTCCATTCCTAATATAGGTTTTACGGTTTTCTGATTAGAAATAAAAAAATATGAAATATTAATTAAAGAGCAAAAAAATAAAACATATATTTTAAATCATTATTAGTAAAATAGACTAATTGAACAGTTTTGTGTTTTTATACAAATTCAAACATCTCAACCCAAAATTGATATTTCGAAAAACTTTTTTATCAGAATAATTTATTCCATCCCCTTTGATATTTTTTAACACATTTAAACATCGTGCTACATAGTCGAGACCCCGTGGCTGAGAGATAAGTTTTTCCATTCTATCATGTATAAACTTTATGATGGCAATTTTTTCATTGTTAAAAGCATTATTGCCGGCCTCCTCTTCAGCTTGTATAAACTTTAATCTCTCAATCAGTTTATCATCATCATCGATGTACTTGTACTCGACGGGAGCGTGTGAATCTACCAGTAATCCACTGCCCGTCGACTGTTTACGTTCTTTCCATATCTCACTGATCAAATTCGTCCATTTCCAAGACTGACTGGACCTGGGGCGTTTCGACTTCGGATCATTGTTCTGATACATTGCGTCGGTTTTCATCAGTATGTCTTTGTAATTATCAAAGTCCTGAGCAGTGAAAGCACCCACACTTATGAGCTTCTCTCTCGTCGTAGCGCCCACAGCATCTATAGATGAGACGCCCCCGATTTCTGCTTTTGTTAACAAACTCCACAATCCTGGTGTGCCAGCATATCTGTCGCCAGTGCTGTCCAGTATGATATCATTATTTTCAATCGTAATGGTCCTAGATCCGACGGCTAGCTTGTTCGCGTTGAAATCATAGCGAATACCAAAAGTTCTATCTTTGCCGGAAGCGAGGTATTCCTTCGCAATATCACCGATATCTTGGCTTTCTGTAAATTCACGGATGGAACGGTTCATCCTGTCCTCCTCTGGCAATTCTATTTCCGACGGCATAGGTGGTGGAGGGGGAGGTTCAAACACCGGGTCTTCATCTTCACTGCTGCGAGGTAAAGGTATCGTTCGCATTTCCATCAATACTTTACGACCCGGTGTACTCGAGGCGCGGGGTCTAAAAATTCCGGGTAATGTGGGTTTTCGATGTATAATTTTAGATACAGACGGATGTTGCAACGGTGATGTTTCAGTTTCTGTTTTATTAAAAGTTTGCTCTTTGATCGCTTTGACAACTGGTTCCTGTTGTTTTTCGATTTCGCGTTTCTCTTTGACTTCACGAACCTTAAAAGTTTCAGATTCATCAATTAGTCTGTCCTGCAATTCGTCCAATTTCTTTGCCTCCCGCACGGTTAACGGTTTATATTCAGATAAAGGTATGAATGGAATCCGGGGTTTGTATTCAATGGGTATAGCCGGATGTTTGCGGAACAACGCCGTCCGTTCTGCAGTCTGTGCTTTTTGAATCAGCCTGTCCTCCGCAAGCCATTTATCTTGAAGTTTTTCAATATTTTTTGCCTCCCCCACGGTCATCTCATCTGGAAACATCTTATCAGCTAACTTGTGTTTTTTAACTAACGTTTTGATGATCTCTCCGTTGTTTTTTCTCTTCATCTCTAGTAAAGAAACTTGTTTTTTCATTTTGTAATTTTTTAGCAGGCAATCTAAATATAAAAATGATAAATATTGACACAGAAATTCTGAGTTAAATAAAAAAACGTTCAACAACGGTATTAATAAAAAAATAACGTTTATGTATCGATTTTGAAAAACGTTCAACAACGTTATTAATAAAAAATAACGTTTATGTGTCGATTTTTTAAAACGTTTGCAGACATATAACATTAAAAATAACGTTTATATTCAGAAATAAAATGTTAGTAAATAAGCAATAAAAAAATTAATATCAACTTATTTAACAACAAACAAACAGTTTTATATTTATTCTAGTAAAATGTTGCTTTTCAAATATAATTTAGCTTCAATATCCCGTGGTATCTTATAGTGTCCCCACGGGAGACTGGTAATTCCATCTTCTAAGATATACCGCTTATCATCACTCACAGACAATACTTTTTTATACATCTCGATGCTGTACAACTCGTGACCATGGCTTCTTATGGTGTTTATAGATTTGTATAGTTCTTTCTGTTCAAACAAGCATGCCTTGTAATCCTCGAAGGAGACTTCATTTTTCACAACAGATTTTTTTACTCCTTTAGATTTTTTTTGCTCATCACCCTCCACGGTGCAGTTAGCGTACATTTTTGATCTCAGTCCTACATATTCTAAACCGATATTACCACCGAATTCGTCTTTCATCGTTCCCAATTTTTTCTTATTCACCTTTGGCATTTTGAATGGGTTTCCCTTCTTGTAGTTGGAGGTGTCATACCTGTCAAGTGTCTTTTTCATGTCCTCATAAAAATTTGGTGTCTCTATAAGGATCTCTAAGCTATCGGTATCCATATATTGTAATTTGGCTTTATCGCCATATTTGACTTTAATAAAATTGTAAAAGAAATCATATATAAGTGTCTTTGATACGTCCAATATGCTCATCCCTACATAGATCGCTTTGTTAAACAGTAAACTCATTTTTCTCATGTGGATCGCCGACAGTTTTTCCGAAAATATTGTTCTGTGTTTGAACTGTGGCTTCGCGATCCATTTATCGATCTGCTTCTCCTGGGTAGCCAGACGTATATCCACTCTGTTTCTGATGTTTTCGACAGTTTTCCCATAAATTGAGTTGTTCATTAATTTGAAGAACTGTTTGGCCGATTTATTTGTTTGTTGTTTCCACATTTCCATGTTTAACTCTATGTATGGTTTCAACCACTTACTCTGACCGAAGCTCAACACTCTGTGTATCTTCGTGAGTTTTATTCCAAGGGATAAGTACAATTTCAAATTTCTATAATGAATGACATATTTCTCTTTATCATACAGAGTGGTCAGGAGTTTAACCTCCTTAGAACCGGGTGGGCAACGTTTTTCCGGAGCGAGAGGAAACTCAGAATGTGAATCGTGCAGTTCCTGAGGATACTGTAAATCCACTTCTAGTATGTATCCTCTATCAGAATCATCAGCAATCTTCGTAACATCTATATCCGTGCCCACCCATTCGAAATCTCCATAGGGCATTGCTTGACACATAGACCAAGCATAAAGACCCACGGCATCTAAATACATAAGATAACTAGTTGGTTCGTCTTTTTTATAGTTATACATGTATGGGTTGTTAGCCTTTGCATAACGATTACAACACTGGGATATCCCCCCACGGATACCTTTGGTGATCATCAAAATCATTTCATAATCGGTCAGCAGCTGCAGTTGTATTCCCGTGTGCTTTAACATGGCACTCCATGAAAGCCCGGGAGTTGTGAAAAACCATGCGGGGTCGAGCGAGTAAGTCTGTATACAAATCTCTCTGAAATTCTCCATAACATCGGCCAACAATAAGACATCAGTTTTATTGTATAGTAAGGTGTACTCTTTCATGTTCTGTATGCCGAATTCCTCCCAAACCTGTTTAGCATGTAAATAATCTAAATCACTGATGTCGCATTTGTTCAATTTATTGTAAAAATGTTTCTTGCTTGGTAAACTGGTTTCCAAATATCGGTCATCGCTGTCCATGTAATCATATGGATAAACACCCTTTTTAGTAAGCAAATACATTTTGTTCTTATCCGTAAATTTTTGTGTGTGTACAAACTGATCATTATCCAAGTTTTTTACAAGTGTATCAAGCGAGTCGATGGTAAATTTGAATGAATCCAAAAATCTTGCTTTTATATTGATATTAAAATCAACTGTATAAGATATATAACGTTCCTCATTATTCGGGATGACTTCTATCTTGGTTTTATCATCTAAACGTAGCATTTTTACGAACAGATGCGTGTCGTATCCGCTCAGGTTGTGTATAAATATGGGGACGAATTTCGGAATCTGATAGTTCAAGTTACAAGAGTTGTGTGCTATTCCGCGAAATTCACCAGTCAAATGGTCGTGATCAAAGACGGAATCATTTTTCAACTCTTTACCGCATATATGACACGTCTTCGCTTTTTTAGCGTTTTCTTTCTGTTCGTCAGTCAGCGGGTTCATAGGTTTTTGGTTTACCAGACAAAATTCTTTAATATCTTGCAATTCAGATTTCAATAGTTTCACGAATTGTTGACCAGCATCGACACCGAAATAAGTAATCGGTTCCTTGTAATCACCGTTCGCATAAGTCGTGTATAATGCGAAGGTTCTAGCCACGTGGTGTTGATATTTATTGGTGTTTGTGCCGTTTTCCGGTGGTTGACAAGTGTCTATCGGCTCGAGTATGCATTCGAAATCGGCATACATGACGAACGGAATTTTCATTTGGGATTTGTGATTGGTAAACTTGACGACATCACCTTTTTTAGGCATTTTAATTTTCACCGCTTCGTGTTCCTTACAGAGTTCTTTGTGACTTTGAAGCAGATTTTCTCTACTGAAATGTTGTAAACAACGTCTGCAAATAAAAGTTTTATTTACATGCTTACTGATTTGATTCCTCACCAACCTACTCAGCTGTTTAATATAACAATAATGAGATTTATTTGCCGTTTTCATATACAAGAGGTCAACATGTTGATCCTTTTCATTATCAGTCACAATCAAAGGATATATGTTAAGTTTTTTTTCTCCTGCAAAAGTATAACCATAAACATTGATGGATATCCCACTGCGTCTTTCGAATTTTTTCACATCATCTAAACTCACAGGAAATTCAATGTCTTTCAACGCTTTGTCAAAGTCGTGTTCGTATTCACGGTATTTGCTGACCCTGTGAGGATTTAAACCAACAGGATGTAAAGCTGCGAGTACGGACCATAGAAAACATTTCTGGTCATTGTTTTTAACATTTATGACAGCTTTTTTATTTTTAATAACGTCTGGCAGTTTAATATAGCTTGACCCTCTGAATGGGACATATTTGTTTATTGCCAGTTCTAAAAACAAGACTTCATTTAACGTCCAACCTGACCCCCGAGCCTCGAACTCTTCCATTCGTGTTAATATCTTCGCTTTTGCACCTTCAAACACTTTATGTAAGTCGGTAGTCTTATATATGATCGTATTCTCAGTTTTAAAGTACATGGTGTCTATTTCGAGTTGCTTATCTACACCAGGAACATTCCGTCTATAATTGGCAGCAAACGAAAAATTTACTTTCAAATTGTACTGTTCCAGGTGTTGTTTTATCTTACCGATAATCAAATTTTGATATCTATTTAAAAATATTTCTGGTTTTTTTATACCACGACAATTTGTAAATTGATAAGTCAAAAGTCTATTGTTGAATGCTCTTTCTTTTACACAGTGTTCATCTTCACTGACGGGTGGAAGGTTATCAGTTTTTTTGAAGAGGTTTTTAATCACATTAAGTGCAGAAGAACACGTGCCACTCACACTGTTACACACTTTTTGAACGGTGGAAAGGGTATTCTGATTTTCAATGCGTGGCTTTTTAATTTCAGGCTGTTCATCTAAATCATTTCTGTTTGGCGACGGGCGTTTACGGGTACCGCTTGTAACGGATGATGTTGGTTGCTCACAGATTTTTTTATGTCTGTTGAAATAAACATTCAAAACAGTTTTCCCACATTTTTCACATGTTTCCTTTTTATAACGTGAATGGTCTTTATTAGGATTTTTTGAACATATCTTCACATGATGGGAGATGTTTGATTTTGAAATAGGCTTACCGCAGAAGTTGCAATTGACTTTTATTGTCCCCATTTTACTAACCAATCTATAATAGAAAATAAAAAAACATTAGAATAAATTTAAAATAAGGTTAAGTAAATTTCAATAAAAAAATTGACCTATCAGCTTCCATTTTATTACTTTTAAAATTACGTAAACATAGTGTGTATCAAACATTATACACATGGCCCTGAGCACGTAACATGGTGTGTATCAAATTGATACACATAGGGCCGGGCTCATGCTATAAAAAAATAGGCTGGGAGTGATTTGGGACTGAAAGAGTTAAAACGCAGTTTTTTGCAACTCTCTTTCGTAAAAACCTCCAATTATACCTTCTCCGTTTTTATCAGCAATCTTGTAGGTGATAGGTCTTGTATTTAAAACATCGACAATTGTGAAAATTTCAGATGTCCAATTTTGTTTGTACTTGTTGGAAAACACGTCTTTTTTAGCCGTAATGCGTACTCTGTCTCCAACATTAAATTTCGCCTTTTTACGTGGTACTCTATTTTCCAGTTCATTGTACATTTTCAATAAATCCTGCTCATTGCCTTTATTCACATCTACAGGTCTCATTTTTATAGTATGATGGAAGTCGTGTTTATTATATTCATCGGTCAATTCTTGCAATATATCGTACCACTTGTGCGAATTTCTAACTTGGAATTTTACTTTTAATTTCTCATTTAACGTTCTGTGATATCTTTCGATTATGGCCGATTTCTCCTCGCTCTCGGTGTGGTACAATTTAATGTTGTACTTTTTCAATGACTTATTAAAATATGTATTTTTAAATTCTGTCCCTTTATCGGTGTGTAAGAGCTTAGGCGGTGAATTACCGTCATTTTTGGCCCGCGCAATTATTTTTTCAAAAGCTGATGACACATCCGGACCATCTTTTTTCTTCAAAGGCTCAGACCAGACAAACTTACTGAACGTATCGATCACATTTAAAATATATTTGTACCACTTGTTTTCTCTAGCATATTCTTTCATAATCAACAGATCGGCCGCCCACAAGTCATCAATGCCTTTCATGACAATCCGGCGTTTTATAAACTTTTTCACGACGGGTCTGTGCAGTTCTTTCGCTTTCAAAACTTCGGGTGGGTCCCTGATGAATGAATTTTTTACACTACCACATATTGCACAATTTGATGTCGCCAACCATCTTTTATTTTTTGTTTTGGCAGTCTTAATATTTTCCGATGTTGTTTTTCTTTTACACCTTTTACAATAAAATTCCATTACTAATAATATAACAACCAGAGAGTTTGAAATAAAAATAGTTTTGGAAAAAAATTTAGCTAAATAAATTATATGATATAAATTTGTAAATATACATATATAGGACGTATAGACGTAATGCAACATAGACATAAAATACGATTGACTAAGGGTCAAAAAAATAAACTGCGTATCGCTTATAAAAAACAGAAACTGGCTGTTTTAACTTTAAATAGAGATCAGTTAACAAACGGTAATGTTGAAGTTATGTTAACGGATGAACAACATAAACAAATATTGAAAGCTGTGAAAAATAAGAAAGGTGTAAGAGTGATATTAAGTCATACACAGTTGAAAAATAACATTGATGGGGGTCTATTGAAAGAGATTCTGGAGTTGGCAGAAAACAACATTCCGTATTTTAAGAAATTAGCTTCACCCCTGATTAAAGAGAAAGTTGCTCCCACCATCAAAGAGAAATTCGTTCCGTGGTTAAAAAAGATAATTGACGAAGAGTTGGATACTATCATAGAAAAAGATCCATCTGGTACTGGACTAAGACAAATGATAAATGGTCAGCTTAGTAAAATTTTAAATGATGTAAGAATTAAAAAAAATTAAACCCGTTGACGATGAGTGATCTGGAAGTGTGGGCTAGTAAATTGAAATTGAAAAACTTCCGTGGTGTTTTCAGACGAGAGCTTTTACCTCATGTACCTCGAAAAATAGAGTGCGGAATAATAAATCTAGGGAATTTGGACACGGCCGGCACACATTGGACATGTTATTATAAAAACGGCAAAAATGTGATTTATTTTGATTCTTATGGAAATGCCCCACCACCTTTGGAATTGGAAAAATATATAAGAATGAACGACGGTATTTGTTATAATTCAGATCAATTTCAAAACTATAGCGATCCGCCTATCTGCGGTCATCTGTGTTTAGAAGTTTTAAGACAGTTTTCGAATGGAAAAACGTATGATGAAATCAAAGAGGTTTTAAATAAAAATAAATACACTTTTCTAGAATGGTTTAAATAAATTATATTTTACATTTCTGGTGTTAATAAATTGTTTATTTAATTTTATTTTTTTAAATTAATTTATTACTGTGTGAAAGTCTGTTTCCTAATATAGAGATGTCGACTAACCAGTCCGAAGCATGGGACCTCCTCTCTGTGGAGCCCAAAGAACCCAGAGGGGTTTTGACTGACAAATTCATCATGAGGTTTGATCGGTATTTGAACTGGGATCTGCTGTCTTCCCATTATGATTTTTCAATCGAGATGTTGCGGATGTACCCGCACAGAGTAAATTGGGCCAAGCTATTGAGACGCATTAAATTTTCGGAAGAATTCCTAAGAGAGATGGTTCCCCACTTCGATAAATGCTGGGGTATCCTGTGTAAATATCAAACGCTGTCTGAAAAGTTTATTCATGATTTCGCAGGTAAAATCGATTGGGATTATGTGTTGTTGTATCAAAATGTAACTAGCAGATTTTTAGATGAACACAAAACGTATTTTGATGAAAATGAATTATTCTAATTGATAAACTTATCCTATCAGAGAGATTAAAATGAAAAAATAAATACATCTGCCTCTGTTGGTTTGAATAAATTATTTTTAATATTTGTTATATGAATAAAAATTTATTATGATGTAAAAGTTTTTTTTATAATATAGAAATGGTGAATTTCAGATTATCAGGAAAGTCCTCCGAGTTGACTTTGACCTTGGAACACCCGATTCACTTGGACAGTGATGCACAGTATAAACTCGCTCTCACGGGATTTTTTTGTGAATACAATTTTTATAATTTATTCGAGAGTTGTAGTATAACATTTGAAGGTGGGGGAAAATTAGGTTTTAGCAAATATTTATTTAGAATTGATTCGTGTGTAATATTTTAAGTTAATTGAGAATTGAGAATTTATTATTTTTTACCACATTTAAAAGTAATATTCTTAATGTAGGTAAAAATGAATGGTTCTAATTTTGACAATTTATTGAATGAAATCAATGGAAAATCTTACAAGAGGCTGAATGACCTGGAAGTTGGTAAAAAATATCTAGTAAATGACATAAATACAATTTCATCATCATACGGTATGAGAATTTTAGTCACATTTGATGATGTGAAATTCTATCTTCCAGAAAGCTGGAATAACAGATTGACGATGAACAATATTATGCAACTACTAAATCATAAAGGAAGCCTCTATGTGTTATACAATGGTAAGGTAGCACTTCCAGACAATAAATTTAAGCATGATATCGAATTTAAAGTCGAACAATAAAGATTTATTTAAAACCCTAATTGAAATATATTTTTGAAAAAATCTACATTTATTTTATTTGATGTGGAAATCATGATTCATATATTAGGAATCAATTATGACTGAAAACTATGAATATTATCTCTTGACCGATAACGCATTTGAACCTTTCGACGGGTCACAAGACGCTGCCGGTCTCGATTTGAAAAGTGCTTATGATTATATCATTCCAAAGCGGGGACAACAATTAATAAAAACTGATTTAACTTTTAAATTTCCCAATGGTTGTTACGGACGAATCGCTCCAAGATCCGGCCTTGCCGTCAAGCATTGTATCGATGTTGGTGCAGGTGTGGTGGATAGAGATTATACCGGCAATGTTTGTGTTCTGTTGATAAATAATTCCGATAGCGATTTCTTTGTACGCCGAGGAGATAGGGTGGCGCAGATAATTTGTGAAATGTATAAAAAAACCCCCTTGTGTAAGAGGATATCAAATAGAACAGACTGAACGAGATAATAAAGGATTTGGAAGCACAGGGTTGAACTAATTAATTTTATTTGTGTTCGTAATATAAATATTGAGATATAGACAAATTTTTATTTTTTGAGAAAATTGCGAGCCGCTTCTCATAAAGGAATAAATGCATGTGATAAGAATTGTTTTGTATGTCGGAGGGGGGGCCGCGATTTACAGCCCCCCCTCAGATATGCAAAACAATACGTTTTTCACGGGGCCACAGCTTAGAAAGCCATAAATGCATTTGATAATAATTGTACCTATCCATCATCCGGGGGGCCGCGATTTACAGCCCCCCCTCAGATATGCAAAACAATACGATTTTCACGGGGCCGCAACTTATAAAGGCATAAATGCAGATGTACAAAACAATACGTTTTTCACGGGGCCACAGCTTAGAAAGCCATAAATGCATTTGATAATAATTGTACCTATCCATCATCCGGGGGGCCGCGATTTACAGCCCCCCCTCAGATATGCAAAACAATACGATTTTCACGGGGCCGCAACTCATAAAGGTATAAATGTATTTGATAATAATTGCACCTATTTAAATCATTTTATTAACCCTAGCATATTTATTTATATATAAATATTTATAGGAAAAAATATTTATATAAATATTTGAATCGCTTATTTGAGAAACCACACATATCCAAATATTTATAGGAAAAAATATTTATATAAATATTTGAATCGCTTATTTGAGAAACCACACATATCCTGGACATGCGTGGTTTCTCAAATAAACAATTCAAATATTTATATAAATATTTTTCCTATAAATATTTATATAAATATTTGAATCGCTTATTTGAGAAACCACACATATCCTGGACATGTGTGGTTTCTCCAACAAACAGAAATCAGCTATGGCAATGCGATGTGGAGTGGCCGCTGCTCATAAAGGTATAAATGTATTTGATAATAATTGCACCTATTTAAATCATTTTATTAACCCTAGCATATTTATATATAAATATTTATAGGAAAAATATTTATATAAATATTTATAAATTTATATAGAATAAAAATATTTATATAAATATTTATAAATTTATATAGAATAAAAATATTTATATAAAATGTATATATATATATAGAAAACGTATGTATACGTTAGTTGTGGATTTGGCGTTCTCAAAAAGATTCTCCGGCCGAGGCGTGGTTTGAACCTGGGCCGGTCGGGTGGTGCGCTGTTACGTTAGCGCCTAGACCAGCGGACTTGTTGGTGGCTGGCGGCGCGGTGTTTATCAAGTCTGATGTGATCGAGCGGATGTGCATTCGATTGAGGTTATCAATGCAACTGCGATAAGGGGAGTCTGCCGCTTTTCATTTAAAAGTTATGGTTAACTTAAGAGGGCATCTCGTAGTTCCCCGGATTATATTTAAAATGCTCCTTGAAATCACTGTCTGAAATCCCAAAAAATGCCCTGAAATGGGCTGATATTTGGCCAAAACCGGCCAGAATCCGGTCAAAAACCGGTCAATTTGAAGCTGAAAGCGGTCAAAAAAAACTACGAGGGTGTTTCAGAACCATCCTTTTATATCTACTGATAATTATATCAGCTTTTAATAACTAAATTAGGGTTCTTGTCAAGAACAAATTATGTTTTTCTACACATGATAAGTAAAAAGAAAAACAGTTATTTTTTGTTCATAAGTGTAGGCTATTAATACCAAAGAATATATTGTAAAGTTTAGTAAAGTAATAAGTCCTTTTTATATTTACCTATACTTTGTTTTTATTTCTTTGTGTCAAACATAAAACCTAAGTTTGTCAATTTTGCCCATTTTACCTATTTTTATCAATAACTGAGGATAAAAAAATTATTTCCAATAAACCAAACACAATTATATGTAGAGAAATAAATTAAATACGGTACAGTTTATTATGTATTAGATTGAGTTTAAATTAAATGTTGTAAGAGTTCTAGTAGTCAAATTAAAAAATATTTCAAAATGATTTATAAAATTGATTGTTTGCATATTATATTGCTAATGATATACTAGCAGCGATTAGTTTAGTTTTATTTTTATTTAAATGCTATGTTCTTTTGCGAACAAAATGAGTATGCATATGATAGGGTTATCTTGTAAAGTTAAGTCACAGAGAGGGTTTGAAGTAACCTCTGCAGATTTTGCTGGAATACGGCCTGAGGGGTAGATTTTTGTTCTAATTTCGACACGTGCATCCATTCATTCAAATGTCTTAAGATTTTTTTTTATTATTTCCTTATACTTATGTATATTTTCTTGTTCAGAATGATCTGTACTACAAAAATATGTACAATTGATCACATTATCAAGTTGTATAAAAATTATATGAAGCTTTGAGTAACTAAATTAGGTTTTTTGAAAATAAAAATAAAAAATTTAAATACATATAAAGTAAAGAACATAATTTTGTATGGTACAAAAACGCATTATTTCCAATAAATACATTGTACAGTTTAGTAACATAGCACATTTACTGTAATATGTATATATTATTTACTTTATTTTTATCTTTCAAATGTACAGGGCACGTTTGTAAAATTTTTCCATTTTCCGTAATTTCCCCTGTAACAGTTGTAAAAAAATATTTCTAACAAACTAAACATATTTTCACGTAGGGAAATAAATTGCCTACATTTTGTACATCTTCGATTTTCTGTATAAAAATTAGTGTAAAAGTTCTAGCACTCTACTTTTGAAAAATATTTCAAAATTTATAAAAAAATTGGTTTTTTCACATTTTGTGAAAAACATATTTACAGGGATTTTATTTCATTTATTTTATAAATAATCTACGTCTTTTTCCGAACAAAATGAATATGCATATGACTAGGTTATCATTAGTGGTTTGGACACTGTTAATTTTTTAAAAAACGTCTGCAAAATGGCCAAAATTTACTGGCCGTTTAACGCACACGCAACGATTTGGCCTGGCCGCTCCTAGGGTTAAATTCCATTTCCTGAATTTTTAGTTATCAACCGATTGAATAGCTACAAAAAGTTTTTCAATAAGGTCCTACTTTAAAGGTATGTGGGATGCAAACTGGATTTTTCCAGTCGGGACCTGCTACACTCACATTTCTCAATTGCTACTGAAAACCTCATACAAAAACAAAATAAAATCTTGTTTTAAGGGATAAAGCTTCTAAATTAATTACAGTATATTACCCTAGGCATGTTAAAAATATGGCAAAACATCAATTTATGAACCGTTTTTGCACCATTTTAGTTTAAACCTGATCATAAGTAAATAGCCTATTTATGTATACAAGGTGCTGGGAAAAATCCGGTTTTTGCGCTAGATCCCTTCAAAGTTTCCATGTTATCCTTATGGAGATTTTATTAATTGAACAAAAATCAGCTGATAACTGTAGATATAAACCAATGGGTTACATCTTTAACCTGTAGTTTAAGACAATTATACCAAAGTGCAGCACCCATCGGCTCGGGGAGTGAGCGAAGCGAACGAGCTCGTCTTTAAAAATGGAAGAGCACGAGTGAGCGGAGCAAACGAGCTTTGTGTGAGAACGAAAGTAATAATTTTACCGAGCTTAAGCTCGGTCTCCCTGGTACTTTACAAATAAAACAATTGGCACAATCAATGAACCTATAAATTCGTTGATTTTTACTTCCTCCCCCTATACCACAACATTATATGGAAAAAGTATTGTTTTTGTAAAAATTTTCTAATTTGAGTTGTTGGTGGATTTATAATTTTTTTTGACACCTGAGTCCAAAAAAGAGGTTTACAAAGTGATTTCTGTGTGAGTGTGTGTTAGAGAATATAGAGAATGTCCCAGTGGTCCAATTTGGATTAAGTTTGTTATGTCAAAATTCATAATAATTTCAGGTGTTTTTCCATTTGTTTGTTTATAAGGGTAATTTACCCCTAAAACCATAAAAAAATCAAAATCTCTAAGAAACGGCTCTAAAAATTTTGATTAAAGTTTTGTGGCCTATTAAGATTAAAATGCTGAATAAAATGACACCCCCTGTTTCTCCGAGAAAATACATGTTCAAAAGTTAGAAAGCAACAAGTGTTTATAAAATCCAATTTTCCATTTGGCTGTAAATGGAGTACATTGTTAAAAGTCACAGACGCGCGTGGCAGAGTCTGCTTAGCTGGTAGCTATTTGACTGAGCCATCAAGACATGAATGTTTGGAGACTTATAACTAGGCTTGCCATACCTTCGGTTTGAGCGGGAAAGTCCCGGTTTTTCGCACTTGTCCCGGTGTCCCGGCCGGTTTTGCTTTAGTTCCAGTTTTTTTGTAAATATTTAGAAAAATAGGGAATTATCAAAAACAAACTCAACAATCTTTTTTGTTTTGCGTTTGAAAATAAATATTCTGATAACAACAACAAAAAATTACTAAATTAGGATGAAGATTCAATTTTCTTATGGTAATCGAATTTAAAGTCGAGGTGAAGTTTGACGTTGCCTACGTAAGATGAAAAATAAGGGTTGGCTGGACAAGTCTAAGCAATTGTGAAATTAGATGAAATAGACAAATTATTGGAAAAGTTCTAGTCCAATGTGACAATGATTAAATATTACTATAGCAACTTTATTTTATTCAAGAAATCAAGAATGTGTATTCCATATCGTTTGAGCTCGTGTTATATTAATAAACTAGAACTAACAAAAAATAAACAACTTATTTGATTAACATTTAGTTTTAAAGAATTAACTAATCCTTAATACTCAACATAAACATTTTAAGTTTGCCGGACTAAAATAAAATTATGAAGTTATGAGGCACGATTTGCTTAAGAAAATTTAATCTTAATTAAAATGTTGTATTAAGACCAATGACTCATTCTCCATTAGCATTCAGGTGGTGGGCGGGGGGGCAAGGGGGTTTACATACTGATCGTCCAGGTTTTGCTCTATAAAATTATGGCAAGCCTACTTATAACACCTTCTTATATTGTTGGGAGAAAGTCAGTGATGTAGTGCCGCATTTTTCAGTGTGGGGCTTGCTATATTTGTCAAATTCCCTGCAAAGGAAGACATAACTTCCGGATTTCCCGGGTTTTCGAGAACCAGAGGAACCCACTACACCACTGGAGAAAGTATTTGTCATTTACCCTTGATTTTAAATTACTCGTTTATAAGTCAACAATGCTAAAAAATTTTAATCCATCCAACTTTTGTGAGTCACAGTAAACCAAATAAAATAGGACTTCTTGATATCCTACAAAAATTAGACCATTTCTTTTATCTCACAACTCTATAGTAATTTATGTTACAGCTATAGAAAAATAATCATAGCACATGACAATAATAAAATACAATTCATTAAAGTTTTCAAATATTATCATTATTAAAATATGTGGGTACAGAAAATACCCCATTGTGTACCCCATCATTCAAAAAGCCAAGTTATGAGCAAAAAGTGGGTCTTCCAAAATCTTGAATGAACTTTAACATGAGCTTTAAAAGCTATGATACACTGACCCAAAAAAAATACCTACACTCCCATACTCTTCTGAGCAAGGGAAATTTAAGTAGGTAATATGACAAAAATGAAAACCAAAGTGTTAAGCCGCAATAAAGAAAATAATGGAGCCATCAAATTATTGGTTGAATTAAAAATATTCCTTTGATATGTAGAATAATCCATGCACATATGTAAAAACTGTTAAACTGTTTAGTAAAAATCAACTTACTTTCGAATGATCCGGGTCTTTGCCTGGTTTAAAAAAACCATCCGAAGATGTTTCTTCACGCATGATTCCGTAGAATTTGGGTTTATCTTCAATACTGCAGCTGCAACCACCAAAAAATATTAGCTAATACTTCATCACAAAATATCTGCTTATATTTGTTTCCAGATATTGAAAACACTGTGATAATTTACTCAGGGCCATTTTTCTAAATATGGCTGAAAAGGCTGGAACCTATAGCGGCTAAATTTTAGGGGCGGCACTTTGTCAATTTACTAAAAATTGAAAATAATTTTACTACTTTTAATAACAGTAACTTCTTTAGGCCTATCTTACTGATTTAAAGTGTATTAACTTAAGGAAATGGAAATATGTTAATTCTTTTCATGTGAATTTACTCCACTTAATCTTATAACACATTTTTCATGTAGGGTAATCGTTGTAACGACACTCAGTTTGTATAAGGCCCAGAAAGAGGGAACTACACTAGCGCTAACAGTGTTTAGATTCACAACTAGTTTTTACATTCAAAGTTTTGATTTTACAAATTATGAGTTATGATGATAGAGGAAATGAACTACAGTTGAGTTGTGCTAATCCGAACTAATTGGGACCAGATCCTGTTCGGATTAGCGAATTTTCGGATTAAGCGCATATCACGTATAATTATGTAATTAACGGATTATAAAATACGTAAATTACTAATATTAAAACATATCTAATCTTATTATTTTTAGTTATTATTTTAGAGGATATTTTGTTGACTTTTGTAGTTATTTAATAAAGTTTTTCAAATGTACAAACTATTTTTATTTGTTCTGCCAACGGACATAGCCATTTACAATAATTTAACAGTCACCATTAACACCATTAAAAAGAATGCTTTTTTCCATTTTTCCTGATTGCGGAGGCAATCTCCGCTTGCGCTCAATGGAGGGTTAACATTAAGTATCATGGGCAATTCACAGAGGCTAGAAAATGTTACTTGTTATCGAGAACATTATTTTTGGCTGATAAAAAACATTTATATGGCACCTTATTTATAGCTGAATGTAGCAGAAGTTAACAAAATTCGAATGTAGCAGGAGATAACACGAGTCCAATGTAGCAGGAGATAACATGATTCTCAAAACCCCTTGCGTTTGGGTGGCGCGCCAGGGGTAGACCAGAGACTTAACTTGTAAATTATAGATACCAAAAACATTCAAGGAAAGAACTTTTGAGAGATGGGATAAAATGTGCTATCACTTACTTTATAGCAAAGCAGATGATTCACCAGCTGTAGGAGGGCCTGTGTGTTGAATGCATCCTCTGTTGACTTGTAATGAATTTCCATCACTGAAGCTGAAATAAAAAATTTCAAAAGATTGTAATATACTATTAAGCGAACAATTTTATTAGGTGTCCAAATTTGTTTTCTAATCAATCTTCAGCAATTAACTTATATTTCTCTGATTTCATCACTTTTTTTTAATTCTCAAATTGGTATCAGGCCCTGCAGTTAAGTGTCGATTTATCCAAATGTCAATTATAAAAACCCCTGAATGGCTTACCAATTCAGTGTACAGTATTAAAAAAAATTATAACAAAAGTGTCTACAAAATAGACTTCTAAGAAATGTGTTCCCAATGTAACTACCATTTTTTTTGTTTAGAGCTCTTGTTTATCAAAGCCTCTAGATTCTTAAGAAATATTTAAGTTTAAAAACAGTCAATGAACTGTTTAGTAGTCCCAAATTGTAAATAATTTCCATGTTTTACCATCCAAAACACCTCCCATCAAAAGTAGTTTGAATAATCAATCCTCCACAGAAATTACTTTGTAAAATTTATATTCAATTAATTTTAATTTCCAACTAAATAAAGATTTCACTGGAAAAATTTCACGTTTCTAAGTTTTGCAATCTTTTAGTTTTGCTTCCTTTAAGTCAAACATGTCAACTAGAGTTAAATAAGAGGGATTTCTAGACTGTTCAATAATTGTATATCAGTAACTCAATAGTGTATCCGTTTGGAATATATAAATAAATTATTTTACTTACATTAAACGCTTTGCAATTAACAAGCACCCCGAGTTGTTGCTCTCCAGAAACTCCTTTGTTCCTTACAGTGTTTGGATATGTAACCTGTGAACATTGAACATGAGAGTTAGGGCCTATTATTTATCTAAAAGCTTACACTATTTTATTTTTAGCGAATTTCCCTATTCGCTGTTACGGTAGTTGTCACGGTAAGACCTAAGCCCGGAACTTTGATACTTTTTTGTTTTGAGGTCTCTAGAAACTATATGTATATATTTGTATGTGTGTGCCATGAACACAATAACTTTTGAACGGAACCTTTGATTTTCATAAAATTTGGTACAGGAAAGTAGACCAGCGTATACTTGAATGTGTTCGCGAACGGACCATGGTGGGGGGGGGGGGGTTTCAAAAGGGTCAAAATGGGTTTTTTGCACTTTTTGGCTTCAATTTTTAAAACACAACAATTTGAACATAAACCATCTAAAAGAGCTCGAAAAAATAAACAATTTGGTATTTTGAATTTTTATGTTAGGCCTAGCTTAAATGGTTAGGGAGAAATTTAAAAAAATGTTTCCTTGTATTATATGGGAAATCAACTAAATCTTCTATCTTGCTTATTTATTGACATATCTTGATACAATTTCATGAGTACATCCATTAGGAAGGGGTTAACTTATTTGCTTACAAACCCCAAATGACAGCAAACCTACATACGTCACCCCCATAGGGTTTATGGGGAAAATGAAAAGAATACCATAACTTCATGATATTTGGTACCATGTACTTTTACTAGGTAGGGTTTAACTTATACTTGAATAAAACCCATATGGTGGTGAGTTTACATACTCAACCAAATGGTTTTTAAATTGGAAGATAGAAAAAATACAAAACATCTATTTAAAGTTCGCTGATTTAAATTCTACTGATCGATATCGTATCGAAAATTACTGTAAAATAAAAAAAATTATTTAGCTTGACAAACTAATCTAACTATCCATTGTAAAACCTAAACTAATCTCCATTAATATGAAGAATGCCCAAGCCCAAGAAAGTATACCACATTTAAGTAGGATACATAGCAACATAGGTTAATTATTTTTCTTATAAGCTACAGTAGAACCTCAATAGTTCGACTCTCGATAGTTCGACACTCCCTATAGTTCGACATTTTGATACTTAGACACTCTCTAAGTCCATAAAGTGTCGAACTATCAAGGTTCTACTGACATGTTATTTTGTTAATTTGTCTTTATGATTAGTAGTGTTTTGATTTTGTTGACATAAGTTAAGTTAGGTTATACTTGTTTTTGGATTTAGATGTGGGAATAAGAAGCTAAAAACAAAAATAGGGATAATTAATTAGTTAAAGGGGTGATTGACTTTGTTATTTAGGTACTGCTAACTATAGAATGAATCTATAGTTGATATGATAGATATATCGGTCGGATCAATCATATTTTTATGAATCACAAAAATCTAAATTTCTGACATCCCTCCCCCCCCACCCACCAATTTAATATCACAGCGTGGGGAACAAAAAAAATTATGATTATATAGGTCTATTTTTTTTTTTCAAATAGTAAAATTATTCTTACAACACTAAATAAGGTGCAATTTTTTCCAATTTAATTTAATATTTTTGTAACGTTTATATTAAATTTTGTAAATTTTTTAATAAGACGGTCTTAGCCCTAAAAAATAAGTAGGTTTAATTGTGTTGTTTATTTTTTATATATCACTTTCTAATAAGTACGGTAGGTACCAAAAAAATATTTGGTACATACATTTTACGTATGAGAAAAATGTTAAATGTCAAGAGCACATAATTTATTACATAACATACTTAATTATAACTATGCAAATATAATAGTAGCCCTAAAAGTACAGTAGGGTAAAAATCGTTGAAAAATATTATTAGTTAGTATTTGATGATGAAATTTAAGTTAGTTTCAAAGTCGAGGCTTAGTCACTTTCAAAACCATTTTTACTTTAAAAGACTAGGCCTACTTTACTCTTAGGTACAAACAACTGATCAAATTATATCCAGAAACTAATGGTCGCCTTGATCAAACTCAAGCCTGAGCAAATGGAAAGTCGACAGCATATCTGCTAAAACATAACCTCACTCTCTAACTCAATATGCTGCTAATAAAAACCATTTCGCGTTCTCTGGCAGTGACGTCTAACCAAAAGGAATATCAGACTACAAACTGTTTCATTAGAGTAAAAGTAAATTAAATGTAGTGTTACTTTTTAGTTCTAGATTAACTTAAACATTTTAAACAATTTAGGCTAACTTAAGTTAAATTACAATTTTATAACAATATGGAAGAAGTAACAATAAACTATGTGGTAACCCTGTCGAACGTAAGAACTTACCTAATCTCAAAATTACCCTACACTGTGGCAGCTGAAGGCACACCCAATGGAGTTTGTTGCATGACTCGAGCGACAGCAAATACAACCTATCAGCTAATTAAGACTGAAAATTTTTATTGGTCTCAGAGACCGTAACCACTACAGGGGTGAAAATTGTGTCACATATTTTGAGAATACACATCTTCAACACAATAGGTAGTTAATTAATGAAAACAGACCTACAAAAACCGGACAGGTTACGAGTAATTTAACTTAAGCTTGGACATTTTGTAGGGCCTATGAATGCCAAATAAGTTAGCCTACTAGCCTAATAACTTATGTTAAACAATCGAAAAGAAATTCAAAAGGCTAAGTAGACTATTCTTAATAATCACTTAACACTTTAAGTTGATGTCTGTAACTATTAGTGGTATTATGAATTTACAAAAACAATAAAAGATTAAAAGACCATGCATTCCACGGAATACGCTGATTGAGGTTAGGAATCTTTCAAATTCTTGGTTAGGAATTAAGTGTTTTAATCGCTGATATTGAAAGACTAACAACTTCTTTAAAACTTCATTTATCTTAAAGCTAATTAAAAAGAATCAGTAAATCAGCAAACTCACCTTCAATATGAGTAGAGACGTCTCACAACCACCCAAGTAACAAACACAAACCCACCACAATCAAATCAAAAATCAAAACACACGGCCAGGGCCCAACGGAAAATGGCGGGACGGCGGGACACCGACCCCCGAACCCGAACGAAACAACAGTCGAGGGAGTGGACGAGTCGACAGATCTTCCAGTGATGTGACGTCATAGCGCGGCGCGCGGCGTTTGATTTTAACTAATTAAATAATTAATTGTTCGTTTGATTGGAAAACTATCCACGGAAAAGGGGTTTATTTTTATTTTACGCGTCTTTACATCAATTAATTTTTAGACGGTAAAAAAATAGAATTACCGTAACTCAAGGAATGATATCTATAACAATAAAAAAAGGGTATTATGCAATGAAATTTACTGTATATCTTTTCATAATTTCTTAACTGCGTGAATAAAAACAAAATATTTTTTCACAAAAGATAGAAAAAATTATCAATAAGTTCACATGGAATGGTCAAAAAAGCTCTTCACCATCCACGTTTATTGAATTAACTGACGATAATGACTATTGGGGCGCCTGATGAGCAGCCCAATGCACCGCTTTTAATTTGATCGTGTTGACATTTTAGTAGTTCTATCAGTTATGCTAGTGTTTTTAGCTAGTGTTATTTATTCATTATTCATTCTATTTCTCCTTTTTCCCCAACTTTTGTGTTAGAAGAAATCCCCGCATGCTGTTAGAAAGGTGTAGGGCCTACTAGCAAAAACCAACTCAGCTATTGTAATAACAAATGCTTTTAAATCAGGACGAATGAACGGCCGTTTTAGTTATAAAATAAAAAAAAATAAAAAATCTGTACAGACAGGTCAACAAAATTTTTGGTCGAATTCAGACAAGTGTGGCGATCCGTGGTAAAGATTTTGCGGGTTAAGCTTGTGGACAAATAACAACTTTAATTCATGAAAAAAAAAAACGCAATTTCGCTAATAATAAGAAAACTTTAATTGGAACATACGGTGTTAATTTACCAAATATTCTAGTATAATACGTGTCTGTAGCAATGTAATTTGATTTTGACCTAAATTCTAGCTGTTAGGTATTTTCTTTAAATTTGGATTTTAGTTTATTTTTGTCCAAAAATTGAATTCATAAACAGGATCCACCCCTAGACAAAATCGTCTTTGGTTTTAAAATAAGTTTGGAAACTGAAATTTTTTTTCAATTTATGTTGGGTTGTCATTATACGGTAGCCTATATCGAAATAACAAAGAAGGATAAACAAAATAACATTAAATACTTTTAAACGTTTAACTGTAAGTTGGTTGTTGGCATTGTAAACTTAATTTTCTACTCGAGAAAAAAAGAATTTAAAATAATAATGCAATATCACATAAAGTCAATTTTGGTACGGTACTTACTAGTGCACGTGTTGCCCGACATCGAGCACTTTATTTTAATACACTACTAAAGTTCCATTTAGTTCTTAATGAATGAAATTCAACCAATCCAATATTGAGAATATCATTATGATCACCAAAAACTACATCTGTATGTTAACAGATGTTTAAATTGCTCAAACCAATCTCAATAATGTTATTTAAATGGGAAAATTTCAAATTTAATTTGTTTATAGTGCCCTTATTTTAAGTCCGATTCTCATCAGTTTTTAGATTAAACGGAAACAACTACAGACCAATGCCTATCCAACGACGCCAAAAACATGAAAATCGGTTGAGCATTGTAGGAGGAGTTCTATATAACAAAAAACCCTTAGCGGAGGCCTATTAAATAAGTACTAGAAATCGTCTCCTGGTCGAACTTCCACCAAAATTTCAGTTACTTGATCTAAACAAAATAATTTTAAAACATTTTGTAATTGAAACACCTTTTCTTCCTGTTTTTCTATCAGTTGTTTTTACAACAGCTGTCTAATGATTCTTCTAGATTTCTTGAATTCTCCTTCCTCCATAAGATGTAACACTGGAACTTTGAAAGCCTGTAGGGCGTAGCCCTGGAGTCCGACGTGAATTAGAATGGGATTCTGCTCATCTACAATTCTAACAATATGCGTGGATTTTTCATAACATGCACACAAGCTGAGAAAAAGGAGGAAACGAAACATGCTTGCCTATTAATATATAGATAGATTTGTTATAAATAAACCACTATTTTCGGTTATTTAGACTGAAGTCTTAAAAACACATCAATTTAAATAAGACTATATACTTAATATTGTGGGAAAATTACACGTTTCTATTGCTAACTTCACTATACATGTTAAAAATGAATACCAACAAACAACAAAAGTTCAGCAGAATATGTTCGTCGAAACAGTGTGAACGCAACTCACCTCAAAATAACGAACATGAGAAATGCAAAAGTAATTAATTTCAATAATTTTTAACTGTAAAAGTATTGATTGAGTTGAGTAACAACAAACGGAACAAAAAATAAACAGGCCTATTCAACAATAAAACGTTTGTATCACATAGAGATTTATTCTTTAAATAAATTCTTGCAAATACTACTCATACTATCTCGTATAACGTACTAGGTGTTCTTAACGTAATGATATCATAACTAATCAATGATATTAATAAATAATATTAAAAAATTGTAAAAGTACCGAAGGGCACACAAATGCCCTCGAATCGATATACATAGTGTTTTAATGGAATTAAAACATTTCCAGGGCTTCGAAAATGTTGCTGCACAAATAAATGTTGTACGGTATTCACGCACTTAAAAAATAATCATATCACACTTTCCACCTTATAATACACTGTATACGAGAAATTTCCTTTTGTAAACCCAACTATTTTCTTATTTAATTACAAATTTTGCCGTTTGAACACTGAAAAAACTCAAAGGTTGTCGGTACACTATTTTTAAGGTTGAATGGAATTTAACTTTAGTAAAGTAACTATCACCATATTCTAAAAATTGTGGTAAGGAATGCATTAATCATAAGGTTATTACTACTTCAGATTATAGTTATTTTAAATTTAACTCATATAAGGTTGTTATTGCAATAATGTTACACGTTAAGAAATAATTTACCTTTAGTATACAACCCCATCAGAAGACAGCAAATTAAATTACATTCCTGTAATAGATTATTTTTTATTTATTTTAGTTGAAGCGCTGTGAGTCATAGTTCTGGTTTATCTAACTTTACTAAATTTTAGATAAAAATGTACGTGGGTAGAATATAATCTTAAGAACAAGAATCTAAAATTATATTGGAAAAATGTTTAAAGATAACGATGCAAGAAGGGAGACGCTAAAGTTCTACAATTTAAAAATAAACATGGTCATTAGACCACCGATCGATTTTTGAACAAAAACAAAAAAAATCATGAAAGTAGTCCAACAATATTTAAAATCAGCCATCATATTTTCCAAAATGTGACATTCCGCGCCTATAGCGGCAGTTTACAATCTTGCTCGACGGTAGAGCACACTCCATATTCTGTAGTTGAGAATCTCCTTTGTGCGAGCGGCATTATGCCAATTCCAAGAATGTCGTTAAGGAAAGGCCGAGGGGCTGGGCCACCCCAGTCAACAGGTTATAAATCCTCCAAGGTTCTACCCCTTTTGTTTGGTGCAAACGTACTGCATAGGAAAATAAAAATTATTTTCTTTTCAAAAGGTCATCTCAAAACTGTAACAATGTGTAAGTAAATTGCTTAAACCGCTTTCAGACCAACACAGGTTCAGAATACACTGTCAATTTAATTGTTAATACCATTGTATTTTCGTTTGTGCTCACTAAGAGCAAAAATGAAGTAGACCTACAGATTACCTTTTTTTATCAGCAATGTCACCAACCTTCTTCATTTATTTAATATGAGCTCATTTTTATCCATCTGTTAAAAAATTAAGTAAGTGGAACAATATTTTAACTAGATAAAAATGAGCTCATACTAAATCAATAAGTTTGGTGACATTGTTGATAGAAAACAAAGCTAATCTGTAGGTCTACTTCACTTTTGCTCTTAGTGAGCACACACGAAAATACAGTGGTATTAACAATTAAATTGATAGTGTAACTTATTCTGAACCTGCGTAGGTCTGATAGTGGTTTAAACAAATTACCTGCCTATTGTTACAGTTGAGATGACCTTTTGAAAAGAAAATTATTTTAAGTTTCATGTAGGTTTGCTCTTCAATAAAGGTTTTAAAATCTCAAAAAATAAACAATTTAGTATTATATGTTGCTTATTTAACATATCTTGATAAAATTTGGTAGATCTATGTGCATTAATTAGGAGGGTTTAACTTATATTTGCTTACAAAGCCGAGATGGCGGCAAACTTACGTAATCAGCCCCATATGGTTTACAGGCGAAATGGGAAGGATACCATAGCTTGATAAAATTTGGTATGTACCACAAGGTAAGGTTTAACTTAACAATTTACTTACAAAGCACATATACTGTAAGGTAAACCGACACTCCACCTAATCCCATGAAGAACATTTTTAATTAAATTTGAAATTCTCTAAGTACGCAGGTCTGCTGCGGCGGGGGTGTTATACAATCACCAAAAGTGGCTGGTGTAAAATTTAACCATAACAAATATAGGCTAGGTCTCCCTCAGAGTTTTGATTTAATTGGATACTAGTTTATTGTTTATAAAATGGCTTGATGAGTATTTCATTTATGTGGTATTTCTTTCATTGGTCCTCATAAAGGCATTAAAACATTTTTCTTAGAAGAGGTTTTTTTAATGAAAAATTTATCTCTTACCATTGTGGCAAATTCACTTAGCCTACGATTGAAGTAGTGAATGCGCCAGTGAAATTAGATCATTCCCTGGCCCTGTAACCTTGCAACAAAAGCTAGCCGTCCTACCAACGTAGAAAACTTTCAAAAAATATTCTGATAATTGACATCCAATATTTGCATTGCATGGATGAAATCGTTTTCATATCGTTTTCAGAGCATATTTCCGCACGAACGCATCCGAATTAGTGCGGCCCTGGGGCGACCAGGCGGAATTAATAAGGGTCGAGGCAGGTAGTCTCACAACAATAAACTTGCCGTTGCAGAAAAAAACTTGCTTATGTGATCTGATCACTTTCTTCGCTTATTTGTGTAGAAGAGCTTTTGAATAGTTATCATTGAACCTACAATGGAAATTTTCACTGCAACCGAATAGCAAACCAAGTGAATATTTGCAGAACGCTTCCTTGCTGTCTGGGATAGGTTTGGCTTAAAAATTTAACAGCTGACTAGGAGTTACTGAAAGGTATTATAAGTTATAAAAAACGTTATTGAAGTTTATCTGCTACTCGAACATCTTTGTCACGAGTTTAAATTTTTTGTTTACAGTTTAAATAGTTTGTTTACAGTTTAAATCTTTCCCCCACCCCAATTTTCTCGAGAAGGTTCAGGTTTAAAAAAACGGACTATAGTAAGTAGATAGATTAGTAAATTAAAATGACTATATAGAGATCCCGTTCTGATCGAATTGAACTAAAATCAGTTGATCTAGGACCCAAGGAATAAAACAATCTTATACTCTAAAACAAGCTCGGTTTGTCCGGGCAAAGTTTTTTTTCGCTCCAAGGATTTTTTGATTTTTTTATTGAATATGTGGGTTTTGGCCACCAGAAATCGATTGGCGTTGGTCCCATAGCTGGGAAAAATCCGGTTTTCGCGCTAGAGACCTTCAAAGTTTCCATGTTATCCTTATGGAGATTTTATTAATTGAACAAAAATCAGCTGATAACTGTAGATAAAATAAACCAATGTGTTCCATCTTTAACCTGTGGTTTTAGGAAAATCATACCAATGTGCAGCAAACCTTCCGCCTGGCGAGTGAGCGCAGCGAACGAGCTTTGTGTGAGAAACGAAAGTAATAATTTTACCGAGCTTAAGCTCGGTCCCCCTGGTACTATTTTATAACTGAAACATCTATTCTTCCACTTTTTCTAGCATTTGTTATTGCAACAGCTGTCTAATGACTCAATTAAAGAACTGATGTTTCAGTTATATTCAGCCACATTCAGCTATCCCTCCTTAGGATTAACATTGGAATTTTTAAAGCCTATGGGGCGTAGTAGTCCGATGTTAATTAGCATGTGATTCTGCTCATCTACAGGACTATACCATTCTAACGATATGCGCGGATTTCTCCAACGATGCACACGAGCAGAGCAAAAAGGAGGCAAAGAAACATGCTTGTCTATTAATATAAAATCGTATAATGGAAGTTGGTCAGTAGATAGAAAAAGCCACTTTCAAAACCGGCCACGTGCCGCCGGAAGCCATGTTCCGGGGCAGGTGTCTTCCGGTCGAATATTAAATGAGGTTGGGGGAGGTGGGGTGAGGGTTTGAAGTAGATTTGCGCATAAATTAAAAGTTGGTTCAAAACTGAAATTCAACAATTGGTGGTTGAACTAAATTTGCGCATAAATTAACCGGGGTTGAATTAAAACTTCGCATAAAATATTGGTTAGTTCAAAACTGAAATTCAACAACTGGGGGGTTGAACTAAATTCGCGCATAAATTAAAAGTTGGTTCAAAACTGAAATTCAACGATTGGGAGTTGAACTAAATTTGCGCATAAATTAAAAGTAAGTTCAAAACTGAAATTCAACAACTGGGAGTTGAACTAAATTTGCGCATAAATTAACCGGGGTTGAAGTAAAACTTCGCATAAATTAAAAATTAGTTCAAAATTGTAATTCGACGGTGTTAATAAAAACTCTAATAGTTGAACGAAAATAAAAGTCAGTTCAAACATAGCGCAGTCATAACAAGAGAGAGAGAGAGAAGGTAGATAGAAGTGTTAAGTTCCGCGGATAGAACGAGAATGAAGAATGAAACATGACGCGTCGAAATATATGCGTGACTGTAGATGTCAGTTAATGGGGGGTCTAGAGCTTCCGGCCTGTCGGATGGTGAATTAATCAATGGGGGGAGTGGATATGGCGCTCGGTTGAACTAAAATTGCGCATAAATTATAGATTGGTACAAAACTGAAATTCAACTTGATAATGTGGGGTACGGAAAGTATGTCGGGGTTGAATTAAAACTTCGCATAAATTAAAAGTTAGTTCATGTTAGCTGAAGAGTGTACAGGAGAATGAAACAGGAACTGTCGTGAGCGCGCTTATATAAAGAAGGGTGGGGGTAAAATATGAAAACCTGCTGAACACAGTCGATAGGTGTAACAAGTTCGAAGTTGTGGAAACGTAACATCGAACGCAAAATGTTGTGAATAACACCATCGTCAACGCTAACTTGCAAAGTTCTAGCAGAGTATAACGGGTTAAAACTTAATTTCTTCCTTACTTTTGTTAAATTAGTTTTAATCTTTGAAACAGAAGGTTTGGAATTACTTCGTAATATATGTTGTGTCCGCAAAAGTTTCAATTTCAAACATTGCGTATCCATCACAAGAAGTATATCAGATGTGTAGAAGTCAGAACAAGACAGATGAATGAGATATAACGTCGAGCACGCGAAGGTGATTCAAACAGGACGACATGTGCTAATGTAAATGAAACTCCAGGTTAGTAGCAATTAGACTTGTATAATGAAGTTGGCGAAACGTATATGTAATGAGTAGGAAGGATGCGAACAACACAAATGCGAGTTAATTAATGGTCGCGGTGCGATGAACAATCTTCTTTTATAACGGTTATCGCGTGAGAAGATCGGTTCCGCATGAGCGCCCAAGTGGAACCTCCCGTGTTCACTCAAGCGGAAACCCCCCCCCCCCCCCGGTGACTAATCAAGCGGAACCCCCCCCCTCCCCCGGTGACTAATCAAGCGGAACCCCCCCCTCCCCCTCATAAAAAATGGAGATTAAAACCCCCCCCCCCGGTGGTCACTCAAGCGGAACCCTGCCGGGTCGATGACCGGTCAATGGCCGGTCACGACCGGTTGCTAACCCCATCTAATTACCACACTTCACATCCCATGCCAGCCATGAACTACTATTGTTTGAATGAAACAGAATTAAACATGGCAGCCACCATGGAAAATTCTAACCTCAAACCTTGGTTTTACGTCACTGCGCATGCGCCGCTCCCACTCCTTCGTTTCATTTTTATGCTGCTATAACTTGTACTGGAGTGAGCCAACTTCACGCTACGGCGCCTAGTCATGTATTACTCACTTTAGCGCTACTGTGAATGCGCCTAGTCTGTATTACTCACTTTAGCGCTGCTGCGAATGCAACGAGTTCTCCGGATCGGAATCACTCCTCGCTATTGCGCATGCGCCGAGTCCTGTATTACTCAATTTAGCTCTACTGTGCACGGAAAGTTCTAACCTCAAACCTTGGATTTTACGTCGCTGCGCATGCGCCACCCCCACTCCTTCGTTTCATTTTTATACTGCTGCGAACTGGAGTGGATTGAAGACCGTACTGGAGTGAAACAATTTCCCCACCACTGCATTAATTACCCCCACCACTCGAAAACCCGAGGAGCGATACGAGCCCGATTTTCGCGTCAGTCGTCAACGAGTTTTCATAGCGAAAAGTCGTTGGCGACTCGGTAAGAGGTTCAAATATATAGTAGGCCTATATATATTTGAACTTCTTATACTACGTTGCGTTCTTTAATGCAATGTGGTATGTGTGTGTGTGTGTGTGTGTGTGTGTGTGTGTGTGTAAATATTAGTTGTAAGTTGCACTTAATTTAAGAATTAATTTGCGCATTGCGATGTTAGTTATAAGTTGTGTTTAGCGTTAAGGTGTATTAATTTTAAGAATAATGATGGTATTTGGTTGTGTTGAATTATTTGATATTTAATAATGATGTGTTGTTAGTTTTAAGTGTTGGTATTTATAATTAATGTTGTTGTTTTGCCTTTCAGCTAGATGATAGGGGGTAGATTAACTGTAAATTCAGAAGTTCCGTTGAACTTCACTTAGAAGGGGTGGGACATCCGCAAATTGCGGACTAGGTTTTTGCATTTTGTTTAGGAATATGATTGGGTGGGATTAGTTGGGTGGGTGTTAGAGTTGCGTTTCTGCATTAGGTGTTCCAGTTTCCCTTCGAATTCACGGTTACGGTAGACCCGGACCGGACCGTTACGGTAGACCCGGACGGGCCAAACAAAATTGCGTCGATGTCCCTCGCAGAACGTAACTAGTGGGTTGGGAGTGGGAACCGTTAGGCAAACAGGGTGGTGGGAACAGTTACTACTGTTCCCATCACCTTGGTTCTTTATAAGTCTTGAATGACCTTGACCCACTTTCGGAAGGGTCAATGACCGACCCCCCCCCCCGTGTTCACTCAAGCGGAACCCCCCCCCTTGTTCACTCAAGCGGAACCCCCCCCCGGAAAATTAAAATGCCTATAACTCGATAATGGATTAACGGATTAGGACAAGCGATACATCATTAAAAAGGTCTATGTAAGACGAACATTTTAGTCAAAGAAGAATTTAGTTATCTTATTTTAGTCAAAAGTTATGCGAATTATTTGAAAAAAATACCCCCTCTCTTTCCTTCCCTCCCACCTTCCCCCACTTAACGGTTGTTAACCCTTCTCATTAGCATACCGTTATAAAAGACGCATCGACCACGGCTAACATTTCATTCTGATTCCAGACGTTACGCTGCGAACTGCGAATAGAACTACCACGATGTCATCCCTGCCGACTACAACTTCCACTACAGCCTGCTCTTCTATTACAAGTTCAACTTCTACTTCTACTACGGCTTCAACTCCAGTCAAGAAAACTCTTCGCTTGAAAAATGCTCCCGACTGGTATAAGTGCAAGCTAGAGCGTTGTGTTTCTCCTCCATTATTTTTAACACTCTAAGTCTCGTGATCTACTTTTCTGAGGCCGTTGTACAGTTATATGACCTCTCCGACTTGCATTGTTTGCCGGTGTAGCTTCATATAGCGTGCAAAGAATGGTTCCTAATGAAATCTCATCAGCATTCAAAGACAGAGACAGTTGTTTTGCAAGTTAATTAGTCTTGAAATAATGAAGTAGGAAACGTATATGTAATGAGTAGGAAAGATATGAACACCGCGAATGCGAGTTAATTAGTGGTTGCGGCGCGATGAACATTTGCCTTCATTATCACATAACGACTATCTCGTGAGAAGATCGGTTCCGCATGAGCGCCCAAGTGGAACCTCCCGTGTTCACTCAAGCGGAACCCCCCCCCGTGTTCATTCAAGCGGAACCCCCCCCCGTGTTCATTCAAGCGGAACCCCCCCCCCGTGTTCATTCAAGCGGAACCCCCCCCCCGTGTTCACTCAAGCGGAACCCCCCCCCTGAAAATTAAAATGGCTATATCTCGATAATGGTTTGATCGATTACGACAAGCGATACATCATTGAGAACGTCTATGTAAGACGAACATTTTAGTAAAAGAAGAATTTGGTTATCTTATTTGAGTCAAAAGTTATGCAAATTATTTAAAATAGATACCCCCTCTTCTTCCTTTCAACCCACCTCCCGGATCAATAATCGGTCACGGCCAGCTGTTACCCCTCTCATTAGCATACCGTTATAAAAGCGGAGCAAGCGTTGTTCACTCCTCATTCCGCTTCTACACGCCACTCTTGTTGTTTCGTCTCTGCTCTTTACAATATTACTTGCTTTAAAAATGTCTCCTCATCTTAGTGAAAATTTCAGTTCTTCCGAAATTTCTGATGTTTTTGAACAACCTGAAGACACTTTAAATAACGACAGTGAAACTGAAGATGATGATGAAGATGATTATTATAGCGTTAAAATTAGTGAAGAACTGAAAGTTATAGCAATTGATCCACAATTCCCATTCGATACAATAGAAAAATTCATGTCTGAAGCTCATAAATGGTTGGATTCAGGATCTTACGTACTAATCGGCTCTTTTATATTGTATGATGATTGTAATTCTTTTCTTGTAACACCAAATGATAGAGACCGCATGCTGCAGTGGGCTCAAACAATGAAGGAGTGCTACGAACAAGGTGTGGATGTTGGCGGCTATTTTACAGCGCAAGTGGTTTAATAACCAAATTACCCTTCCCCCACCTTACACCTTATCCCTTCCCAATCCTTATTCCTTCCCCGTCCCCATTTTTAAAACTCATAAAAGGCGGGCTATGAACCTCCAGGGTTCTAGTCTGTACTTGCACCTTGTGCCGTCAAGATGCTTACCACTTTGTCTTTTAATAGTATTACAGGCACTGAGCGGAAATTCTATAGAAAATTTTGTTCTCTACTTGATAAACCGCAAAAACTACCTCCAAATACTTTCACCTACAAGCTACCTCTTATGGACAAGGATGATGTAAGCAAAATACCATTAGTTCAAGGGAAATTTCTGGAAGAAAAAAATCTTGTTTATGTAAGAGAAGTGTATCATAATGAATATTCAAAAAGATTGGCTTACGAATTCATTAAGGAACATGCAGGACGTGAAAAAGAACAGTATCCAGGACCATTTTATTTATATCTTTTTGAGAATGGAGCTAGTGTAACGGTAGAAATAAGTATCAAATTAATGTAATTCTTCCTATCAAATTTGTGGGGTGAGGGTTTGAAGTAGATTTGCGCATAAATTAAAAGTTAGTTCAAAACTGAAATTCAACAATTGTTGGTCGAACTAAATTTGCGCATAAATTAACCGGGGTTGAATTAAAAGTTCGCATATCTTCCTATCAAGTTTATGAAGTTAGAATTTTGTTTTGCTGTAAAGTTATTGAAATAGTATTTGTATAAGGAAAATTCATATTGAAATACATGTTGTAATTTAGTCGTAGAGATGTGTACTGTACGAAAGCTGGATTTATAGTGAGTCGGCGCGACAAATGAACTTGTATTTATGCAGATTGTTAAAATGGAATAAAGAGATGATAGTAGCAAAACGCTCGAAGTAGAAAGTGTGAATAATGTTATATAAAGAAATAATAGTTAAACAAGGAAAATATTGAAAATTAAAACTGGTATTAAAAAATATGAACGGACAATCAATTTTGTAGAAGGTTAATATTTTGTTGAAAACGTTTGATTTTCTTGGATAGTGAAGAAGAAGAAGATGAAATAGTGATAGGGGGACCGTTATAAAAGGAGGATTGTGAGAGCCCATTTCATTTCTCTACGAAACTTCGAAGAGTAAACATCTCAACATGTATCATTGCGATAAATGTTCGGAATCGTTTCACGATGAAATTCTATTAGACTGTCATAAAGAACTAATTCACAACAACGCAGAAGAAAAACAAGAAGAACAAGAAGAACAAGAAGAACAAGAAGAACAAGATGAAATATCAGCAACATCTTCAACTACTTTACCGAATCTACAAGTATTTGCTTTACCCGGTAAAGTAGTAATGCATCATAAGATTCAAAATGAAAACTTGAACTTAGAAGAATTTATTAGAGAAGCAAAACCAATCGTAAGTAAAACTTTAAAAGAAGAATTGAAAAGATTGAACTTTCTTAAATTTGGTTTACTACTAGAAGCTATGTTTATAAATGTACAAGAAGAATTATCACCAAGAGGATTCATAACAAAAAACCGAACCATCATGGAAAGTTCAAACATTGATTCAATAGTAGAGAACTGTATAGAAGAAATATTAACAAAAATTCAGGAACACGAAGGAAGAGGATCTGGATGGAGTCTTACAAGCATTGAATTATTAGATATAAAAGTACACAAACATGGTTATGGATTAATGGGATCTAGTTATATTCCTTTGCCACAAAGAATCAAGGATACAAGATCGTGTATTAATGTGAAAAATCAAGATAACGAATGTTTTCGATATGCTATGACATCTAAGTTTGTACCAAATCATTTCGATACACCTAACCAACACTATGAAAATCAAAGACATAGGTACAATTTTCAAGGAATTACTTACCCTGTATCACTAGGAGATATATCAAAATTTGAGAAGAAAAATCCCGGTACGCCTATCAATGTTTTTGCATTAGATAGTTCAAACAAAGTGTATCCTTTACGTATTGCAAAAGAAGAGCTACCAGATCATACGGATTTACTACTACTAACGCGAGGAGATGTGTCTCACTATGTGTACATAAAGAAATTCGACTCACTTGTTAATAAGCAGCTTTCTAAAGATCGACACAGAAAGTTAATTTGCAAGAGATGTTTCAATTTTAAACGAGATGGACTACACGGAAGAGAATGGTTACAAGAGCACAAAAGACTATGTAACAATAATTATGAAGCAAAGATTAATTTACCTTCGGAAAACAGAGCATTCGTTACATTTCAAAAGGTTTATCATCAATACCGTATCCCTTTAGTTGTGTATGCGGACTTTGAATCAACACTTGTTCCAGTTGAAGATGAAAATTGTGAAGCAAGAAAAAGTGTCAAGTATCAAATGCACAAACCAAACAGTTTTTGTTTAATGGTTAAATCAACATTATCAGAAGAACATTTGAACAAATATGGATTAACTTCAGAACCTCTAGTATATCGTGGTGAAAATGCGGAAAAAATATTACTTGATCACCTATATTCAATAGCTGGAAATACACAAAGATTATATACAAATATTGTACCAATGAAACCGATGGACGAAGAAGAAGAAATTCAACATGAAAATGCGACTCACTGTTTCTTGTGCAAAAATGATTTTACTATTGAGAATTATAAAGTTAAAGATCACGACCACCTCACAGGTTATTACAGGGGTGCTGCTTGTAATAAATGCAACTTGAGCTATCGTTTACCACTATTTATCCCTGTGGTTCTGCATAATCTTAGTGGGTACGACGCTCATTTTATAATACCTGAACTAGGAAGAGACGACGGTAAAATCGATGTGTTAGCTGAAACTTCAGAAAAGTTCATAAGTTTTTCCAAAGAAGTTGGAAACGTCAAACTAAGATTCTTGGACTCCTACCGATTCTTGCCGTCGAGTTTGTCCAAACTTTCTGAAAACCTAAGGAAACAAGATTTAATCGAAACAAAGAAGATTGTAAACAGCGACAAACTGGATCTGGTACTTCGAAAAGGTGTTTTCCCATATGATTACATAGACAGTTTAGAAAGATTTAATGAAACATCACTACCTCCAAAAGAAGAATTTAAAAGTAAACTGTACGACATGGATATATCTCAAGATGATTATGATCACGCATGCAAAGTATGGAACGAATTAGGATTTAGAACATTGGGAGAATATTCAGATTTTTATGTTAAATTAGATGTGACTTTATTATGTAATGTGATGGAAGAATTTAGAAATACGTGTTTTGCGGCATATGGATTGGACCCTCTTCATTCGTACACTTCGCCTGGACTAGCGTGGCAAGCCATGTTGAAAGAAACAAATTGTAAAATACAACTTCTTACAGATATAGATATGGTTTTGATGTTAGAGTCAGGAGTTCGAGGAGGATTGACGCAAAGTGTAACACGTCATGTCAGGGCAAACAACAAGTATTTGCCCGATTATGATGCATCAAAACCAACAACATTCCTGGGTTATTTTGATGCAAATAACTTATACGGATGGGCAATGTCGAATCCCCTTCCATATGATAATTTCAAATGGATAGACCCAGAATCAATTGGAAACATAATGGATATACCGAAATATGGAGAAACTGGTTACATATTTGACGTCGATTTTGAATATCCCGAACATCTTCACGACGAACATTATGATTTACCACTTCTTCCGAAGACCGAAATTTCTCCAACTGGAAGATGGCCAAAATTATTGATGACTTTAACCAACAAGTCTCGGTATGTTTTACACTACTGGATGATACAACAGGCCTTAGACTTGGGATTAAGAATTACAAAAATTAATCGAGTACTACAATTCTCTCAATCTTGTTGGTTAAAACCGTACATTGACAACAACACAAAAAGAAGAGCCGGCGCTACATCAAGTTTTCAAAAAGATTTCTTCAAACTAATGAACAACGCAATATTTGGCAAGACTTTGGAAAACAAAAGGAAACATAAGGATATCAAATTGGTAACTGATCCAGTAAAATTACAGAAACTAGTGCAACAACCAAACTTTGGTTCATCTGTAATTATTAATGAAAATCTAGTTGTTATTTCCATGAACAAGAAGTCAGTTCTAATGGATCGTCCTTTGTATCTAGGAATGTCAATCTTGGATATTTCCAAAACTCACATGTACGAGTTTCATTATAAGAAGATGGTTAACTATTATGGAAGAGAGAACATTGGTATTGCATATATGGATACGGATGCACTAATTTACTAGATTAAAACAAATGACATGTACGAAGATCTACGCACTTTTATGTATAAAGATGATTTCGACTTTTCCGATTATCCCAAGGATCATCCAAATTACGACTACGACAGAAACAAGAAAGTATTGGGAAAATTTAAAGATGAAACAAATGGTGTGCCGATGATGGAAATTGTAGCATTAATGTCCAAACTATATTCATTTCAACTGTACATAAGCGAAAGGAATCAACATCAAGTCACGAAAAAGGCCAAAGGAATAAAAACCTCTTTCCTGAAGAAGAACGTACAGTTTGAACATTATAAAAGATGTTTGTTTGAAAATGTTGAAACAACTGCAACGTTCAACACTATTAGAAGTTATAATCATCAACTCTTTAGTGTCAAACAAACAAAGTGGGCATTAAGCTACAAAGATGACAAGCGCCATATTTTAGAAGATAAAATTAATACTTTACCGTTCGGCCACTACTCCCTAAACCCTATCGACCAGTAAACCTATTCTTCGTCCTCTACCTTCTTCCTTTTTTTCCTTTCCGTAAAGAAGAGGGGACATGGCAAGCCCAATGCCATGTTCCCTCTTTTTTACACTAATATGATATGGCCTTGACCTATATTCAAACTATATAAAAGAGAATGAACTGTTGTACGGATCAGTATTTTTACAAGCGATGTGCAAGCAACACCTGAAGATGGAAATTGTGAAGGACAAGATTGTAAATGAACTACATAAACCAGCAAGAAGAAGATTTCCAAGAAGAAGTACAATCATTAAAGGAATGAATGATCTTTACCAAGCTGATCTCATTGAAATGATACCGCACAGTAAATTAAACAAAGGTTTCAAATATATTTTAACAATTATAGACTGTTTTACTAAAATAGCTGACGCTTTACCATTGAAGGATAAGACTGGTAAAAGTGTTACAAAAGCTATGGAAACAACGATACAAAGAAATAAATTCAAAATCAAACATCTACAGACCGATGATGGAAAAGAATATTTTAATAAAAACTTTGGAGCTTTGATGAAGAAATATCAAATAAATCATTATTCTACAAATTCTGAAGTTAAAGCTTCAATGATTGAAAGGTTCAATAGAACATTGAAAGGAGCGATGTACAAACAATTTTCAAAACGAGGATCATACGTGTGGTATGACATATTACCACAACTTATAAAAGAGTATAACAACAAATATCATCGTACCATCGGAATGAAACCTATCCAAGTAAACAGCGCTAATGCTAAGGTTGTATTACAACGCATCAGAAATAATACAACACCTAAATTGGAAAAGTTGCAACCAAAAAAGTTTAAAGTCAACGATAAAGTTCGTATAAGCAAATACAAAGGTGTATTTAGTAAAAGATATCTACCAAATTGGACTAATGAAGTATTTACAGTTTATAAAGTGCAACCAACTATACCTGAAACCTACTTATTAAAGGATAACAAGGGTGAATTACTTCAAGGTGGATTCTACGGACATGAATTGTTGAAATCAACAGTCGGTGATGTATATCTTGTTGAGAAGGTTTTACAAAGGAAAAAGGATATGGTTAAAGTCCGGTGGTTAGGATTCGATAAAAGTGAAGACTCTTGGATTCCTTCAAAAGACCTGGTATAGTAACTTAATAGCTCATTGTGTGTTTAACCTTGACACAAGATGGAGATTGTACAACAAAAAGATCGATTTAATATCAATAATATTGATGAATTGACGGTTGACAATGATAAGTTAAATCATGGTAAACATGGTGAATTACTACCAAATACAATAAGATGTTTAATAACTGGTCCTTCAAATTGTGGAAAAACAAATGTTGTTTTTAACCTTATAACTAATCCTAAAGGATTGCGCTTTAACAATATATACATTTTTTCAAAATCATTGCAACAACCAAAATATCAATTATTGGATAAAGTACTTGCAAGTGTACCTGAAGTAAATTTCTACAAGTTTAATGCCAGTGAAACAATTATGCAACCAAATGAAGCAAAACCATTTTCTATTTTTATTTTTGACGATGTGTCTTGTGAAAATCACGACACTATAAGGAATTACTTCGCTATGGGAAGACATCATAATATCGATAGCATTTATATTGGTCAAACATACAGTAAGATTCCAAAACAACTCATAAGAGACAATGCAAATATGTTGATCATCTTCAAGCAAGATGAAACAAATTTAAAGCATATATACAATGATCATGTAAATGCGGATATGCCATTTGAGAAATTTAAAGAAATGTGTGGCAAAGCATGGAATGAGAAATATGGCTTTCTCGTTATTATGAAGGAAGAAGATATTAAAAATGGTAGATATCGTATAGGGTTGGATAAATTTGTATTTATGCGTTGAACTACCGATGCTACATCTAGTTACACGTTGAACTTCACAGTGTAAACATGGTGAATCAAGAAAAACTATTAAAAGAAATAAAATCACTCAGTGATTCTATTAGGATGAAGAATCGTGCATTGAGGATGGGTTTAAGTGAAAGAGAAGAATTTCTAGAGACCACATTTAAACCTATTACGGAACCTTTAAAACAGATATCAGAAACTATTGGTAAACCTCGTTATGAAGGAGATGTTTTACTACCAGTTTCTAAACAAGAAGTACAAGCATTAAAAAAAGAAGAAGATGATGATTCATATACAAGTGCTAGTGAGCAAGAAGAAACAAAAGAAGAAGAAGAACCAATTGTTGAAAAGGAAGAAGAACAGCCAATACCTGAAGCTGAACAATCTATTCCAAATTTAACTCAATTGAGTAGCGATATATTACAACATGGACCTCTTGGAAGAAAATATATAATGAAAATGCTACATGACATGAAATCAAACCCGAATTTGAGTAGATCACACGTATACGGAGCAAGAATTGATGGGAATGAATTAAAGATCGGCGATTCAAAGCTTGAAATAACACAAGACGATTACATCATTATTGGTGAGCATAAATATAAAGGAACAAAAGGACTTTATGAATTAATTTTTAAAAACATACCACTAAGATATTCATCCAAAGATTTAAGTGTTTTTAAGGAAATTCTACAAAATACTAACGCTCATAAAAGAAACTACTTAAAGGATGCAATGATTAATCGTTCACGTGCAACAAAATATAACATTGTTATAAAAAAGTTGTTTCCTCCACGAAAATTGCCAACATTACGTACTGCACCAGCGGTGAGACAACCACTGAAAATAAAATCTTTATCACTTATGGATTTATCACTTCTTGAACAACATGGTAAAAAGAGTAAAGGAGATACTTCAACATCTGGCAAAGGATTGATGAAAAATCTATACAATACGAATGTGATTTACTACAACGACATCAATAAATTGGTTGATAGAATGAGACTATTGCATGAAGCCATGGAAGCCGGTCATACAGGTTTAAATAATGAATGGGTAGCTCTGATTGACGAACTCAGGAATCGCGGCATAATCGTATAATTGTCTGCGGATATATAAGAGTTGCAGGCGTATAATGTGTCAGTTCTAACATGAGCGTCGACAAGTTCGGACGATACTCCGCGTTAGGAGTGCAAGTTGGAGAAAACAGAAAAAGAAGTGGATTACCGCAAACACCCGAAGGTGACTATAACATAAATAATAAACGTTTAAAGTTTGTTAAGGATCCAGAAGAAGATGGAGATGCAACAAATTTAAAAACAGTAAAGGAGGAAACATCTACAAGTTTGAAACTCGACAACAACCAACTGTATGATGCAAAATCTCACAGGGTTATTAATGTTGCAAAACCAGTCAACAATGGAGATGTTGTTAATAAAGGCTATTTTCTATCTGCGATGGAATACGCTTTACTGTTGGAAAAGATTAAAAGTGGAAAAAAGTACAATGCTTTAAATTATAAAATAACTAATGTGGCAGATCCAACCGAGGATACAGATACAATCAATAAGCGTTATTTGCATTCTGTAATACCAGAAAAGAAAAAAAGATGGATTTTCCTTCTATAAATATACTATAAACGATATTGGATATCCTAAAGAAGAAAGTGATGGTGTTAATATTAAATACATTAAAGATAATTGTATTTTATATAATGGTGCTGTTATTGATTGTCATGGAAAAGTGTTGTCCAATCTGAAAGATGGTTCAACTCCATCGGATGCTGCTACCGTGAGACAAATGAATGAAAGCTTGAAGAAAGGAACATCCGCTTTTGTTAAACAAAATCAGGTGGTGTCAAAGAAAGGTGATGAGTTTATGCAAGGAAGTGAAAAGTTTACCTTACTACAACTACAAAATAACAAGTGGGATGGAAAAAATAAAAGATTGTCAAATATAAGTTTAGGCACGGAAGAACATGATGCTGTTATTTTAACACAAGTGCCACAACTATCAGCTACTGGTGTTAACTTTATATGTGGAGGTAGACGATTAACCCATGTAAAATCTGGTAAAGATGATAATGATTGTGTTGTTGTGAAACAAACTATAGTTTTAGATAAAATAAATAACTTATATGATGGAAAAAATAGAAGAATATCTAACATATCAGCAGGAATAGCTCCGAATGATGTTGCTACTATTAATCAAGTTATAGCAACCTCTAATAACGATCCATCTGTGTATACATGTAATGGTAAACGTATCACAAATCTTGATAATCCTACACGTAACAAAGATGCTACTAATGTAGAGTATGTAATGAATCTTGTAGGTAATGTAGTTATTGATATGCATAATCATTTGATTAATGCATCGATGAAACACAATAAAATCGAAGATTCTCAAAGAAACCAATGGATTAAAGATGAAATCATTGATAGATACTAGTAAAACTTATGAATATTTAAGTATGGAATACACCAAAAAAAGGATTCATTATCATAAAGTATTTCATAGAGTGAAGACGTTGGTTACATAAAACAGCATAATGAAGACCGTATCGCTCAGTCGTCGTCAAGACAGTGGCAAGAGAGGACGTGGTTTAACATCAGCTGCATTATCCCTGCTCAGACGGATTCCAATTGGTGCTGTTGTGAATCGAACGATAGACGCTTTACCATACGAATTACATCTGCCCGGAGGTTATCAATATTGTGGACCTGGAACTAAGTTGGCAAAACGTTTAGCAAGAGGAGATCCTGGAATTAATAAATTAGATCAAGCTTGCAAAGAACACGATATAGCATATTCAAAGTATAAAGATTCAACAAATAGATCAATAGCGGATAAAATTCTAGCGGAAAAAGCTTGGCAAAGAGTAAAATCAAGTGACGCAAGTATTGCAGAAAAAGCAGCGGCTTGGGCAGTAACTACAGCCATGAAGACGAAAGCAAAGTTAGGTGCTGGAAGACGTCGCAGAGGAAGACCTGCAAAAGGAAGAAGCGCTCCCAAAAGAGGTGGAAACATTAAAAAAGGACGTCGTAGAACTCGTAAGACAAATGTAAAGAAGACTTCTGTTTGGCAAATGGTAAAAAACGGAGCAGGTTTATACCTAAGACCATACCGTGTGTACTAAATAAAAAGAATCAATTGATAATTCCAAATAAAGCCTTAACAAATCATCAGTTAAATGATTATGTAAAATGTTTGAAAATACCATTTTTTCGAGGAGTTTTTATGAAAGATGCATTACCAACTAAAATATGGGAAAATGAAACTGGAATAGTAAATTTGGATTCTACCTATGGTCCAGGCACTCATTGGGTATGCTATAAAAAGCTCGGCCAAACCGTTTACTACTTTGATAGTTTTGGCAATCTGCCACCGCCGAAAGAACTGCAACATTATTTTCGAAACTCCAAAAACATTTTTTACAATTACAAAAGAGAACAACCTAACAACACTGAAATCTGTGGGCATTTATGTTTGGAGTTTCTAGCGAAGAGTGTCAGTCACCTTTAAGATGTCATCGTATACAGTGTCACTGAGTGGAAATTCATCCACATTGAAAAGTACGCTGTTCCCAGCATTGCGTCTATCCAAGGAAATATTATGGGAAGCGGCATTACTTGATTTGACTACCTACAACTCAATTCCCAATGTTACGGAAGGTAAAAACAATTTACTACATTATTATGAAACTATGGATGCTTCAGGAAAATACTCAGAATTGAAAATAATTACATTTCCTACTGGAGCTTATGAAATCGATGATATAAACCAATTACTACAGAAACAACTCGGAGAAGAAAATATCACCGTTAAAGGAAACAATAATACTTTAAAAGCAGAAATAACTTCGAAATATTATATCGATGTCAGCTTGGAAAACTCCATTGGCAGTTTACTTGGATTTACAGATACAAAAAAGAAAATCTTAACTCCTGGAACTACTCATTCGGGTAATACAACTGTTACAATATTGAAAGTCAATAGTATCGATGTAACGTGTAATATTATACACGGATCGTATAGAGAAGGAGTGAATCAGCATATTTTACATACATTTTATCCAACAGTGGCTCCCGGTTTTAAAATTGTTGAGAAGCCACAAAACTTGATATACCTACCGTTAAACACTAGTTTCATTTCAGACATCGTACTGAACATATTGGATCAAGACGGTGTTAGTGTTGACTTTAGAGGAGAAACGATAACTATACGGATACACATCAGAGCGGCAACATAAAAGTCGACATGGGATTATCATTTAAACCGCAACGGAAGAGTCGGGAGCTCAGTAGCTCCTCGACATTGGAAGAGTTAACATCGGACAACATTCGTTTTCTACAGAAGATTGGATTGAAACTTAACAACGATGGATATCCTGGATATATCTCAAGGACCGACATTCGACGAAACACTATGGGAGAAGGAATATCACACGCACAACCCTTACACTTCATCAAAATTAAACAATAACGATGAAATAAGGATTCCCATTCAACAACAAGATATTTACACATTACCGTGTGAAAGTTATTTATGCATTGAAGGACGGGTATTAAAATTGGATGGAAAAACTGCTTCAACAGTTCCTTTTATAAATAACCCGATGGCATATCTTTTTGATGAAATAAGATATGAGATATCAGGGGTGACAGTTGATTCGACAAAAAAGGTTGGTATAACAACGACATTGAAAGGATTAACATCATTAACACCGCATGAGAAGAATTCAATAGTCACCGCCGGATGGGTTGCTCCTGATAAAGACACTATAACACCGAATTCCAACGGTCACTTTGATTTTCATGTACCTTTACGATTGCTTTTGGGATTCGCTGAAGATTACAAACGAGTAATAATAAATGTCAAACAAGAATTGGTATTACTCAGATCTTCAACTAACAAGGACTTGATACTTGCAGACCCTGCAACTACTGAAGATAAACTGGAATGGCAACTACAATTAGATAAAGTTGTTTGGAGAGTACCTCATGTAAGATTGGCTGATGAACATAGAATCGTATTATTGAGAAAGTTAAAATCTGACCGTGATATCGTGATGCCATTCCGAAGTTGGGAATTCCATGAATATCCTACACTACCTCAGACCGAACGACAAACATGGACCGTCAAGACATCAACTTACTTGGAACGAGCAAGGTACATAATACTCGGTTTTCAAACTAAGCGAAAAGATGTTATCACTGCAAATGCCGGTCAATTTGATAACTGTAAAATAAAGAATTGTAAAGTTTTCCTAAACTCTTAATTCTTTCCGTATGACAATTTGAATGTCATGTTCAGCAAAAAACGTTTTTCCATTTTATACGATATGTATGCAAGATTTCAATCGTCATATTATGGAAAGACTAATACACCACTATTATCACCTGACCAATATTATTCCAAGGCTCCGATAATTGTAATCGATTGTTCAAAGCAAAATGAATCGGTAAAATCATCAAGTGTGGATATAAAAATTGAAATGGAATTTGAAGAACCAGTAGCGGATGGAACTTCAGCATACTGTCTTATTCTACATGATAAAATAGTTACTTACACACCGCTGACCGGAATCGTGAAGAATGTACTTTAAAAAGAATTAGTACAACGACTGCAGATTTTTGAGGTTAGAATTATCTGTCTCAATTTTTGAGGTTAGAATTTCGTTTGTGAAAGACAAGTTAAAAACAAACATTTATGTGAGTGTATAAATTTCAAGGATTCGACGAAAAACATAAAAGCGAGAAAATTATGAGTGGAAAATTCATTATATCTTCGACCGTCGTATGGGAAACATCGTTCGCAAGATGAGTTCTACTAACGGAGAAGAAAATACACCTCTAATGGATGAGAATAGTTTAGATATAGAAAAACAAGTTGAACGAGAAATGGACGAGTTCCTCAAGTTTAACAAACATAAGAAGAGAGAAGAAGAAAAAGAAGAAGGAGAAGCTGAAAAAGAAGTAAAAAGAAAAAAGGTTGAAGTTAACATTACAACTAATATTTTAACAGAAGTATTTCTTCGGATTTTCTACCCCATTTCTTCATGCATGACGAAAAGTATTTCAGTTGGAATTTTAAAATCATTGGATTATTCACCAATTGTTATTTTAAATCATGGAAATAAAATGGTTACATTCACTGAAACTTCTTGGGAATCATTTATGAAACATTTACTTCTTTTGGAATGCTATTTGAGTAACAACACATTTGGAAGAAGAACAAGATTAAGTTTATTGGAATCAAATATTGAAGTTGATATAGTGAAACATCGTGGAGGACAAATGGTTCGCTTCAGAGATTTAACTAGACATGATGTAAAATTACATTTGACTAAAGAAGAATTTTACACTTTAAGTTGTACTACCGGTCCCGTCACCAGATATTTGAAACAACTAATATTTTCAAGTGCAATAATCAAAGACTATCTAATCGATACATTGGACAGACAACCTTTCGTTCCAATTTTATACGGTCCCGTGGATACTTCAATTTTTAATCGAATACCTCAAGAAGTGGACATGTGGAGACAATTGAACAACTATCACACCAACTTTAATATCGACGAAGAAGCGCAAGAAGTTAAAGAAGAACAATCGTGTTTGTAATACAAGTCAGTTGCTGACGAGACTTCATCATGAACAAACGGGTTTCGTTTTCTAATGCGCCACATATAATGGAAGTTAAAAAAGGTATAATTGAATTTCAAGCTTTTCGAGGAAATGATGGAAATTTTATTATAAAAGAATTAGTAATTTTGGATATGAACACATCTGTAGTTTATCATTACTTATTCAAACCTCCATTACCATTCAATAGACTAACAACTAAAGCGAAAGTTACAAACAAATGGTTGTACAAACATTTTCACAACTTAAGATGGGATGAAGGTTTTATTAATTATAACATGATGCCGCACATTATGAATCATTACTGCAAAGAGTTCAAAACTATCTACACAAGAGGATTGGAAAAAGCTAATTGGATACAATCATTTACAAGCAACGAAGTGATAAATGCAATAATAGATAGAGATTTCCAATGCTACTTCAATGAACTTTGTATTTCATCAAAGAGTTTTAAACATCGAAGGTCACAGTGCGCTTTGAAGAATGCCTACCGCTTAAATAATTTCCTTCAACAGAATGGTGGGGGTAATGTCGGTAATAAAAGTGAGAGCGCTACCATGACGCAGCATGAGTATTACTCGAACCTCCGAAGAGACAACATCTCCGACGGACATTATTATTAACAAGAAGATTAACAAGAAGATTAACAATAACATCAAGATGGCATCGCAGAACTTTCTTCAAAATTTGGTTGATCAATTCAACGCTCATTCTAAATCAACAATCTTACCGACGAAGAAATGTTCTGAACTAAAAGAAGAAAAACATTACATCATACATACAATCAAGAAGATGGACACTTCAATTGGTGATGCTATTAATTGCACATTGAGCGAGGCGCCGTATACAGTTGGTGACGAACCGAAGTTTCAAATCTTCCTACCGAAACGGTTTGTACAACTTCTACAAAATGAAGATCTTCGAGTTATTCAACCTGGCGCACTCTATTTAGTTTCACACGGACCGAGTGGAAACAACTCAACTGAACTAACTATTCATGTAACACCTACTACTAACTAGTTTGTACATAACATTGTAAATATATGTGTTTGTAATGGTTTCTCAATAAAGATGATATAAAACAAAAAAGAAAAATAAAAGAAGCAACATATTGTTATGTCTTTGTACATAGCAACATGTTGCTTTTTTTTAAAAATTCCACGGGATGACCTTGACCCAATTTTGTGTGATAATAAAAGTGAAAATCAACTTGTGAAATTCATTAGTCTACGACTAGCTTTCGTACCGTACACATCTCGCTCTCTATAACTAAATACAAAACTTCAACATGTCCCTAAAGGTCAAGTGTGCATCTTACGATACCAACACCATTACGAGTTTTGAACAACTTGAAGATTTAACCAACGAAATGCAAGTTTTACTTACCGGTGGTTATCACTTAACTGTTGATGTTAGTGCTACTAATGTAAGGATGTTTACTAAAACAAAATACTGCGATGATGAAGTATTTCTTTCTACACAACCTACAACATCTTCATCGCCGACTGGTCAACATAACATCAAGTTCCACAAGTACTACCAATGTTAAATAACTTTTAACAAATAAAACTAAGGAATCACGTGATCAATGTCAAGTTGATAAAAAGGGTGTGATACTTGGATAACTAATTATTCGCTTCCCAACTCTCGCTGCGTCAACACCTATTTTTAAAGATGTTATACAGAATGATGATTGAACTTGATGGAAAGATCTATGGAAAAGATTACAACACCGTTGAACAAATGACTGAAGATTTAGATATATTAACCCGAGAAGGATATCAGGCTAAATTAATTTTAAAATTTCCTGAAGTACATCCACTATCGACTGAAGAACTTATCGCTATGGCTAAAGCGGAGAGAGAGAAAAAGTCTGAAGAAAACAAACAGGAGAGAGAGAAAAAGTCTGAAGAAAACAAACAGAAACAAACTTCTTAAGTATCAATTTTCCTTACATTAGTAAGGTATAATTTTTTAAAACTTCGTTTGGATGACCTTGAAATTACCCCCCACCACTTTTTGTAGTACATAAAACTGACTATTCAACACTATACACTCTTATTCTTTCACTGGACTCAGCAGCGTCAACATGGAAAAACAAAATTACAAGTACGAACCTCGTTACTGTTGTGAACAACAGTGTACAGATTTAGGACCAATGATGGTGGACGGGTTAGCTTGCACTAAGTGTGAATTTTTCGGATCTTGTTACTGCAAATGCAAAACAAAACAACTACCGCCACCGGAATTGCGAACTTTCAAATTTTACAAATCAAGATATTTTCATACATGCTGTCCTCAAAGATGTTTCAAATTTCATCCTCTCGATCTAGCTCATTGTCAACGCACCATGTCTCATCAAGATGATTTTTGTACACATATGATAAAAAGATGTAAATACAGGTCGGATTGGTATTCAGATCCTGTTGAACCATCGAATGTGTAATTTCAGTTTTACACTCTTTTTTAAAACTTCAATTGGATGACCTTGAGATTTCCCCCCACCATTGGTTTTTTTTTAGATTTCCCCCACCATAGGTCTTTTAGATTTTCCCCCACCATTAGTGTAAGTTTTGTATCTTATTGAATCCACCTTTGAATTATTTCACTTCCAACATTCTAACTAACAACATGGGAACACCTTTCGTCAGGTTTCATCATATAATAACTGAGAGGGAAGAAATGGAAGAATTGTTTCAAAACTTGCTTGCTATAATGGATAGATATTATATGAGATGGATCAGAATTGATGTTCAATATTTACGTCCTGGTGAATTATCTTCATCATCACAGAGTGAGGAGGACGAGGCAAATACTCCAGCTAAGATATTTGAATTAAAAGACGAAGAAGAAGAACTTAGCTTTTTATTTAATCATAAGCTCGCCGTTAAATAAGCCCCCTCCCTTGGCGACGTTCCTCATTTACTCGCCGACTCTCCAACGATGAACAACTCTCCATTGGCACGGATGAATTCTAGTTTTGAAATAAACTCTAAAGAAGAGTTACAAGCTATTTTTAATATTTTACAAGAACTTGTAGATAATTTTACAACTATCAAAATGAATTTGGAAATAACATACGATTGTCCTATTTGTGATAAGGTTGAAAGTTCGGACGAAGACAGTTTACTAAATCTAACTCCTGCACCATCTGACACTACTGACGGTAATAATGAAGAGCAAAATCTTTCCCCCACCACTTCTTTGTAATTCATCTTTCCCCCCACCACTTTTTTATTTAACTAACATTTCTCGCTTTCACTCCTCATTCCGTCTTCGACTTTTGTACTATCAACATAACTTCTTTTAAAATTTCAAACACTAACACAATCATGATGGATATGATGGATGAAGTTCCCTTTGTAACTAGAATGGAAGAGGATAAATTGAAATTGGAAATTAAACGATTGGAACGGGAAAACAGACTCGAGATATTACGTTTCTTCAAACTTGCCAAATACGTCATCTGGGGACTCTGCCTTTACCTTATCCTCGTCGTCGGCGTTTACTTTTACAACTCCGTATTTCATCACAAAAATTCAACCTGTATTGCACATTGATTGTATTTGTTTTTGCACATTGATTGTATTTGTTTTTACGAATAAAGTTCAAAAGAGTCTTCTACCTATCCCGCTATCACCGGGTAGTTCAACTCTCAGAACTATTTCCTGTGGTAGCGGGATAGGCTTTTTTAAAACTTACTCGGGATGACCTTGACATACTTTCCGTACCCCACATTATCAAGTTGAATTTCAGTTTTGTACCAACTTATAATTTATGCGCAATTTTAGTTCAACCGAGCGCCATATCCACTCCCCCCATTGATTAATTCACCATCCGACAGGCCGGAAGCTCTAGACCCCCCATTAACTGACATCTACAGTCACGCATATATTTCGACGCGTCATGTTTCATTCTTCATTCTCGTTCTATCCGCGGAACTTAACACTTCTATCTACCTTCTCTCTCTCTCTTGTTATGACTGCGCTATGTTTGAACTGACTTTTATTTTCGTTCAACTATTAGAGTTTTTATTAACACCGTCGAATTACAATTTTGAACTAATTTTTAATTTATGCGAAGTTTTACTTCAACCCCGGTTAATTTATGCGCAAATTTAGTTCAACTCCCAGTTGTTGAATTTCAGTTTTGAACTTACTTTTAATTTATGCGCAAATTTAGTTCAACTCCCAATCGTTGAATTTCAGTTTTGAACTAACTTTTAATTTATGCGCGAATTTAGTTCAACCCCCCAGTTGTTGAATTTCAGTTTTGAACTAACCAATATTTTATGCGAAGTTTTAATTCAACCCCGGTTAATTTATGCGCAAATTTAGTTCAACCACCAATTGTTGAATTTCAGTCTTGAACTAACTTTTAATTTATGCGCAAATCTACTTCAAACCCTCACCCCACCTCCCCCAACCTCATTTAATATTCGACCGGAAGACACCTGCCCCGGAACATGGCTTCCGGCGGCACGTGGCCGGTTTTGAAAGTGGCTTTTTCTATCTACTTTGGTCAATAATTTAAAGCGCCCTCTAGAAAAAAACTCAAAGGCAAGGGGGGCCAAGCCCGAAACGAAATTACTTTTTAAATAACCATATTCGTACACGCGTTGTTAGCTCGTGAGCTTTAAAATGACACCTCAATCTTAAAAATTGGTTAAGTAGGTCGAGAGGAAAAGGGATGCAACAGACAAAATCCTTATAGAATTAAAAAGGTAGACTTTTTAAAATTGCACTATTTACTATTGTCTATAAATATAAATTTATTTCCTTAAACAACAATGCAAATTACCTAAACTTATTCATACCATTAACTTTACTAATCGGGCGCGCTCTTTAACATCAAATGCGTTTAAACAGAAAATATTTTACTTGAAGCTCTTATCTGATCGGGCGAGTATGATGTGATTGGTAAAGGCCAAAACACTTTTTATCAGATTGTACATGACCAGTGAAATCCCAAACCGGAGTGGTGACTGCGGAGAATTGATTTGATTTGCATCTGTCAATTTGTTTCAAAATGCCCTTTGGGCCACTCTGCTTGTCGACAGTTTTGCCGCTGTCCGATATTTCACAGAGTTTTCTTTTTACCTCACTTGAAGTTACCGTTAAATATGGATGATGCTGAATTTCTGCAACATATTTCTTCTTTTGCTGTACCATGAAGCGATAAGAATACGACGATGTTGTGATGGTTTATAATAATTTCGATAATATTGCCTCAAATGTATGCATTGAATAAAATTACTAAGGAAATAAAATTATCCATTGAAACTTATCGTATACATGACCCAATACAAAGTAAATAAAGATGCGTACACAAAAACGTCGACGGATGTGTTCTATATCAGCATCTGATACTTCAATCCGATTAGGGAATAAAAGAAATGCTATAAAAATGCTTACTGATGTAAACTTAAAAGTAAGTTTGTTTGATAAGCATGCACTCCTTAACTCTTTACTGTATGTGTTTTCGTGATGAACGTTTCATACATATCTAGTACTAGCTGTTTCCCGTCACGGCTTCGCCCGTGTGAATTTGATTTTTAATCTCTTTGAAGACCAACGAAATCTTTTTCATTAAATATACATTATGATTAATACATTGAAATAGTGTGAGCGGGGCACGTATGAGCAAAGAGGAACCACCATGTCAAATATAAACTCCGTAGGCCATAATTTTTAAGTCCTGTGTGGTGGAGCCCTAAAAAACTTCAACAGTTTCTTTGTGACTTCGTATGAGCAAAGATTAACATCCATGTCAAATATTAACCCCGTAGGTCCTAGAGTAATTTTAAGTCCAGTGGGGTGGTGAGCCCTATAGGACTCAAAAAACTATTTTTACAAAAAACCAGTTCTTAGTACCTTTGAGTAAAGAGGAATGTCCACGTCAAATTTTATGTGGAATGACCCCGTAGGATCCATGGTAACTTGAAGGTTCTGTGGGGCGGAGCCCTAAAGAAAATTTGCAAAATCGTTTCCTAGTGAATGCCCATGAACAAAGAGGAACGTCCATGTCAATTTTCAACCTCAAAGGCCATAGAGTAATTTTTAAGTCCAGTGAGGCGGAGCCCTAAAGGAATTCAAAAACTATATTTCCAAAACAGTTTCTTAGTGATTGTATGAGTGATTGTATGTCTCTATAGTAGTTTTGAAGTCCTGAGGGGCGGAGCCCTAAAGGAGTTCAAAAAAAGTATATTTGCAAAACCGTATCTTAGAACCTTTGAGTAAAGAGAAATGTCCACATTAAATTTTAACCTGTAGGATCTATGGTAACCCCAAGGTTCTGTGGGGTGGAGCCCTAAAGGAAATTTGCTAAGTCGTTTCATAATGAATGTTAATGACCATAGAGGAACGTCAGAGTCAAATTTAACCCAGTAGGCCATAGTTATTTTTAAGTCCAGGGGGGCGGAGCCCTAAAGGACTTCAAAAACTATATTTCCAAAACCATATCTGTTCAATTTATATAAAGTAATACATGAAGCAAACCACACCCCATTAGTTTAATAATTGACTTTAATTATCACATGCTTTCAATATTTGTATTTTAACTCACATGTCATTGTTTATAAAATTCTTTACACTTGTTTAGAATATACCTCAATCTCATCTCTCTTTTCAATGTCTTAATTTCTTTTTAATATCTTACCTCAGGCCCTTCGAGTATTTCGATTAGTTTTCTCTCCAGCATCTTTGTGAATACCTATGAGCAAAGAGGACCGTATATGCCAAAAATTAACCCTGTAGCTTCTATAGTAATTTGGAGTTCATTTGGGGCAGACCCCTGAAGGAAATATGTAAACAACTTTGTATTAAACACCTATGACCAAAGAGATCACTTCAAATTTCAATCCTGCATGCCCTATAGTTTATAGATTCGTTATTTTTTCAATTCGTATCGTAATTGGCAATAATTGTAACATTATATTGAAATTTCGAAGACATGTGAGGCGGAACCCTGAAGATATTTTTGTAAGCGTTTCTTAGTGAGAACCTATGGGCAAAGTGTGTCGTTCATTTCAAATTTCATCCTCTTAGGTCATCTCTGGCTTCACATTCGTTGTTTCCTATAGATTCATATTAAAAATTGGCCATAAGAATAACATTGGACCTAAATTGAAATCGTTTGTGGCAGAGACCTGATATGATTTTGCAAAACAGTTTCGTAGTGAGCACGTAAATATGAGCTAAGAGGAACGTTCACGTCAAACTTCATCATCATAGATCCTATAGATTTTCAGATTCGTTGTTTCTTAGATTCGAACTAAAAATTAGCTATATAAATAATATTCTATAGAAATTTTGAAGTACTGCGTTGCGGAGCCCTGATGATATTTGCAAAACCATTTCCTAGTGAGCATCTATGAGCAACGCTTGAGTTTGAGGAGGGATGAACTCCTTTCTCAGTGAGCATTTTTTAACACAGAGGAACGTCCATGCCAAATTTTAACTTTGTAGGTCAAATCGTTTTCCAGATTCTTGTTTCATAGATTGGTATTATTTGAATAACATTAGATAGAAAATTTTAAGTCCTGTGTGGCGGAGCCCTGATGGAATTTTGCAAAACAGTTTCTTAGTCAGCAACTATCAACAAAGAAGAACGCCCATGAAAAATTTTAACATCGTAGGTCACATAGTTTTCAAATTCGTTGTTGCCTTGATTTGTATAAAATATTGGCCATAAGAATAATATTAAATGGAAATTTTGAATTACCGTGGGGTGGAGACCTGATGGAATTTTGTAAACTCCTTTCTAAGTGAGCATTTTTTAACACAGAGGAACGTCCATGCCAAATTTCAACCCTCTATGCCCTATGGTTATGAAGGAGTGAGTGGTGTTTGACAAAGCAGATAAAACTAACCTAACCTAAGCTAAACTCGAACTAATGAACATTTTTACACCAGTTAAATTGTTTACAAAGAGATAAAAACTTGTCATATGGTTACGTCATCCTTTAAATGTATTATTTCACTAACAGCTGATAGCTTTGAATCTTCAACAGCAATTACATCAAATCTTTGAAGTCGTGTTGGGCGGAGCCTTGAAGGAATTTCGCAAACCCATTTCTTAGTGAGCACCTATAGGCTAAGAGGAACTTCCATTCCAAATTTCAACCCTGTAGGTCCTATAGTTTTGGAGATTCGTTGTTTCCTAGATTCGTCTTTTAAGTGCTTCATAAGAATAACATTGTAACGAAATTTTGAAGTCGTGTGGGGCGGAGCCCGCCGGAATTTCGTAAAACCGTTTCTTAGTGAGCACCAATGGGTAAAAAGGAACGTCTATTCCAAATTTAAATCCTTCATGCTCTTTAGTTTTAGAGATTCGTTGTTGCTTTGATTTGTATTAAAATTCCCCCATAAGAATAACATTGTAACGAAATTTTTAAGTCGTGCGGGGCAGAGCCCTGACGGAATTTTGCAAAACCGTTTCTTAGTGAGCGTTTTTTAGCAAAAATGAACATACATGCCAAGTTTTAACCCTCTAGACCTTATAGTTTTGGAGATACTCTGATACGTGAGTGAGTGGTATTTGACAAATATATAGTAGATATTCTCCTACAATATGCATATTTCTTTTCTGATTTTTTTCAGTTTGTGTGCATTGGAGGAGAAATCCGTATGTACCGTTGAAAAGATGGTGAAGGTCCCTATGGATGAGCAGAATCCCATTATAGTAGGCTACACATCGGCCCCCAGGGCTACGTCCTACAGGCTTTCAAAGTTTCAATGTTAACCTTATGGAATCTATATATCTATTCTATATATATAATACGTGATGCCCTTTTTTGTTAACACTACTCCTCCCTTATTTCTGGACCAATTTTAAAGTTTGAGGTGTCAAAAGAATGGTCTCAGTTCGTAGTTTTGCAATAAGGTCTTAGATTTTTGATATTTTAATTCTGAAGCTCAAGGGAAGCCCTCAAAGTTCATTTTTTGTCCATAAGATTAAAATGGGGAACCAATTTGTATTGAATTGCAATATAAAACAGCTGTTGATTGTAAAACAGACAAACACATGTTAAACGATGAATACAAGCAATTGAACTACTGGTACTGAAATATCAACACAATTTCATACTTTAAACAAGAAGTGTCTTTTGTCGTATTTGAACCTTTTCTCAAAATTTAGCGGGAAGATTTTCTTGAACATTCTATTTACGTGTATTTGGGCACAAAATAAGTTTAGTAACGTAACCCTAGAAAAATGTATGCAGGGTCTACAAAAACAAGTTTGGAAATTGAAATTTTTTATGTGGGTCGTATGGGTTGTCTGATTAGTATTTAAACCATAACGAAAGTTTACAAATATTAAAATAGAACACTTAATTTGTGTGCTTGGGGTTTCAAACTCTGTAAATTATAAGGGAAAGGGATAGTTGGTTGTAGGTGTTGTAACCTGTTTGTTTACTATTATACTATACAACAATTTAATGCAGAATGATACACATATTAAAACTCATGTTTAAAAGAAACAACATTTAAATGTTTTTTACTTCCAGTGCAGAAAACAAGCTTATTTCAAATATGGTTTGTACAAAGAGAAATTTCAATCAAAAAATAAATACCACATCAAACCAAAATGGACCACACTAACAAATATGTAGATTCTCCTTATTTTAGTGATTTCTTTATTTACATTTTGAAATGCCATGGAAAATTACAAATTATAGGGCCTTTAGATCTTTTTTAATAGTAATGTGGACTCATTCACTATGTCGACAACTACCTCATAACAGCCGCAGTGAGTGTTGCATAACTCATACAGGCCGGGGAGTTGTAATAAAATGTTGATTTTTATTCTGTTGTCATTTAAGTTTTATGTTTGATGAACTATGTAGATCCAACATCTGTGAATTTATTCTAGATTTTATATGAGTGTTTAGACAGAGACCCTAAGACAAATTGGCAAAAGAACAACTACGTAATCTTAGCTAATTTGGAACTAAAAGAACAACCACCAAATCTCAAAAGTGTCACATTGGCAAGTTGCAGAATTAGTAATGAAGATCAATTGATGAAACACCATTATGTCTTATCTGATTTTCACTATAGTTTAATTTTTATTCAAAGTAACTCTGTCCATTACAATGGAGCAAGATTTAATACCCTATAATAAATGCAGCGCATTGCGCTGCACGGGCCCCCTAGTAAGTTTAATTGATTGACTCATTAGACAGCTTTTGTAATAAGAAATGATAGCAAATCAAGAAAAAAACAGATGTTTCAGTTATAACATATACCGGGCGCCGAGCAGGGGCGGATCCAGGAAATATATATATATATATATATATATATATTGGGGGTGGGGGCTCAGTTCACAACATGAAATCTTTTGTAGAGGGTCCCTAACAGTCGTGGTGTCATGGCAATTTTTGCAGTGGCGGAAAGGTGCACCAGGCTCAGAACTGAGGTATAGGGCGGCCCACCACCCCGCTCCCTTCACACAAATACACGTAGCAGAATTATTGTTTATGTTATGATTTTAAATTGCCCAATTTAGCGTTTTAACTTTTGGACAAGCTTTTTGAGGTTATTTTATGCTGTCCGCTAACTTGAGTCAAAAATGTTACCCAATATATTTGGTAAATTGAAATACTGCAGACATAATATTGACATTCTCACCAGAATATTATTTGCTACCAGCAAATATTCTTTGTTTTATAGTTTATTTTAGTTTAGGATAAAAAAATATAAACATGGCAAACACTTATACAGTTGTGAAACAAATAAAAACAATTGCTTTACAAATATTTTTCGTATATAAGACTTTATTTTACATATTGCAGTTCATGAAACGGCGGTCTAAATAAAGTAGGTCTACAATTAGTTCGTACAATTTAATAGTGGTGTGACATCTTCGCAGACATACTAGAGTAAAGCATTCCAAAGTAGTCCGATGAGAGTCAGTGGTGTTGCCAAATCGCGCTTTATATACCGTACCATAATATAATTATGGTGATGTGTAGCAGACTAAATCATTGGTAATGAAAACTGGCAACAGTGTTAGATAAGGGTGGTGAGGGGGGATCAGCTGTTCAAGACTTCATCATCGGACTACTTTCATGCGGTTTACTCAACGAGGTTAACTATATTATAGAGTGCTACACAGATAGAGAAAATTGTCAACTGTTGATTGGAACCATTTTACTTACGATTCCCGATATTTCCTTGGTAACCAGTCCTTTGTTTACACTTTTCCATTTGTTATTTTCCATATTACCCACATCTTGACACCTATCTGACGTTTCTATGGTAACCAATCTCAATAGCCTGCTCACAGACCATCAAATTAAAGCGAATTTCATCCCATAGATCATCCACTGTTTACTATTTCTATGAGCTTATGGATTTGGATTGCGCGCTCACTGCCGTCGTCTCTAGCCGGCCGAGCGCTGTGACCGGCCAGGCAAGACGATAAAACCAATTCAAAAATCCGTTTGTACAGTACCGTAAATAACAACTAATAAGTTTTAGATGTTTTGAATTGGCGGATTTTCTCATGTCTTTGGCAACACCCGCGTCCTAGAGGAGGAATATAAACAAGAAGCATTATATGAGAAGCTTCGATGAGAAGCTATTTATATGAGATTTCGATGAGAAGCTTTCTCCACTCTCAGATCTCGCACCTTTACTGACGCACCAGCGAGGCCCATTGCTATGACGATGACGTGATGACAGCAAATCAAATGGTATATCCAAATCACAGATAAATGAGACTATTTTGTCTGTGGCCAATGACCATATATACTATAAAACAAACAATCAGTAAGATAGGTGGAATAAAGTAAGTTATAATTAAATACCGTATAACCCTTTTATCTGAGCATTCAATTTGGTTTTATTCCTTTTTGTATAGTGCCTTTTTATCTGTCTGGGGGCCATGCCCCCGTGCCCCCCCCCCCCATAGGATCCACCACTGGCGCCGAGCATTTGCTCGGTAAACTCAAACAGGATAGTGCGCTAAAATTCTCAGTGCAAAAAGGCTTATTTCTTGTTCAATACAAAATCGTCCGCTCCGCTCACTCGCCTCTCAGACTGGTTCAATGTATCCCTACGAGTGCTGCACTCTGCACTCTGATACTCTGATGTATATTTATTAAAACACACGTTGAATCTGTAACACGTGGATTCTAATAATTCACTTAATAGCTGTTTTCGCAATTCTTACTAATGATTTTGTTTTAAAATTCCAATGGATTTCCAAAATTGATTAGTTGTTTTGTACTTTTACATGTTTTATTTATCTAAATATTCGTAATAAGTAGTATGAAGTAAGATAAAAAAATTATTTGTATTATACAGCATTACCGTTTAATAATATGTAACTGGCTGTATGGCCAGTTACATATTATTAAACTGTATTATTAAACTGTATGTAACTGGCTGTTTACATGGCTGTATGGCCATGTAAAACCAAATCATACCCAAAAACACTAAGTGTTGAGGTGTTGCCAAGTCCTAAAAATGTATGATATCAAAATTTCTTCCAAGTCAATGACATTGGTTTTAGAATAGCTACTTGACAAATTGATTTGATCTTTTAATTCTTGGTAAACATTCTGTAAAACATTATTATTTTATTCCGGGACCGTACTTGGCCACCATATGTACCTTTTTTATCATTGAACCTAATGTAAATTCAACATTTTCCCATTAATCGTAATATATCCCCATTCGTAAAAGGTCTAACTTTGTTAATACATCTGCTGGCCAAGTACGGCCCCGGAATAAAATAATAATGCTTTACAGAATGTTTACCAAGAATTAAAAGATCAAATCAATTTGTCAAGTAGCTATTCTAAAACCAATGTCATTGACTTGGAAGAAATTTTGATATCATACATTTTTAGGACTTGGCAACACCTCAACACTTAGTGTTTTTGGGTATGATATCATTGTTTTTTTATCATATTTGGGTGTTAACAATACAATTTTTAAGTAGGAATAGATTTTTAATTACATGTTTTAAAGTTAAACAGAACACTATTTATTCGTTTGTCTGATTTTTACACAGGAGGTAAAAGTGGACGAGGAACACTGCAGTTGTTTATGGGATCGAATTTAGCTACTTAACTGCATTGAGAGATTGAAATACTAATGTATGGGCCCATGCTGATACCCATGATTCGTAACGGAAAACGGAAGTGACAAGGAGTTATTAATTTGAAGGTCTCTTTAGTTTTGGTTACCCGCCTCCGAATTCCTTTTTACGATCAAGATATATAGGAATAGCCTAAAACAAAATGTTGTTATACGTTTGTGCAGTGTTGACGTACCAAGTTTTATTGCTTCATCTGTAGTGTTAAAGAAATGTACGGCACCTGTACTCCCTAAATAAGCATGGAAGTGAAATTTTCAAACTACATAGAGCCATTGACTATGTTCACTAACGTGAGTAGGCTTCTCATAGCATAGGCGTGTGTGAAACCTATTGACGGTGGTGCGATCTCTTGCGGCGTACATGGAAGTACACGTAACATATGATAGACAAATCAGTATTATTATTATCACTCTTCTCAACCAAGGATGAACCATTTTATAACAGAAAGTTATGATTATATTTTGGTAAAGTGTTTTTGCAGCACTGTTAATACAGCTGAGTAATAACAACATCGATGGCAGCGACTCTGGCGCCGCGTAGGCCTACACCGAACTTCCAAATTTTTGCCTCAAACTAAATGCATTGGATGAGAGGTCTATTCACGTTAGTGTACATAGTCAATGATAGAAGTATCTTTGAGCAAAGACAACCTAAGAATAACTGCAAGTAGGCGTCACGAAAATGAGAACCTGAATTTAAAACAGTGTTGCCGATCTGTGCCGACCTATCCAGTTGTCATCTGTTATTAATTACTGCAATAATAGGAAAACACGAAAAAACCGACAACATCGCTAGGTAAGACTAATTTAAATCAGCTTCCAGGTGTTTAAATTTTCGAGCTCGTAATTTCGTTGTACCACATGTCTGTTGTACAACTTCTTCGTGTCGTGTCGTTTCGTCCAGTGTCGTTTCGGACAAGTGTCGTTTCGTACAAATTCCACGAATATATGGTGAGGGGTAACTCTACCTGACAACTAGTGGAGTTTCGCCTAGTTAACGGTTATCTAAGAGGAAATTATAATTAAAGGATATGTCGAACACTTATAGTTACAAAATAATTAGTTACAAGTAAAGCGTGTTCATTATTTTACGCAATTATTAGCTAGTTCACATACGTAAAACTATTCTTCGTGATTGAAACAGGGGCTGTCGAATCGGAATGTAATAGAATCCTTGCACACTTAGCTTTTCGCCTCCCCAAAAGACTTCTAGAATTAGGTGGTTAAAATAAGTAAAACTATTTGTCCATAATTCAAAACCAGGGATGGACGGTCAGGAATTCCCAATGGTGAACAGAGGCGGTCGAGTCGAAATTTAACTGCTCAGATCAGCCAATCATACCGAATGTAATGCGGGGTTACCGGGTAAGGTTACATATTGAATAATGTAATTTTTCAATTAACAGGCAAATTAACTTCGGGTGAGTTTGTTTTAAAGTCCAATACGGCTTTAAAACCTGTGAGAAAAGTAATCTTCTTGTCGGTGCTCCTTTTCTAGGCTCCATGGTCCATGATGTAGTTCAACCACTGTTGTTGTAAAGTTTCACACGAAGGTTTGTAGAATATGAAGTCTGTGTTGCGTTCCTTATCCCTTGTCAAGATTTCTGCTGTACGAAACGACACTAACTAATGTGTTTAATCAACTGTAAAAATGAGATGGCCGAAACAACACTTTTTTTTACGAAAAATGGGCGTTGGACGAAACGACACTGGACGAAACGACACTACACCAATCAATATAGCTTGACTTTCGTCTTAAACCGCTTAGTATCCAGAACACAAAGAAGTTAGGTGTACTTCTTTGTGTTCTGGATACTAAGCGGTTTAAGACGAAAGTCAAGCTATATTGATTTAATATTGCAGAGCTGATTAAAAGAAGGGTTGAAACAATGATGATACGGATACGATTTTTATTGTGACAGTTCCATTATATCACTCTATTTCGAATATTATGTAATATTATATTTAATATGAACATTAGTTAATCATCTAACTATAAATTATCAATGAAGGTAAATTGCAATGATAGCATATTGTCAATTTTTTTAATAACTAACTGTAGCAACGCCTGTACATTGCGATTGATGAAACTCCCACAGTTTCTAGTTAAAAAATTCCGCTAGTAGCCTACAGTTTGTCAGAGTGTACAATAAGTACGTCTACCATGCATGTTTCGAACACTAGGCAGATTAAGCTATAAAATTTGTTACATCAACACTGCACAAAAACTGCATTTTTTATGGGGCTATCAGTTTTCTGTCACTTAGGGGGCCTGCCAACCGAGATTATTTCCTACCCAAGAAATGCGGTGTTCCAAACATTCCATGGGCAACTCTCGGGTGCAACTTTAAAATTACGCCTGGTAATTTCGTGAAGATTCGGCAAATATAACATCAGATTGTTACCAAATATTACCAAAGCTACAACAGTTGAAATGATAAAAAAATCACTAGTTTTGAAGATAAAATATTTTATTTTCGAATGTACTTATACAGATAATTCAAATCAATATTGGCAATAAAACAATTTATTGGATTGGAGGAAAGCCAGCACAATTTGAAGTAAAATAATTTTTCTGTGTAAATTAATTTATAAATGTGAGCTGTTGAAATAAATGAATATTATAGCAGTGTTTTGAGTTAGCTTCTTTTGAAACGAATTTAAATAGCATTGCCAAACGCCTGCTTTGTTTACCTTTTAAATTTACGAAGTGTAATCAAAGTGCTTTTTGAAAAACTCATATTTGTTTTATTTTGTGATATTTAAATTTAATAAACTTGATCTTTGTACACACAGGTATACACTACGTCGAAATAAGAAACTCCGTGAAAAGTTACATGGAATTTCTATTAGTTGCAAAGGCTGTAGCCCTGTCTAAAAATTAAACAAATGTTTGTTGTGCGTAGGAAACTATTTTTCGAACAATTTTAGGCTAACTTACTTGTCTTTTGAACGCATATATTGTATTTCACTGGGTGTTTTCGAGGTAAGCTCAGCGATATTTACGAGTTCAACCGATGGAAAACAAGGATTAGTTACAGCCTTTTTTTTGCTAATTTAGGAAGTGAAAATTTACCATATTCAGCTTCGTGTTTAGGCACGCGCCGTCTGTTTTGTTAGGTGGGACTTGGCGGTGAGACATGCGATCGACCGTGCCACTGGATTTCAGAAAACTCATAAGGATTATCTATCTTCTTATTTCTATAAGGGTTTCGTCTGTTACGTCCCTTTTTCTCTAGACCTACTGAACCGATTTTTAAGATTGAGGTGTCATTTTAAAGCTAAGAATATACCGCAGTGACGAATCGTAATTAAAAAGGTCATATTGTTTCGGGCTTCGCCCCCCTCGCCTTTGATTTATTTCTAGAGGGCGCTTTAAAATGTTGACCAACTTTTATTGCAAGTTCTTTAATGTGAATTGTAATTTAACAGCTGATTACCTTCAGATGAGTTTTAAAAGCCAGATAGTAAACAAAAATAGATCTCTGTCACTTCGTAATCAACATTCACGTACTGAAGGTGAGTTTCACTCATACAGAATAATAATACCCCCATCGCAGCAGACCTGCGTATTACGTACTCAGCGAATTTCCAAAGGATCTTGAGATTGTTTATTTTCCCCATAAACACCATAGTAATGAGTATGTAGGTTTGCTGCCATTTAATGTTGTTAGAAAATGTTAGTTTTATTTTAAAAATGTAATTGGTAATGTAAATATCAATTTGTATTAATATTGGACACTTTTAAATTTTCCCCATAAACCCCATGGGGGTGAGTATGTAGGTTTACCGCCATATGGGTGTTGAAAGCAAATATCAGTTAAACCCTACCTAGTGAATGTACATACCAAATTGTATCAAGTTATTCTAATAAATAAGCGAGATACAGGGTTTTGCTGATTTCCCATAAGATTAACATTGGAAACCTATTTTTAGCTTTTCTCCGTAACTTGTTAAGCCAAGTTAAAAATTCAAAATACTAAATTGTTTGTTTTTTTAAGCTCTTTTAAATGGTTTCAGTTAAAATTGTCGAATTTTAAAAATTAAGGTCCAAAAATGCCAAAAACCCATTTTTTACCCCTTTGAAACCCCATAAAACCCCGTTCCCATAACCCGATCATGCTGGTTCGCAAACTCATGAAAATAGACCTGGTCTTACACCTTCATACCAAATTTCATCAAAATCGGAGGTCCCCTTCAAAAGTTATCAGTACCACGGACACATAGATATATATATATATATATATATATATATATATATATATATATATATATATATAGATATATATATACATATATATGAAAATGAACGAATGGTGTTTTTGGCTTCTGGGGACCTCAAAATGAAAAATTAAAGTGGTCCCGGGCTTAGGTCTTACCATGGCTACTACCGTAATAGCGTATTCCCTATAGGGAAATTCGCTAAAATGCGCAATTTGCGCACGGGCCACCTCGTTATACTTAAGAGGATTGTTATATAAACTGGCTTATTGAAAGCCAGTAGAGTGAACTTAACCAACTTAATCTAAGCATGTCACCTGATTAAATTATATGAATAATGTAACAGATGTTTTGGCTCGTCTAAATTGTAATATGAACGTCTGCTGCTTTGTTTACCTTTTAAATTACGAAATGTAAACAAAGATGTTTTATAAAACTCATATTTGATGTATTTTGTTATATTTAAAGGGAATGAACTTTATCTTTATACACAAAGGTTTGCACTACGTACATATACGAAGATTCCTGCAAAGTTTCGTGTGATTCCCATCGGTGATAAAGGCTGTAGCCTTGTCTAAAGATGCTTGTTGTGCGTAGGAAACTACATTTCTACATTTCTAACTTTTTAGGCTACTTTTGAACGCATATATTTTATTTCACTGAGGGTTTTTAAAGTAAGTTTGGTGATTTTTAGTGCTTATTGACCCAGTGAAACGGATTGAAAACGATTTCCGAATTAATTATGGCCTATTTGTGCCCTTTTGAGAAGTGAAAATTGGTCGTATTCTGCTTCGTGTCTATATAGGCACGCGTCGTCTGCTTGGTTGGGTGGGACTTGGCGACGTGACACGACCGTGCCACTGGATGTTTATATTGGAACACGTGGTGTGCACTTAGACAGTTAAGTCAGTTGTTTTCATTATTTCTTTGTTTTGATCTTCATAAGACCAATGTTAAAAATTTCTAATTTCAATCATGATTTTAATTAAAGATTATAAAGAAATAAGATTTTTCCTGGCATAGAGACCTGTAGCTGTATAATTTTTTATCCCAGAACTAAGTTAGTTGCAAAGTTGGAAGAAAATCGTTTTAGTCGTTTTTTAGATCCGTGTGCAAAAACATACACACATACATAGAAACCTTACTCGTATTAGAGTATAGGATGTGTTAAACTCATCACTTAAGTTAACAGTACCAGGTTAACCGAGCCTTGCTCGTTGGTTTTTATTCACTTTTGTTATAGTGAAAAAGCAAGGTAAAAAAGCAATTAAATTTCCACCAGCAACCAACTATACCTCTTCACAGTTAACAGCTGTTTCAAAAAGTCTGCTTAACATTAATGTTTCTTTCTTTTTGTTTACATTTCGTTGTTATTTCGTTACCAAAATAGCAACCCATAAGACTAATGTTAAAAATTACAATTTTAAAACTTAATTTTAGACCAAATTCGATTTTTCCTGGGGTTGATGCTGTTTCTAAACTTATTTTTGGGGCAAAATGCTCTTTAATGCAAACTTTAAGCAAAATCTAACAGCTAGATTTCGAGATCGTGGACGTGGAACACACATCCCTTCAGACATTCCTCGTATTATAGTATAGGATTTTCTAAATACTCCTGTCGCAGCAACCTGATTAATACTCATTAGCTAAATCTCAATGGAATTTGAGATTTTTATTTTCCCCATGAACACTAAAGGAATGAGTACCAGTAGTGAGTAAGTTTTCTGCCATGGGGTGTTGTTAGAAAATGTAGGTTAATCTCTAATTAATTAATGAAGGTAAACATCAAGTTGTATCAAGATTTGGCTCTTTTCAATTTTCTCCATAAACATTATCGGGGTCAGTGCGTATGTTTACCGCAATGAGAGTCACATAAGCAAATGTTTAGGTCAAAACCTATACAGTACAAAACGTTATCACGCTGTGTCGATAAATAACTAATATAAGGATTTTTGTTGATTTTCTCATAGAAAATAACATAGGGTGTCTTGCTAGCCTAGCGGTTAGCGTCTTGTACTTCAGTTCAAGAGGTCACGGGTTCGATTCCCGGGATGCCCACTGACTTTGAGGGGTTTGGACCGCTTGCCCTAAAAGCGTTTGTGTAATATATGAACTAAAATGCCACTGGCGTTGATAAAAAAAAGAAAAATATACACGAGAAACATTTTATTTTTATTTTTCCGAACCAGTTAAGTTGAATATTCAAAATACGAAACTGTTTTTTTTAAGTTATTTAAAATAATTTTTGTTGTAATAGTTGTTTAAAATGATGAATTTTAAAAACTGATGTTAAAATATGCCAAAAACTCAAATTTGACCCTTTTTAACCCCATTAAAACGTACCATAATTCAATCATGCTGGTTCGCGAACTGATGAAAATAGCCTTGGTCTTATAACTCCATGCTAACTTGAAACGAAATTTGAGATTAGATATTTACATACGATAGGGCTAAATGAAATTGAACGATTGATGTTTTTGGCTTCTGGGGACCTCATTGTGTCGGACATGGGTCTCACCATGTGTACTATCGCAATAGCGTATTCCCTGTAGGGAAATTCGCTGAATATATATTTAGTTCATTACCTAAATCAATATTTAGCTTATCAACAAAACTACAGTAATATTATATGATCCGAATATAACTACAATCTATATAAAATTGTCTTAATGCAATTTTGTTGATAAGCTAAATATGGTTTTACTAGACCAAAATAAATGTTTTCAAAATGTTAAATTTGGTGATGAGTAACCAATCGATGTTTTTTTCTCCCCAACTTTGAACATTGGTAGTGCTAAAACCAATATGTAATTGAGGAAAATAGATATTTTCTTATTTTTTTAACCCGCCAGGGGTTCTCTCATGCACTTGCTATGTAATTTATAGGCGAATATTGTTCTAATAGTAGCAAGATAAACTTTCCATTCCGACAGATGATTTTTATAACATTAGAAACGTTAGTAAACTCGTCACAACAGACCTTCTTACACAGATAATTACCAATAGAATTTTGGTATTTTTTTATATTTCCCCATAAAATTCATGGGGATAAGTAAATATAAGTTAAACCCTACCCAGTGAACGTTGGCTGTAAGCCAAATTTTATCAAATTATGGTATTCTTTTTATGTTCTTTATAAACCCCAAAGAGGTGATTAGTAGGTTTACTACTAACTTGTACGCAAATATAAGTTAAATCCTTCCTAATTAGTGTACATACAAAAATTTTTCAAGATATGTCAATGATAAGCGAGATACAAGTTTTGTTGATTCCCCATAAAAATTACATGGTAACCATTTTCCATAACTATTCAAGTTAAGTTAAAAATTCAAAATACTGCATTGTTTTATTTTTAACTCTTTTAAATGGTTTATGTTAAAATTGTTTGAAATTTTAAAATATTGTCAAGAAATTCCAAAAACTCATTTTTATCCATTACAAACCCCACAAAACGGCGTTCCAGTAGTCCGATCGCCCTGGCTTTCGAACTTAACCTGAAGAACGCTACCCTAAACCTTCTTACCAAATTGTATCGTAATCGAAGGTTTCTTTCAAAAGTTATACACATGCATAACATCATATGTACACATGCGTACATATGAATTTGAACGAACGGCGTTTTGGCTTCTAGGGACCTCAAAGTGAAAAAAGTATCATGGTCCAGGCTTAGTTCTAACCGCGACTACTACCGTTACATAGTATTACCTATAGGGGAGTTCACTAAAAAAATTAGCTATTAATTTAAGATACTGTTTTCGTGATTTTTAGCGAAACATTTCAAGAGTTTTACAAGTGTTTTCAAGAGTTAACAAAACTACTTTTTCATGCGGGTCTACATGCCACACTCCAGATTTAAATCAATATAAATCCCTTAGAGCGGACAAAGTTTAAGTATTGAATGTTGTTATAGTGAAAGAATAATCCTTACGTTAAAGGAGTAATGTTCGTTTAGATATTCGGGTTTGACTCAAAATAATTTTTAAATGTTGGAAGTAAATTATTATTCACTACATTGAATATATTTAACATACAACTCTTTTCTATTTAACTTCTACCTTTTTGCTAAATAAAGGCACATGTCAGAAAACAAAGGATATGTTTGTATGTTTGATTGAATGCGCGGAACGATAAAGCAGAGTTTGTTCAACAGAACGCCCCAGGCCAGCTCACAAACACACTCACAGACGCACGCATCCCGTGCAGTGGTTATTTTCGTTACTTAGTCTACAAATATAAAAATCTTTAACAAATACTGATCAAATGTTTAGCTCCAAATTGTGTTAACATTCAATAATAACGTGTCAAATTTCCGAATTCGTTAATTCCCGTTCACTTTCTGTTTGCATGAAATCGTTAAACGGATTTATTTATTCGGATAATATCAAATTACAATACTTGTTACTAACAGGTGTTAGTGGAATTTCAGATAGCTGCGGGCCTGTAGGTTGTGAACGAGATCATGAACCATAACCAAGATCAGAGGTTGAACATTGAAGTAATCTCTATAGCTTTAATAATGAAAAATATATATAAAAATACCGCACTGCAGAATGAAAACATAAATGAAAATGCGTAAAATAAATTAAATAAAACATTTTTAATATGGGCCAACTTGGATTTAATAGGAGTTTTAACAAAAGAATTAATTTTTCCTAGTTACGAAAAAGTATTTCTATAATTTGAAAATAATGATGTGGATCTAAAATGAAGAAAAATATTAACTTAACTTCATGTTATAAAAAAAAAACTTACAAAATACGAAAAAATTCGACAACCGAAACAAGCATGCAAAAAAATTAGGTTACGGAACAAAAATAAATTTAAAAAGTTACAAAAATTTACTTATTAACCTAAACCTAGTTAATACATATTCTAGTTATTGAAAATTTACTTTTCTCTACAATTATCGACGGAATTCACGAGTTTATTTGTAAGGACGATAAAGGCCGGCGCTGAGGTCGTAAATGGCAGAGACAGCCAGCACCACGTGGAGGGTCGGCGGCGGCGGCGGCGGCGCGCCACACGGCTCTAACTCTGAGTTACAGTTGTGTTGTTTGGCCCGACCTCCACACTCGGAGACCACCGACGAAACTGTGACACTTGCAAACTGTGCACAATACCTGCCCCAAATCTCAAGCAACCCCATGTACATTGCTGATGGAATGGGTTGTCCCCATTCAAAATGTTGACTAAGTAAAGACTAAAAAGTTGTAAGTGAAATGTTATAATGCAGAGAAATATTTAGTTTTAATATTTATCTGACGAACTTAAGTAGAAATTCTACACGTGAGCTCAGTTTTTAGTACAAAATAAAATAAACAATGAAATAGAACAAATTCAAATTAGGGGATTCCGTTAAAAAAAAAAAAAAAAAAAAAACTGTACAATTATTTACCAAAAGGTATGGGCTGAATTCAAAGTAAATCGGACTAACTCTCAGCAGAACCGAGGGCGAAATGTAAATGTTGCCATAGTATTGAGCCAGTGGATTAGTAACCACAGGGAACGCAGACCGCAGTACGATCACGTCCAGCGTTGCTCCGAGGTCACGGATGACCAATGAAGGTGTAGCGACAGTCGTGCATTATTATTAGTGAAGGATTAAATAACCCCCGTCGCAGCAGACCTGCGTACTTAGCGGAATTACAATAAAATGAGGTATTTTTTATTTTTCCCATAAACACCATGGGAAGAAGAATGTAGGTTTGCTGCCATGGGATTGTTATAAGTTAATGTAGAATAATAACTTTCCAGTGCAACATACTAAATTGCATTAAATTCTGATATTTTGGATTTTTTCCATTATCAATTCGTTAAAAACAATAAAAAGAGTTTAAACTGAATTGCTCTTTCCGACTCACAATTTTCCGTTTTCGTGGAATTATACATGAGCTAATTTTTTTTCAAAAACTCATTAATAAATGACCAGTATTTATATATTATTTTTTTAATTTCTACTCAAACTTATGGTAAAAGTAACACAACTATAACCATTTACTAGCCTAAGTAAAAAAAGGACTATTCGAACAATTTTAAAGTTCATAAAAATATTGTAGAAACCTAACTTTCACGTTAAACTAATAACATTAAAATCCCCTTTTATTTTGTTTCCGTCTCATCGAATATATTAATAACGGGAAGACAAGCTGAGAGCAATAGAAAGAGAGAGAATTGCTATTTTTTTAACTGATAAGTTATATTATACAATGTCGTAATTTGACAAATACCTACATACATCTTATGTCTTGTAAAGGTGTTTATATGCTAATAAACATATAAATAATAAAAAAATAAATAACTTCTGAGGTATGGAAAAAGACCTAGTTAAGTTTAACTACAGTTTCCGAACGAGTGGTTTCCGTAACTTGAACAGTAAAATGTTTTGTTGGCAAACCTTTTATCTCTTGGACGTTGTTTCAACGTACCAATTATGTTGCGTTTGAGAGGAACATTGTCAATCAAACTCGAACGGCCGGTCGCATCACTGCCGATGTTCTCCGGGAAATAAAAATCTTTTGTTCATTCGCTTACATTGGTTTTCGACGAATTCAAGAGCCTCTTTCAGCACTGAAAGGCTCTAACAAAATGTTTGTTCTTGTTACGTTGAAAATTCCAGGCAGTATACAAAATGGACAACCAGAAATTGAAGCCTAAGTGTAATATTTAAAGTTTATGTATGAAAATTGAATTAAATAGAATGTCATCAGATATATGGTTTATGAAAGCTTATGCTATGGGATTAAATGATATTAGAATTTTATCTAATTTATTCAACGATGATATCCAATTCGTTAAATAACTAAGAAAATATACAAATAACCACTTGTTAGTTATTTGAACGATGTCGTGGTGTTTCATTTCACCATTATTGCTCTGAAGGTCACAGGTTAGAACCAAACTGATCGAACTTTCTGACATAAAAATACCGATTCCTCTCACAAAGTTGCAGTTTGAGTCAAAAGATTATGTATAATACTGTGAATTAAAAACAATAACGTGGTGTCTAAAAAGTTTTGCTAAATAAAGTTATGTAGTATTTTTTAGGCTTCCAGGACAGTCGGTGAAGATTATTTTCAGTGAAATATGAATGGACGCTCCAATCCACTGTTAGTTTCCTCTTAAAATTTTCAAGAGCTTTTAATAATTTCTTTATTATATACGATCTGCCATCCTACGCTCTTTATTTGTGCATGTGTAGGCTACACATTCAACGTTAAAGGCATTTTGATTGAGTTTAACTAATTTGTTGTAAACTGAAGTAGCAAAATAAAAAATTATATTTTTTCTAAATTTTTACATAAAGAGCTTGTTTGTTTTATCCAGAACACCATTTTAACATATTTTTAGCTGTTAGATTGATCGTGTTCAAGTATGCCATAGAAAGAGATGTATTTATGTAATTTTTATTATAGAATCTGATAAATACAATAAAATAAATCGTGTATAAGTTTTTTGTCATACTTTACATATAAAAAGCAATGTATTTTATCAAAACTTTGATCTCCTATCTATTAAAAACAAACTCTCTGAAAAAATAAATAAATGAAAAAATGTTTATCAGTTTTGGAGGTCCGAGCCAGTTAACCGTTGGGGGGGTTAGGGGTGACAGTATTGATGAATGTGGTGTTAAATATGCAAAGCCGTGATATGCGAGAGGGGCTATACGGGGTGGGGGTGAACGGGGGGATATTGTGGGGGGGGGGGTGCGATGACCACATGATACTGGGTGTTGTCCCTCAAATGTGCACATTTCAAAGTTACTTATGTAACTGTTCCATAACAAGATTAATGTGGGCAATAAGTAATCAGCTTGAGCAGAATAATTACGTTTTGATGACATCAGTTTTAATGACAACATTTCACGCTTAATGTCAGGAGGTGTCCTGAGTTAACTGTACGTATCATAGTTAAACTAAATCAATTTCTTTGGTTTTGTAACCTGCTGGATATTTAATACCAAAAATAACTTTTGAGTCTTGAATTGCTTTTTAAAAGAATAAACAAGACTATCGTTGAGAAATACTGACTAATAGAAATACCACTGCACATTAAGTGAAGTTAGCCAATAAAGCGGTTTACTACTAACAACTATATACCGGGTGTCTACAAATTCTTACCCTGATAAAAAGCCGAATGGTATAAAATCAAATTATTGTAGTATAATGTTTTACTTTACGTCTTAACAAGTGGCATTTTAAGTTTTTACAGCAATGTACAAACTCAATACATTTTCATGTGTGCAGCTTGGGTTACTTTTAAATCTTACTATGTAACTTTTTAGTTAGTTAGGCCTACAGGTTTGGTTAACCCTTCCTAGGGGACACACACTGGCACTTTCACAAAAAAGTGCATATGACTTCTTTATGCGTTTTACATTATGTGCACATTTTCAAAATATTCACATGAAAAGTCTGTATCTAGACAGTAATAGAGGAGTTAGTTTCGTGAATCCAAAGACACACTGTCACTTCTTACTCACCATTCCTGATTTGTTTTTGTACGCAAGATATTTACACAATGTGTTACCGATGTTACACAAGATGTTTTTGTAAGCAACGTACCTATTTAGAATATTCTACCAGGTACCGGACATCAACAAACCCTAGTGACGTCATTGGCAACGCCAGCTGTTATAACTACAACAAACCAACTCATCTGTCAATATCAATAACGATAACAAAGATGATGTCACCGGCAGCTTAAATCGGTGAACACCGATGTAAGTACCGTTAATAGCTTCTATTTGCCGTGATTGGAAGCAAACTGAGTTGTCAATCTGTTGGGCTTAGGTGTTGCGAACTTAATAAAATAAACACTAGATTAAATTTCTGGAGAACCAGTAGTGCAAGATGTGTGTGGCTATTATGGTTTCTGTACAGCAAAGCTATTAACTCAGAGTAAAACTTTATAAGGGTATATCATCTTCAATTGATATTGATTCGACTTTCAAAAGTTAAAACTAATCAAAACAAGTATTTAAAATGTAGTTATTGTGGAAATATTAATTTTTGTCCTCGATTACGGATTGCCGTGACTTTATTTTGCACAAAACCCACGTGGCCACGTGGCAGGTGGTTGGGAATTACCGTGAGTTAAGTAACAAGAGGGTAGTATTTCAAGTCTCATTGTCACTTGGTAATAGTATCAAGGGGTAGAGTGTAACAGGAGTCGTGGGGGGAGACCCTCGGTCACATGACGTGATTACCGTGAGGGGGGATCGACCTTCGAGGGAAAAGGGAGCAACAATTACGGTGGTGGGGCTAGGTGAAAAAGTGTATGTCTTCCCACTGTTCATGGCGAATACCGTACTGTATTCTACATTAATTAATTACTCTATAATTTTTCAAGGGTTAATGCTTTTTGTCGTACGAAGACCTCCCTAAATTGTTACAGACTTGCTATTGTTTCACTTACGTGTCAAAGAACCTGTGGTAAAGTTACTGTTAACGAAAATAATTTAGTTTCAATATAAGTAAAACTTTTCTATGAAGGTACATAGGTCCTAAAATGCCTAGCTTTCTACTTATTTTTAAATCTATTGATTTCTTTTAGTGAAAAAATCAGACAGAACTGCCCTTTTAAGTCTATGATACCACGTAGAAAGTATACCTTGTCGAATATAGCTTGTATTCTTCATCACACACCTCACATTACTTGAAGAATTATAGTTGAAAATAAAGCAGTCTACCATGGGTCACCGAACGACAAAGCTTTTAATTAAAAATTAGGGAGCCAGCCAAAATCCTTGGAAGACTACAAAATACGTTTTAGTTGTTGACATGGAACGCCGAATCGCTTGGAAGTCATCTTACATCTTTCTGTAAAGTAATAGGAGCTTTACAATTAAGAGCTCTAATTAAAGTGGCAGGTTTTTCAAATTAATGGGACGCAGTATTTGATTTCACTTGACAAAAAGCAATATTGTCAGTTGTTGATTCTGAAGTGACAGTCGCGTACCCATCTATTGTACATTAAATTCAAAAATATAATGTTTAAACTGTATTGAGCCACTAAGAAATGCTTTTGCAAAATTCCACCTGGGCTCTGCCCCACAACATTTCTAAATTACTATAGTTATTGTAGGGTAAAATTTGGATTGGACATTCCTCATTGCTCACAGGTAGTCACTAAGAAGTTTTGTGACTCCAAAATTTAAATTTAATAATAATTAAATTTAAATTTTTTTAATTTAAATTTTCGGGGCTCCAACCCACAGGCCTCCAAAATTTTGATATAATGTAATTTTTATGGAAATGTTAATACTAATCGAGAAAATATCGTATCTCTAAAACTATAGGGTTTACTGGGTTGAAATTTTGCATGGACTTTCCTCTTTGCTCATATGTGTACACTTAGGAACGGTTTGCAAAATTACTTCAGGGCTCCAACCCAAACGACTTCAAAACTACTATAGGGTCTAAAGAATTAAAATTTAGTATGGACGTGTCTTAGTACCAGGTAGTCACTATGGAACGGTTTTGTAAATTTCTTTCAAGGCTCCACCCCACAACACTTCGAAATTTCGATATAATGTTATGAAAACTTTAATACAAACCGAGCCTAGGAAACTATAGGGCCAACGGGTTTCAAATTTGACATGGATGTTTTTCCCTATTCATAGGTGCTCATTAAGTAAAGGTTTGACAAAATTTTGTTAGGGATTCTTCCCATAGGATTTCAAAAGTTAATAAAATACTTATCATTGCGATTACTTTGTATTTTAAGAGATTGTGCTATCTATTAAATAAAATCACAATCGCAGGCCAAGCCGTAACAGCTAGTATTTCGTAACCGAAACGTATATTTCCCTGTTTTGCTAGCATTTGTTATTACAGCACTAAGTCTAATGATTAAATCATCTATCAAATACCCACTTTCCATAAGATCAACATTGAAACTTTGAAAGCCTGTAGGGTGTAGCCCTGGGACCGATGTGAATTATAATGTGATTCTACATGACCATACCTTTTAACGGTTTATGCACGGATTTTCCTACCTTGCTACGATGCACACAAGCTGAGGAAAAATGAGGGCTAGAAACATTCTTGCCTATTAATATACAGAAGATTGAAATCCTTATGGATCTCCATCCTGTGTTCCTGTCAGGTTGTAACACAGCTTTGGGACAGGAACACAGGAGACAACAAGGCCGATTACAAGAGGATTGTCTGGCTGCCTGCTTTGCTGAACATATGTTAGTAACATTTACATACCGTACCATGTCTGTTATGAACTAACCAAGAACCCAGAAAATTCATCCTTCTGTTTAAAATATCTGTCTGATTATTTATTCAATTTTTTATCTTATTAATTTTGTAAAGAAATGAACGGTTTGTTTTAATACATAATGATCTATAAGGAGTTATTCCCTGTCAGCAACATAACCTGAAACTTTAACTCTGTAAGCAAAATTTAAAAATTGATATTTTTATAATGCCATTTTTATATATTTCCACTTTTGCTATCCTAACATAGAAACTTAATAATCTATCTATATATTAATACGCAAGCATGTTTCATTTCCTCCTTTTACTTTCTCCCTCTATACCATAGTATATGGAGAAAGTATTGTTTTCGTCACAATTTTCGAATTTGAGTTGTTGGTGGATTTATCCATTTTGGTTCCCCCTGAACCCAAAAAAGTGGTTTTCGGAGTGATGTCTGTCTGTCTGTCTGTGTGTGCGTGTGTGTGTGCGTGCGTGCGTGCGTGCGTGCGTGCGTGCGTGTGTGTGTGTCAGGATGTAAACAGCGCTAGAGAATGCCCTAATGGTCCGATTTTAATTAAATTTGGTACATAGGTCCAAATTAACGATAATTCCAGGCGTTTTTTTCATTTTTTTGAATTTTTTATTTTTAAGGGTATTTTACCCCCAAAAACCCTCAAAAATCATCAAAAATCAAAATTTCTCAAAAACGGCTCAAACGATTTTGATTAAAATTTTGTGGTTTATTAAGCTTAAAATGGTGAATAAAATGACACCACCCGCATCTCCGGGAAAATCCGCGTTCAAAAGTTATGGAGTAGAAAGTGTTTCAAAAATCAATTTTTTGGATTTTCAAAATAGCTGTTGTCTTGAAATAAATTTTACTTGTCACCATTAAATCAAGCTCAAAAAACTAAATAATCCAGTATTTTAAATTATTGCTCTACGTCAAGTGGTTGCGGAGAAAAATCAATTTTTCTTTTAGCGGTAAACGCAGTACGTTGTTAAAAGTCACAGACGCGCGTACATTGCGTAGGGTCAAACGAGCGCTGCTCAGCCGGTAGCTATCCGACTGAGTCATCAAGAAATTAATGTTTGAAGCTTTTAACATCTTTTTTTTTTATTGTTGGGAGAAAGTATGTGCCAGTTAACTGATACCATTTATTTTCTCAGCTCGTGTCCATCGTAGGAGAAATTCGCGCATACCGTTAGAAAGGTATAGTCCTGTAGATGAGCAGAATCACATTCTAATTCACATCGGACACCAGGGCTATGCCCCACAGGCATTCAAAGTTTCAATGTTAATCTTATGGGGGAAGGAGAATTGATTGAATCATTAGACAACTGTTGTAAAAATAACTGCCAGTTAAACAGGAAGAACAGATATTTGAATTATAAAATGTTTTTTAAACTTCTTCGGTCCAGATCAAGTGAAATTTTGATCGAATTTCGATCAGGAGGCGATCTCTAGTACTTATTTAATACGCTAAGAGTTTTTTGTCTTTAGAACTCCTTCTACAATTTTCAACCGACTTTCAAGTTTTTGGTGTCGTTGGATAGGGCTTGGTCTGTAGTTGTTTCCGCCAAAAACTGTTGAGAATCGGACTGAATATAATGGCGCTATTTATAAATTAAATTTATAAATAGCGAAATTTATCCACCATTGAAATCTCAAAATTTCCCTTTTATATAACATTGGGATTGAATAAAGCATTTTAAACATGTGTTAATAATCAGCTGTAAATACGTGTTGTTTTGGTGATTACAGATGCTCACAATATTGGATTGGTCTGATGTCATTGATTTAGAGCTAAAAATAACATTTGTATTGTATTAAAATAAATTGCTCGATTTCGAGCAACACGTATACTAATAGTAGATTTAAATACCCCATAACACTGAATTTTGGGTACAAAGATTTCTTTGCACAATCAAAATACTTAATACATTTCTAAAGCACAAACGGATTTAATGGTTAAAACTCGGCACTTAAATTTTGAAGACATTTTCCAAAAATCTGATTGCTAAAATATTTTACATATGTATAAAACTGAGTTATGTTAACGGATTTTATAAAAAAGGTCATACCCGTTTTAAGCGTTTTGATAAATTAACCGTCATTATTTTATAGAGAGTTTTTGCACATACGGTAAATGAATACGATAAACGCTAAACGCTAAACGCTATTTAAATAATGGCGGATTTAGGTACTTTTACTGGTTGAAGGTACAAAAGCTCGTTGGAAAGTGATCAATAGTAACTATTAGACACAATTTATACAGTTTAACTATCTTGTGTAACGTCATATACGTAAATTTGCCGACTTAAAAATAGCGTTTAGCGTTTACCGTAAGATTTACCGTATGTTGCAAAAACTCTCTTATATAAAAAACACGGACAACGGGGGCTTCGGGGGTTTACACCCTCCGTTATCCGCTTGCCCTTTTGGAAATAATTTCCCGCTACATGCCCGTCTTGTCTTCGCGGCTGCTATCGAATATCAACGCGATTTTGGGCCTCCTCGACACGATCGAATATCCCCGCGCATTAGTGAGGATTATAAGGGTCGACTCCAGGACGGGAGGAACGATCGAATATCCACGCGGCCGAGGACAGGTAGAGACCGCTAGACCTCCCAGGGGCGGGAAAAATGGGAATTTTATTTCCCCGCCCCGTTCAACATACCTCGGCCGTTCACGTGTACCAGACTCGGACTACGTATAACTGTACCGAGCCCTGTCATGCAAAACTGAAACACACGTGGAAAAAAAAAACGTGGAAATCTGGAGCCCGACGGGTGGCAAAAGAATCCGATGTCGCGGGACCCGAGCGAAGAACATCCAAACAGCGCTTCATGTAACCTGACATTAAGCCATTCGGAATGAAAATAAAATGGTTAAATTTATATTAAAATTTTCACCATGAAATTGTGAATCTAATGGTACGTATTTAAACTTTAAATGGTCTGCTATTAATTTTTTATTATTAGTTAAACTAAAATTCTTTTTAGTTCGTCTTAATTGGTGACACAACAAAAGTAGTATGCGAGAAAGTTTTTCATTTTTGGGTCAGGTAAAAAGTGTCCGCGGAGAAGTTGTAGACTAAATATTTTTTTTATCTCAAGTAATCTTTTCTAACACTAGCCAATTCCGCTACAGATAATATTTGATTTCTGTGGATTCGATGCGAGCGCTGATTTTTGGATACCCGCGAGCTCGACGCAAGAGCGCGAATACATTATGGTCTTCAAAGACCAATTTGTATCATTATGAAATATGTTACTTCCTGTTGTAATTGGAACTCCTTTTAGATTTTCAAATTATTCCCACGTTTTTTCAGGCCCGGACTGGCTCATTGAAAAGGGCGGTGGACAACCGGTGCCGAGGGCGCCCAAATATATGCCTATATAGAGGGTGTCTCTGAACTCTCTACCGACTTTTTCAAGTATCATTCCTGTACCAAAGACAAGGCGCTATACATGATTGATATCTGAAAATTTCTCATCTATATAGTTGTAAATAGTGGTATAGTATATAGTATAGTTGTAGTACACGTTTGTGTAGTTACAAATTTTATTATTTCTCATGAGAAATGCGATCAGTTTTTTATTTTAGATTTTTTAGTTGAAGGGGCGGGGAAATAAAATTCCCATTTTTCCCGCCCCTGGGAGGTCTAGCGGTTTCTATCTGTCCTCGGCCGCGTGGATAGTCGATCGTTCCTCCCGTCCTGGAGTCGACCCTTATAATCCTCACTAATGCGCGGGGATATTCGATCGTGTCGAGGAGGCCCAAAATCGCGTGGATATTCGATAGTTCCCGTCTTCGCCTGGGAAGTGATATTTCTTTGGTCCTACCAGCATTCCATGTTTTAATTGATACTTACCTCAGTATTGAATAAGGGAAACCAGGAAACAATGTACCAACCGGAAATGCTAACCTACTGCACCCTGGTAAATTAAAAAAATAAGAAAAAATAAATTAAAGCATTAAAAAATTTAGGTGTTATTGTGAACAAAAATTAACGTCGCAGCAGCTACAGGACCAGAGAAATCCAAAAAAAATTGGGATTAAAAATTGTATTAGGTGCTTGAAAGTTGCAAACAAGTAATCTGAAAATGTGCAACAAATTTTCATGCTATGATTATTTTTATGCTATAAATATAACTTAAATGAAAACTTTTTATAGAACTATTGTGATGCGAAAACTCGAAAGGAAGAGATTTCCATAGCGAATTCAAGGGTCTGAACACGTGTAAAAAGGACACTGATGCTTGTTTAAAAACTCTGCTTCACGAAGCACGTAATAATTCTGTTCGATTAATTCAATGTTCTAAATTTGTCTCTACCGCTTCATTAGTAGGCAGTCCACATTGTCCAACTGTTCGCATCTGTTTACCATCCCTGATTAGAAACCCTGATAATCCCGGAGAGGGTCGAGACAGCGGCAGAGCCCCGCCCGCCCTTCATAGCCGAGGGCAAACAAATTAACGCGCATTTTGTGATGAGAGGCGGCACAACGTCATGCCTCTTGAGGATCAAGCTTTAACTGATGTACACTTTTGATTATACTCAACAAATATTACAAAAGTTCTCACGCAGTTAACAGGGTTTAGAAAATCGTGGTTTTATACGACTTTTAAATGTTCATAGAGTTTTTTATGCAAACTCAAACTAAATTATTTGGCATTTTAAGTTTAATTACCACAAAGAACTAACTAGCCTAATATATTGAATCAAAGTTTAACGATCTGTAATCTCTAGAAAAGTATTCTTTTGAGGTAGCAATCACTCCATTTGGATTCTTTTGTACAGTTTAGTGACCCGGCCTCCTTGAAATGAAAACGTAAACCAAAACGTAAAATTCATGTTGTAAAACGTATCCCAAAATACTTTTCTTATTGTCTAAAGTTTCATCCTTTCATGGGTCGCTTTCCTAATTTAGCTTAAAACCAAATACACTAGTTTAAATTAAAGTTGACCATATATTTAATAATGAATTAAACAACGCAAGTTAAAATTGTTTGACGAAAACCTTAGTAAGTCTGTTGATAAGTAATAAAGGGAAGCATTTGAAACTCACTGTAATGTTCCGAATTTTAATAGTTTAAGTGGTGACATAGTGATATCATCTAAAACATTAGTAATTGAATAACCCAATTATTATGCAATTTGTTCAGAATTAACCATTGGTTAAGGCATTGACTAGTGTACAAAGTCAATGGTTAAGGTAATGACAACTCTCTGACCATACCAATTTGAAGCTGGACTGTAGGAAAACTTTGTTTAAAGCTGACCTCGCATGCAGCCAGAACTAAACTTAACGGGCATGGATTTTAATATAAAATTACTTGGTTTTATGTGGTGGTTGGTTTAATTTGTGTTTGTACATTTCCATTAGTTACTTTTTATTTGCCTGTGGGGGGTGATGTTGTTCGCGTCCGCAGCATTCCATTAAGGCTTCACGTACTCCCGGGTGGTGCTCAACCGGGGCCGACGTAAACAACGTAGTTAACGTTGGCCCCGGCTCAACGAACAACAATTTTTGGCAGCTGAACTATTACGCAAGTGATCTCTCAGCTATGCCAGCTGCCAGACCAAATCCTAACGGCTCGTTCCCGTGCCACTTTTAAATGTAGCTGGCTATGATAGCCATACGATATATATATATATATATATATAAATATTCTATATATATATAATACGATATATATAACAATATTCAAACATGATTATGACCTAATGGAACGAAACTAGTTGTCAAATAAAAAAAAATGTTTCAAAAACTAAAAAGGGTACTTAGTTAATTTTAAAATGAAAATAAATACAATTAATATATATATATATGCCTGTTAATCTTTCATCATTCATTGCTCTACGTTCAGAGGATTTATTTCAAAGGTAAGTTTTTTAAAAGTAGAAAACTATGGTTAAAAAGAAAACTAACTAACACTATGGTTTAGTTGGTCAATAGATATTTTATGTTTTGAGTGATTTTTCACTGATCTGAAGAAGTTAACCACTTTTTACATGATTTTGGATAATTATAACTACGTAATGAAGATAACAGAATCTATAATAAATAGTGATTGGTTAAAAAATACGCATGAGTTCAAATTACGAAAATATTGGTATACTAACATTATAAAATGACTTTTTCCTTACTAACTATTTACAACAATACAAATTTGAATATACCAATGTTATGTAAATAAATTTTCTGTTTAAATACCATTGAATTTTCGCCTTGTAATTATTAGGCCTACTGATTAATCTTTTATGTTCTATAATATCGAAAAATTCTATATTTAGATCTGTATTGAAATATTAATCAATGAGATAGAAATTATCTCAGCAAAAACAGTTGAAATTTAAATGGCCATCAAGCAGCTTTATCCTGCGGGATTACAACCTACGTTACGGATATACAATTGTGTATGTTGCTATGGGTGAGGTTATAACTAATCGACTAGAAAGGGTCAAAAATAAGGTTTTGGTAATTTTTGGACCTCAATTAAAAAAACAACATATTTTAACTACAAAAATTTAAAAGAGGTTAAAAAACAAACAATTTAGTATCTTGAATTTTTAACTTAGCTTCACAGGTTACGGAGAAAATCCAAAAATAGAGTTTATATGTTATTTTTATGGGAAATCAACAAAACTCTGTATTTCGCTTATTTATTGACATAACTTGGTCAGATTTAGGATGTACATGCACTAGGTATAGTTTAACTTATATTAACTTACAACATCCATGTGGCAGCGAATCTAACACACTCACCCTCATGGGGTTTATGGGGAAAATGAAAAATTCCAGAATTTCATCGCAATTTAGTATGTACCCGCACCTGGAAGGTATTATCCTATATTAACGTACAAAAAACTCATGACAGCGGTCCAATGAGGACCATCATGGAGAAAAAAATGGTGTTCAGGGTGAAAAAAACCTTATTTTGTTGGAAATTCGCTGAGTACGCAGGTCTGCTGTCTGACGGACGTGTTAAAAGATAATGGTTAGGAGAATTCGTTCGTAATACAAGGAATAACGAATGAACGAACCGACTGTACTGGTAACCATAAAAATGTTAGCTCTCTGTCCTATTCCTCACTTACGACAAGATGCCCTTCCCTCTGTAGGCATTTTGTTTTTAATTCGTTCCCTTTTTTAGTACCGTATCTGCTCGTATGGAGCACTGTACCACAGACACTACGGTAATGACCGCTACGCCTGCCGCCCTCCACCGCAAACCGCGCCACACGCCCCCAACACCACCCTTTATACAATTAGCACGGAGGAGGATAGGATCCCGTATAGAATAGATCCTAAGAATAGATGGAAGCCATCTGGTTAAACCTTTAATAGAGGTATCAATTATATTGTGACTGAGTTAATCGGCGGTTTTGTGGGACATGTTGAGTACTCATACCCTAATAAAAAAAAACATTTACGATCCGCCAAAAGAAAGTTAGATTAACATTTGAAATAACAATAGTTCTGATTTGCAACATAAAAATTGCAAAAATACAGCTTTATGAGCGAAGTAAAAATTATGCTGCCAACTTAAAAAGTATAACTTTAAAACAGTTTTTATCAAATTTGCAACAATTTAGTCAGAATAGAATATAGACTGAGTAAAACCCTCAAAACTAGGCCTTTGTGCAGAGACTAGATTACGCTGTAAAAAGATAAATTCAAGAGAAAAATTCTACAAAAACTGACTGTCAATTTAAAAATACTAGGGTAATTGTTTCTTGAAATTGAGCAATTTATTTTGATACAATACCAAATTCACACTTAGTTCTAAATCAATTATATCCGACCAATCAAATATTGTGAATATCAGTAATTACAAAAATTACACGTATTTAAAGATACATTAAAACAAATGTTTAAAATGCTCAACCTAATCCCAATGATATTAAAATGGGAAAATTAAAAATTTAATTCATAAATAGCACCATTATTTTAAGTCTGATTCTCATCATTTTTTTGCGGAAAAATTACACACCAAGCTATCCAACGACACCAAAAACTTGAAAATCGGTTGAGAATTGTAAAAGGAGTTCTGTTAACAAGAACCCCTTAGCATCTTGAATAAATATAGATATAAACCTGAATCCATCACACAACTCATTTTTTCAGCTAAAATAGAACACCCCAAATCTATTTTCTAGATCAATAATTTAGATTAAAAAATTAGGTGGTGGGTGGATGACTGTTGCTGAAGTTGGGTTCAGCCACTTCTCGTTCGGCCTCGACTGTCTAGTCCTTGCTGAAGGACAGGGGGCTGTTGCCCTAGTAGCAAATGCTACCTGTCAGTGAGTGGTGGTTCACTCGAAGATGTTGGGCCGCATTCTTGGGGGTTCCTAGCAGACCAGCTCCCGGATGTGGTCCCACTTGGAGTTAGTCGGGAAGTCTTCGAAGGCGGCAGGCAACGAAGTCCCTGATGGTAGGGACTCGAGCAGAATCCCTGATGACAGATCCTCCTGAGACTAAAATAAAAGAAACGAAAGCAAAAATTATACGGTAAAATACATAATCGATATAAATATTACACATTTATAAGTAATAACATACAGAACAAACATGGAAACCCATGATTTCAAACATGTGATTTAAGAGTTTGTTTTAAAACACTTCTTGGAAACACAAGTGATTGCATAAAACTAAGAAATATTTAATATGAATTAAATACAAACATACGGTTGCATTACTCTGTCAGCAACAGTAGGAATCACTGATGGTACACGTCATAGTGGTCGGTGTTGGCAGCCCCAGAGCCCCGGCCCCCCGGGAGCTGCAGTGCCGGGATATCGGTAAACACCGGCGACTCATCAGCGCCGCCGACCATCCGGACATGCAAACACTAGATCGATTAAAATGTCTGTTGAAAATCATTCGCCGTCACTTATTATAATAATTCCTGCTAATTATTATTATGGAATAATTTATAATTATTATTATTATTATTGGGATAGAGATCCCGATTATTTTGACTTGTTTCAAAATTGTTGACAGAGGTATCACCCTGACTGTCATCCTATTAGACATCTCGGCTTTTGTTTCTGTAGTTGATTAAGAAATTCTTACTAGTTATCCAAGCTGCAATCTCTGCCTTTAATACTTTTCGTGAGAAATGGGTTTAGTAATAGAAAGAGGTCTCTTTTAGAAAGAGGCCTCTTTTAGAAAGAGGTCTCCATAGTGGAAGAACTCTCCACTAGAAGGGAGCTGCAGAGACGGGATATCTACAAACACCAGTGACTCCCATCAACGCCGCCGACCATCCGACATGGAAACTACGAGCGGTGGTGTGGGGGGGAGGTTGTGGCGGGGGGAGTTGACACATCTTTTGGAAAATCACCGATTCATTAAACGTTGACTTGTAATTGTAATCGTGTGACAAAGTGTTTTTTTCTTTTACATAGGTTGAAAATGTGTCATAGAAATAGTTTTCCTAAAATTTTCAAAGTGAGTTACTAAAAGTAAGCAATTTTTAAGCACCTGTTCAAACTGTATCTGTGTCAATAATGTATTTAGATAATACTTGTTACTATTGATAAGATATATAGTATAAGATAAACTGAATTATTGGTTACAAACAACCGTTCCTTCTAATGATTCAATATGTTCGGTTGAAAAGTCTAATGACAATATTTATATTGTGTCAAATCAAGTATGGCCTTATTATGTTTTACCTGATATAGTTATTCACAATAATTTGGCTAAACGTTTCTTTCAAATGTCAAACATGATTATTTTACTGTTGAAGTACATGTTGATCTTGTGTGTGAAAGGTATACTTGACATTACAACCATAAAAAAATAAAATTATGAGAGGAAATTTGTTAAAACACTTGATTTCGTCACCAAAGTACACATATTATAGATATAAGTGTCTAAGAGATGGCATGGAGAATCTCATTGGGTGTTAGGTAATTCTAGACTAATATGCTTCCACCAATCCTCTCTACGGTCATACTAATTGATACGTATTTTGCATTATCACGGCTAGAGTTCATTATATCGTACGGGTCGTTTTGCATGACTCATTTTACTTCTCTCAGATAGTAACGTGCAAGCTAAAACAATTTCGGAAATTCATTTACACGTTGTGGAAATTATTTCTAAATGGATCTACTAGATCTCTTTTTGAAACACTTCTAAAAAAACGTTTGAACCTTTTGTTTAAATTTTACTACTTTCTCTAATACATGATTCATAATTCCACTTTAACCGTGTAATTTCGAAAATTTAATTTAATTTTGTAACCTGAATTAACACTAGCGCACGGTATAATATAATAATACTCATTACAATATGAAATCATTAATGAAAACGTGTGAAGCTATCACAATGTAAATTAAATTGTATTATGAGGAGAACAATTGTTTCAACTTCATTATGAAAGCAAAATTTTACAAAGCAACGCCTTAGTCTGGCTTGAAACTGCGTAATAGGCTAACTTGACAATCAAAGGGCAGCGCTACTGTCACAATTCAATATTAGAAATCATAATACTATTTTAGCCTAATTCCTTGGAGAATAAATCTTTAGGGGAATTTCCCTACATTGAATATGCTATTAAATAAGAAATAAGATCAGTTCCCTTTTGATGCCCTTAGAATTTAGTCTGTTCAAATTCACACGAAGAGGATGTAAACAATGATGTGAGTATTCGAACCCAAGAATTCTGGCTAAAATTCCACTATGTTTACCACTACTCCACCGACTCACCAAGCTGCTAAGAGTTTCAACTTTTAATTTTATATAACCAGTCATCTGTAAATAAAAGGAAGAAAATAATTATGAAGCACAGGGTTAAATTACTAAAACTGTCTAATCTTCATTAATAACTTTCCACAATTGTTATAGTATTAAAACCAAAATATACCTCGAGTAACTTTATTTTAGCATCGTTACAAATTATTTAATGTGTTAAAATTTCCAGTTAATTAAAAAAACAACAATTAATTAGTGTAATTAATGCAACCCAATGGAATTGTTTCAGCTTGTTTGTTTCAAATAAGCCACGGTGGTCATAATTGTTTGGCCATTTCCATATTAGGGTCACCACACGGGGCTCATGAGGGCTTGTAATGTGAACGATCTCCCGTACAGCTCTGGCCTCTAATTTAATGGTTCTGTATGTCAGTCGTGTTAAAATAGCTAAACAAAGTTGGTCTTTTTTCTTCATAAGCCTTTTGAACTGGTTAGTAGATAGTTAAATTTGTTTTAATAGTATGCCCTAACTAAAAATGAAAATAAATTCTAAAATACACATATGTAGAAATACAACAAACAACAACATAATGGTGAGATACAATCATGTTAGGTTATAGCTTCCTTGATTTAGTTTTTTATTGGACAAACTAATAATAAACAAGGGTATTTAAACGTAAAAATTAACAGCATTTTCTATTAAAACTCTCTCATTGGTGTGTAGTCACTTTTATAGAATAGAAAACTAAGCATGAATGAATGCCACATGATCACTGATGAGATACATTACAGTTATACTGTTTGTGTATCCAATAAACATCGAAATAAAACTGAGAGTAACACTTTCCCTCAATAATCCGAAAAAAATTTTCTTGTGGGCACCAACCTACAGAATTTTATTTTCGTGTACAACATTGCACAGTTTTCGGTGGATGGTCGGTGAGTGACCTCAGGCTGAGTTAAAGGTCAGATTTCGTTTGATTAGCTGGCCCAACAACACAGGACATTCTGATGGGATTGAAACTTCAATTACAATGAAACTATACTATTTCACCTTAACCATACATTGCAACAATGTATACGTTTATATTCAAATTCAGTATACTATAATAATATCAATGGAATGGATTGTAAATTGCAGTAGTTTGTACTCATTGTTACAACAAATCTTTGGGGTAAACTAGGTAACAGATATTTTTATATATGAAAGAATTGGAATTTGAAAAGTGTATTTCCGGTAGCATTCTATTTCATGGAATGCCAGGTTACGATTGTGTTTTTTATATATATTTATTTTTATTTTTAGGGCGCTATTTTCGATTTTGTATTAATAAATTACTTTTATAATTTTGGTTATTAATAAATGATATTTGTGTATTCACATATATAAGTAGTATATATATATATATATATATATATATATATACAATTCAGGTATTGTGTATTTTTTATTTAGTAATTTCCACTCTGATAAAAGGAAAACAGTTTGCAAACTTATTTATATAGTTAATATTAGCATAATTGTTTTATCTTCTCAGTTATTATAAGGAAGGATTTGATTTAGTAACAGTGACTGTATTCAGAAGACTTGAGGTAAGTTCACAGTGGAGGTGATATTGTAAATTGTCCGGTAAAAAAATAATGGTAGTAGTAATATAGAATATGATGAATAACAATTGGTTCAAAATTATTTCTGTTTATTTTTCATTTTTTTATCGTTTACGAAATAATAGTTAAAGAGTTCTCTTTGGCCACTTTCTTCAGAGGTCATTAATCACAAAAATCGATCCCTACTCCGTAAAAAAGTAAAAAAGCGATCGCAAAAGCGCTTGATAACCAAACCTCCTAAAGGATTGAATGTGCATCAAACATAAAAGTTATGTCATTTTGTCAGCGTTTCCTTTTGTTAGTGTGTATATTTAGGTAAATAAAAATAAGGTTAACACACGGTTATTTAAACGTACGTACTACTTAATTCGATAGATATATTATATGACTCGATAGATATATTATATGACAGTTCATACATTGTGCCTAAATTCAATTTACAGGTAACATGAAAGCTAGATATCTTCTTCAACTGTTTAATGTCATATTTAGAAATTACAATTAATATAGAGAATCCCAAAAAGTTTGGGTTCCAACCATTACCGCATCGGTTCATCATCAACCCTAGGGAACGTTCGTGTATTGACAACTCTCCGACCACTCAATGTGAAGCCACACTGCTGGGAAACTTTGCCGAAAGCAGAGCTCGAATCAAGCCAGAATCAAACCAAACGAAAGTGGAGTTTATCAAAGGACTTTTTCATTATGTGGTGGCTCGCCAAATTTGTGTTTGAGCAAATTGCTTCCTCGTTTTGATTTCTTTGCCGTTTTGTAAACTCGTTGTCCAAAATAACTGATTCTAAAGGAATAACAAAAATTAAAACAACAACCAAAACAACCGCAATCTATTTTAACAGATACATAAAATCAATGGGAACAGAACCAAAATTTATTTTTAAATTGTATTTTATTACATACAACAATTTCTTTACAAACATGTATTTATTGAGTTGAAGTTAGCTAAAATCCGTAATGTAAGAAAATGTTGAGCATAATTATGGTTTATGTAAGCAAATGGAACTAACTATTTAATTATGTTTAAATAATAGATTTTGAAATCGTGACAGGTAATTACGTCATTTACGTAAACATACTCATCAAAGAAGTATAGGAAGAGACTTCTAGAATGTTCGTTGCCGAAAACATGTCTTCTGTGTGGTTCCGATTAGAAGGCGAACGAAAAATATAGCTATAAAACTTTTGTACAAACATTTGTATGGAATTTGTGTAATTTATTTAGACGAATTATGTACTGTAAATTCATGCACGAATGCTAGGCCTACTTTTACACCCGTGTTTAGTACTTGCTTTCTCTAGATAGTTTTATGCTAAGAAGATGTCAGCTGGCAAGTACTTCAAACACTTGTTATTATTTTTATGTTTTCTAAACAAATACAAATATATCCCTTCTGTTGCACTCATAAACAACTAAGTTCAAAATTCAATCTACCCTGACATGAACTAATGACTTACAAACCTACTCAAAGAAATTTTTCCATATATATTGAGTTTCATGGCAAATGGCCCAGGGGTTTGTGAGTCTATGTATGACAAATAAATAAATAAGCAATATCCATATCCTCTTTTATAAATCTATATATCTATTCTATATCTATATATATAATTCCGTAAGCGAATCGGTCCCCACGAAATATCTCGAGTTAGAAGAAAGATAGGGTAACGTATGATGGCTCATTTGAAAGATTTTGGGCCAAGGACGCAAGGAAAAATAAAAGAATTATCAAAAGTTACATGGGCTTTGCCCCATTGGACCTTGAAGTTCCAATGTTAATATAATGGGAAGAAGCTTTTGAGACCTGCACGTGTAATTAAGCAGATGTTAAAGTAAATATTTTTATCATTAACTCAGCTGTTTATTGAGCAGATATTTTGAGTTAAGATAACCATACAATTATAACTTTAAAACATTGGCAATATACTATAAAAAAGGAGAACACTAATAGTCATGGGCAAATTACTGATTCACAACAGATGTCTTCTTCGTGAACTCATCTATGTCTTTAAGGAGAAAGGAGTAGAATAATTTTGTATATGCTGATATACCACAATCATTGACTATGTACATTCACGTTAGTGTACAAAGTCAATGCCACAATTAAAAGTGGATTAGACGTGGCATGATTGATATAATGGTTAAATATGTATTGTTTTAATTAGTGAATTTCGTTTAGTTATTATATTAATGCTTTATAGGCCTACATATATTGGCTATTTAGAAAAGTTAGAGTTGAATCGTTTTATTGAGTGTTTGTTTATTTCCGACTGAATCATATTATGTAAACTACTAATCTTGGATAACCTCCGAATGAGGAATATTTTATTTTGGTTTGATCCCTTCTCTACTTATTCCTTTACGTAGATCGTAGGGAAAACAATAAACGCCCTTTATTCCATAAAGACGGGGAGCTTTTCATGTAAATAATAGTGTGCGAAAACGGACAACACAGCATATCAATCAATGTTATTCTTAATTGACCGAATAGAAAAAAAACAGACTACAATCTATAAGGGAGCATGGGGGCACGGGGGAAATAGGGAGTACTGTGGAGGGCACAGGACGGTACGGGAAGGACGGCGGAGATGGCGATACGGGACCATGGGGAGCACAGGATGTTCGAGATATGGGAGCATAGAGGGCACGAGGGTGGCATGGGGGACATAGGGAGCATGGGGAGGAACGCATGAGGGCAGAGGAGCATGGAGGAAAAGGGAGTGCGGAGGCATAGGCACTCTGGGGTGGCATGGGCGACTTAGGAGGCACAGGGGCATGTGGTGGCGGAGGGTATGGGGGCACAAGGGGCTCCAGGGGCGTCGGGGGCAAGAGGGTTAGATGGGCATGGGGTACGGGGGAGGCATGGGGGACATAGAGTTAATCGGGACCACGGGGAAGAAGGTCGGGCATGTGGGCACAGAGCACCGTGGGTGCAGGGGTATAGGGGGGGCACGAGTGGTGTCGGTGGCACTAGGGGTCAGGGGGCATTGGGGCCAAGATTGAGGCATGAGTGACATAGCGGGTAAATTGTGAAATGGTAAGCAAGGAGGCACGGGCGTATGAGGCATGGGGCACAAGGGACACTAGAAATGTCAGTGGTACGAAAGCTGGTTGGGAATGGGGGGCACAGAAGAGGAATGAGGAACATAGAGACCACGGGGGGCATGTTGAAGAACTGCGGGCATCATGGGAGAATGGGGGGAAAAGGAACATGGGGGCACAAGGTCCGGGAGCATGGGGTTTACTCGGGCCCTAGGGGTGTTGGAGGTACAGGAAACACTGGACCCAAGAGTTGAACGGGGACTCGGGGAGGCGTGGGGGACACGGCGAGTGTGGGGGAATGGGGGGAACAGGGGTCCAGGGTGAAGGAGTATACAATATTAAATGGCTAATGTCGGATTGAACTATTTTATTTACTTGAGTATTCAAACTTATTATGAACATGTTTAAGGTTAAAACTACTTTTACCGAGTCCGGTTGTATAATAGAGCAATAGCCTTTCCCCATAAAATAGACTACTGTATTTTGCCTACATGGATTTCTTTGCCGTTTTGTAAACTCGTTGTCCAAAATAACTGATTCTAAAGGAATAACAAAAATTAAAACAACAACCAAAACAACCGCAATCTATTTTAACAGATACATAAAATCAATGGGAACAGAACCAAAATTTATTTTTAAATTGTATTTTATTACATACAACAATTTCTTTACAAACATGTATTTATTGAGTTGAAGTTAGCTAAAATCCGTAATGTAAGAAAATGTTGAGCATAATTATGGTTTATGTAAGCAAATGGAACTAACTATTTAATTATGTTTAAATAATAGATTTTGAAATCGTGACAGGTAATTACGTCATTTACGTAAACATACTCATCAAAGAAGTATAGGAAGAGACTTCTAGAATGTTCGTTGCCGAAAACATGTCTTCTGTGTGGTTCCGATTAGAAGGCGAACGAAAAATATAGCTATAAAACTTTTGTACAAACATTTGTATGGAATTTGTGTAATTTATTTAGACGAATTATGTACTGTAAATTCATGCACGAATGCTAGGCCTACTTTTACACCCGTGTTTAGTACTTGCTTTCTCTAGATAGTTTTATGCTAAGAAGATGTCAGCTGGCAAGTACTTCAAACACTTGTTATTATTTTTATGTTTTCTAAACAAATACAAATATATCCCTTCTGTTGCACTCATAAACAACTAAGTTCAAAATTCAATCTACCCTGACATGAACTAATGACTTACAAACCTACTCAAAGAAATTTTTCCATATATATTGAGTTTCATGGCAAATGGCCCAGGGGTTTGTGAGTCTATGTATGACAAATAAATAAATAAGCAATATCCATATCCTCTTTTATAAATCTATATATCTATTCTATATCTATATATATAATTCCGTAAGCGAATCGGTCCCCACGAAATATCTCGAGTTAGAAGAAAGATAGGGTAACGTATGATGGCTCATTTGAAAGATTTTGGGCCAAGGACGCAAGGAAAAATAAAAGAATTATCAAAAGTTACATGGGCTTTGCCCCATTGGACCTTGAAGTTCCAATGTTAATATAATGGGAAGAAGCTTTTGAGACCTGCACGTGTAATTAAGCAGATGTTAAAGTAAATATTTTTATCATTAACTCAGCTGTTTATTGAGCAGATATTTTGAGTTAAGATAACCATACAATTATAACTTTAAAACATTGGCAATATACTATAAAAAAGGAGAACACTAATAGTCATGGGCAAATTACTGATTCACAACAGATGTCTTCTTCGTGAACTCATCTATGTCTTTAAGGAGAAAGGAGTAGAATAATTTTGTATATGCTGATATACCACAATCATTGACTATGTACATTCACGTTAGTGTACAAAGTCAATGCCACAATTAAAAGTGGATTAGACGTGGCATGATTGATATAATGGTTAAATATGTATTGTTTTAATTAGTGAATTTCGTTTAGTTATTATATTAATGCTTTATAGGCCTACATATATTGGCTATTTAGAAAAGTTAGAGTTGAATCGTTTTATTGAGTGTTTGTTTATTTCCGACTGAATCATATTATGTAAACTACTAATCTTGGATAACCTCCGAATGAGGAATATTTTATTTTGGTTTGATCCCTTCTCTACTTATTCCTTTACGTAGATCGTAGGGAAAACAATAAACGCCCTTTATTCCATAAAGACGGGGAGCTTTTCATGTAAATAATAGTGTGCGAAAACGGACAACACAGCATATCAATCAATGTTATTCTTAATTGACCGAATAGACAAAAAACAGACTACAATCTATAAGGGAGCATGGGGGCACGGGGGAAATAGGGAGTACTGTGGAGGGCACAGGACGGTACGGGAAGGACGGCGGAGATGGCGATACGGGACCATGGGGAGCACAGGATGTTCGAGATATGGGAGCATAGAGGGCACGAGGGTGGCATGGGGGACATAGGGAGCATGGGGAGGAACGCATGAGGGCAGAGGAGCATGGAGGAAAAGGGAGTGCGGAGGCATAGGCACTCTGGGGTGGCATGGGCGACATAGGAGGCACAGGGGCATGTGGTGGCGGAGGGTATGGGGGCACAAGGGGCTCCAGGGGCGTCGGGGGCAAGAGGGTTAGATGGGCATGGGGTACGGGGGAGGCATGGGGGACATAGAGTTAATCGGGACCACGGGGAAGAAGGTCGGGCATGTGGGCACAGAGCACCGTGGGTGCAGGGGTATAGGGGGGGCACGAGTGGTGTCGGTGGCACTAGGGGTCAGGGGGCATTGGGGCCAAGATTGAGGCATGAGTGACATAGCGGGTAAATTGTGAAATGGTAAGCAAGGAGGCACGGGCGTATGAGGCATGGGGCACAAGGGACACTAGAAATGTCAGTGGTACGAAAGCTGGTTGGGAATGGGGGGCACAGAAGAGGAATGAGGAACATAGAGACCACGGGGGGCATGTTGAAGAACTGCGGGCATCATGGGAGAATGGGGGGAAAAGGAACATGGGGGCACAAGGTCCGGGAGCATGGGGTTTACTCGGGCCCTAGGGGTGTTGGAGGTACAGGAAACACTGGACCCAAGAGTTGAACGGGGACTCGGGGAGGCGTGGGGGACACGGCGAGTGTGGGGGAATGGGGGGAACAGGGGTCCAGGGTGAAGGAGTATACAATATTAAATGGCTAATGTCGGATTGAACTATTTTATTTACTTGAGTATTCAAACTTATTATGAACATGTTTAAGGTTAAAACTACTTTTACCGAGTCCGGTTGTATAATAGAGCAATAGCCTTTCCCCATAAAATAGACTACTGTATTTTAATAAAGGGGAGATTATTAGTAAATTACTGATTTGATAACTGTAAAATGTTTCGTCAAGAGTAATTGTGCAATGAGGTGATGAATTAAGGGTGCGCTCTACCCATCTGCCGCGCACGGATGCAATGGGTTTAGAATCTCCGTGTTTGTCGCCCCAGTTGTAAGCCGATTGAAAATATTTTGGTGTCATTCTTTTCGTAATATAATTTTTTACTCCGCTATCGTCTTAAAATTTTGATATTAATTTAAATTACTAAGCAGGGTACTTGCTAATAATGTTGAAATAAGGGTTTATGTATCAAGTTTTAACGTATTAAAAACAATTTTTTAAGAAAAAATAAGACGATACACAAGTACAATAGAATCTTAAGAAAAAGAATCTGCAATAAGATTGGTAAAAAGTTTATAGATAACGATGCAAGAAGGGAGATGCGAAAGGTCTGCAATTTCAAAAACATCGTTATTAGACCACCGATCGATTTCGCACTGTAACCAAAAAAGCATTAAAGCATTAAAGTAACAAAATTTAAAATCACCCGTCATATATTTTCCAAAATGTGAGTTTCCGCGTATAGCGGCAGTTAACAGTCTCGCTCGACGATTTTGACACCGAGGTAGAGCGCACCCTTAAAACTTATTTTTTGGAGACATCATCACCATTTTGATTTTTAGGGGCCTTTGCCCCTACAATCCCCTAGTATATATATAATACGTGATGCCCTTTTTTTGTTAACACTACTCCTTCCTTATTCCTGGACCAATTTTAACGTTTGAGGTGTCAAAAGAATGGTCTCAGTTCGTAGTTTTGCAATAAGGTTTTAGATTTTTGATATTTTAGTTCTGAAGCTCACGGGAAGCCCTTAAAGTTTGTTTTCTGTCCATAAGATTAACATGGGGAACAATTGTTATTAAATTGCAAAATAAAACAGCTGGTGCTGATATTAAAACAAACAAACACATGTTAAAAGTTAGCTGAATAGAAACAGTTTAACTACTGGTACTGAAATATCAACACAATTCCATACAAATTACAAGGAGTGTCTATTGTGTGGAACAAATTAAAATGTAGAAGGTAAATTTTGCTTGAACTTTGTAATTATGCGTATTTCAATACAAAAAAAATTTAGTCACTTAACCCCAGAAAAAATCATTTTCCTGTACAAAAAACAAGTTTGGAAATTGAAATTTTTGACGTGATTCTTATCAGATTGGTATTGAAATAAAAACAAAAATTAAAACACTAAATGTTTGAACATCAGTTTTAAAATGCCACGAACTAGGGAAAGGGATAGTTTGCTGTTGGTTTAAATTTAATAATAACCTGTTTACTGTGATACTATTATAAATTTCATACAGAATGTATGCAGAACATATTAAAACACTTGAGACAACATTTAAAAGTGTTTTCCTCCGGTATAAATAACATCTTTATTGCAAAAATAGTTTATATAAAGGTAAATTCTATCCAAAATATAAATGCCACATCAAACCAAAATGACCACCACATCAACAAAGATGTAGATTTTCTTAATTTTTGTGATTTCTTTATTTAAATTATGTAATTCCATGGATATTTAAAGAGGTTTTAGTTCGTTATAAATAGTAATAATATTGTGGACTTATTCACTATGTTGACTACTAATTCATACAGTACTAGACTACAAAAACGGTCTCAGTGAGTGCTGCATAGCTCATACAGGACCGGGGAGTTGTAATTAAATATTGATTTTCCTTTTGTCGTCATTTACGTTTTTGTGTGATGAACTGTCTAGATCCAACATCTGTGAATTTATTCTAAATTTTATAGGAGTTTTTAGGCAGAGGCTCTAGGACAAAGCGGCATAAGTACCATCACGTATGCCTATGCCTAGCTAATTAGACCTAAAAGAACAACTACCATGAAAACAACACTATCACATTGGGAATTTGGAGAGTTATAGTGATGATGATCGATTGATAAAATAACAAAGTGTAATCCGATTTTCACAATAATTTAATTTTTATTTAAAGCAACTCGGTAAATTACCTTGGAGCAAGGTTAACACAAATCCTCCCTGATTTCTGGGCCAAATTTAACGTTTAAGGTGTCACTAAATTTGCCTATGTTCGTAGTTTTTCAAAAGATTTCAGATTTTTTTATATTTCATTCAGAAGGGTACGGGAAGCCCTTATAGTAGGTTTTTTGTCCATAAGATGAATTTGGGGAGTAATTTTCATTGAATTTCTAAATAAAAAATGCTGCTGTTGGTAAAGCAGACAACACATATTAAAAGACAAATAGAATAAATTGGCTGAAATATCAACACAATTCCATAATATTATATGAGAAGTGTCTAATGTGATATTGCACATGTAGCGAATAGCTTTAGCTTGAACTTTGGATTTTTGCGATTTGGACACACAAAAATTTTGTAACAGCCTCAACCCCAGCAAAAATTTCCTCTCGTGTCTAAAAACACATTTGAAAATTAAAATTATTTTAACATAGGTCTTATTGGTTGCCATATTTTTATCAAAACAACAACAAAAAGTATAGCCTACAAAAATTTAAACAAAGCTCTAAATTTGGGCATGAGATTTTAAACAGGTGTAAACTAGGAAAAGTAATGGTTTTTGGTTTAAATTAAAAAAATTTGTTCACTGTTATACTATAACAAAAGTGAATATAAATTTAAATTTGTTGCACATTTTTTCAAGTATTGAAACACCTGTTAAAGTTGAAAAAAAATTGTACATGCTTTTTTACTGTCAGTATATACTGTATAGTAAGCTTACAAAAATGTTTTTGTTAAGATAAATTTTAGCCAAAATATAAATTAAATTAACCACATCAACAAAGACATTGTTCATCTCTTCTGTTTTGTGATTATTTTAATTCTGTTTTGCCATGGAAAGTTAAGATTAAAAGGATTTAAATTGTTATAAATAGTATTGGTGTGAGCTCATTCACTATGCCAAAGACTATTTTTCCATACACTATTACTAAGACAGCCACAATGATGGCACGAGGATTTACGAGGATTCATAACGTTTCGCACAGGGCCAGGTAGTTGTTATATTTTCTCTGTAGTCATGTATGGTGATAAACTATCTAGACCCAGCATCTGTGTATTTTTCCCAGTTATTATTTAAGTTTTTAGGCAGAGGCCCTTAGACAGATCAGCATAAAAATTATCACATAATCCTAGCTAATTTGGAACAAAAAGGGCAGCCACAAAATTGCAACACTAATCACAGTAATGAGTTGGAAAATAAGTGATGAACATTGATTGATCAAACGCTGACAGTATAGAAATTAATCCACAGTAAATTTTAATTTAAATTTTATGAAAAAACTAAGTAAATTATCATGGAAAAAGGTTTCATCACCAAGCACTCTGAAGTATGCAGCGCATTGCGCTGCACAGGTACCCCTAGTATATATATATATAATACGTGATGCCCTTTTTTTGCTAACACTACTCCTCCCTTATTTCTGGACCAATTTTAAAGTTTGAGGTGTCAAAAGAATGGTCTCAGTTCGTAGTTTTGCAATAAGGTTTTATATTTTTGATATTTTAATTCTGAAGCCCACGGGAAGCCTTCAAAGTGCATTTTTTGTCCATAAGATTAACATGGGAAACTAATTTATATTTGAATTGGAAAATAAAACAGCTGTTGATAGTAAAACTGAAAACACATGTTAAAGAGAAGAAATTGAACTATCAATTGTATACAAATTGTACTGTAATATTTTTTTTCTAACTTTATTTAATTTACAATCTGTTCACAATTTTGAACATTAAGTAAATATGATAAACGTAAAGACATGAGTTAAAATCTATCCACTGACAGACCTAACATAAACAACTGTGTTAACTTAACACAAAAGGAGAACTAAATCAACAATTTGCTTAACAAAATCTTGTAGTCAAATCTAAAATGTGGAATCGTTTAAGCCTGTAAGTAGCAGTGCTGTTGTCCAATAGATTTAGAGCCAGGTGATTGGGATGATTTTCAAGTCTGGACTGGTACTTTAAACTGAATTTGGTTATTTCTTCTTTGACGGTTGAAATGCAGCTGTCTCTATGGAGAATTTCATTATTCACAAACCAAGGTGCTTGAAGGATGTTTCGCAAAGCTTTAGACTGAAATCTTTGAATTATTTCAATGTTAGAGTTGCTTGTTGTTCCCCAAAGTTGGATGCCATACGTCCAAAAAGGTTTCAAGATGACTTTGTACAGTAAAAGTTTATTTTCAGTAGTTAATTTAGATCGTTTGTTTAGCAGCCAAGAAAGATTTTTGAATTTTAAATTTAGTGACATTCTTTTGTTCCAAATGTGAGTTTTCCATGTTAATCTCCGATCAAGAATCATTCCTAAGTATTTAACCTCATTTGTTTGGGGGATTTGGACATTATTTAGGGTTACTGGAGGACATGTGTCAAATCTTGTTGTGAAAGTCACGTGAGTTGATTTGTCTTCATTCACTTTTATTCTCCATTTTTTTAGCCATTCTGATAAATCATTTAGCGCAACTTGAACATTATCAGATGCAATCACCGGGTCTTGGTGGGACGCTAAGATAGCCGTGTCGTCAGCAAAGGTAGCAACAAATGTATTGTGAGTTTCAGGTAGGTCAGCCGTGAACAGTGTGTATAGCACGGGACCCAAAACACTTCCTTGGGGCACTCCCGCTTGGATAGGACGTAACCCTGTGGCAGAACTTCCGAATTTTACTTTAAAATATCTGTTCGTTAAATAATAATAATAATAATAATAATACTTTATTGCACAACAATAAATTGCATTGCAAATATACATAATTTATAATTATTAACTTATAATAAGTAATCTATTTTATTTAATCTTCACCATACTTTTTTCTTTTTCTATCTTTATACATAGTCAATTTGTTTTTTCTTCATAAAGTCTTCAATTCTATAAAGTGCTTCTTCCAACAAAATCAATTTAATTTGTTTCTTGAAAATCCTTATATCTTTTTGATTTTTCAAGTTTTCTGGTAATTTATTATGAAATTTAATTCCTTGATATTGTAAATGACTTTGGAATAATTTTGTATTGTGTTGAGGAATTTCTAGATGAGATTTATTACGTAATTTTGTATTTTTACTTACTTCAAAATATTTCAAATTATTTTTCACAAACAGTAATGATTCATATATGTATAATGAGGGAAAAGTCATAATTTTATTTATCTTGAATAGATCTTTGCATGGATAGTATTTTGACTTTTTAAATATGGTCCTAATTGCTAATTTTTGTAAAATAAATACTTGATTACTTCTTGATGTTGCATATCCCCATATATTTATTCCATAATAATATATATATATCAAATAGGATTTGATGATCATATAGAATGTATGGGGAAGATTAAGTTTTAGTTTTTAAAGCAGGCCAACGTGCCAAACCTTGTCAAAGGCTTGGCTAACGTCAATAAATACAGCAGAACAAAACTTTTTGGTTTCTATACTTTCTTTAATGATGCTGGCAACTCTATGTACCTGTTCTATGGTTGAATGTTCCTGCCGGAATCCAAATTGATGATTGGGAATTAAGTCTCTATCTTCTATTGCAGTCCGAAGTCGATTTAAAAATAGTTTTTCAAATAGCTTGGAAACTACTGAGAGAAGACTGATTGGTCTGTAGGAAGCTGCTTGATTGGGTTGCTTACCTGGCTTGGCAATCATTATAATTTCAGATATTTTCCATTGGGACGGAAAATATTCAGTTCTTAAAATTGAGTTAAAAATTAAGGTCAAAAATAAAATCGCTTTTTGAGGTAGTTCCCTCAGCACTTTACCATTGATCAAATCATACCCAGGAGCTTTAAATGGTTTTAAACTTTTTATTAGTCGAGTAACTTCCGAGGGTGTGACAGGTGAAATTGGTAGTGACAATTGATTTGGAGAATCTAAAAATTCTTGAAGTTCTTCAAAACAATTTTGACTAGGGTTTGGAGTAAACACTGCCGTCAAATGATTAGCGAAAACCTCAGCTTTTTCCACGTCACTTCTTGCCCATGAGCCATCGGGTTTATAGATTGGAGGTACTGGAGTTCTCGGTCGTTGTAGGGATTTTGTGGCTTTCCATAGGGAATAATTGGTCGCTTCAGTTGGTGTTAAGTTTTCTGTAAAACTACGGAACCAATCATTCTTAACATTTTTAAGTGACCTTTTGAGTTCTCTGGCTGCTCTATTAAAATTTGTTTTGTCTCGCATGTTTCTTGACTGCTGCCAAATTCTCCTCAATCTCCTCTTTTCTGCAACCTTCTGCTTGATGAAAAGTGGGTAGTTTTGAGTGGAGGGATGCAGTAATTGTCGCTGAATATTTGGAGTCGCTTGCCAGCAAGACTTTTGTACAGCAGAGTTGAAATATTCAACAGAATCATCTATATCATCTGGTGTCTTTAACGGAATTTTTAGAGATAAATATTCACTTAAGCTCATACGGAATGCGTCCCAATCAGTGTATTTAGTAGAAAGAGTCGGAGGGCTTTCTTTGTTCATGACAGAAGAACTTAAAGTGGCAATTATTGGGGAATGGTCTGAAGACAAGTCCAGGTTTTCATTAACGCGTATGTAATTGTGTGAGACTCCCTTTGTTATGAAAAAATCCAATAGGTCAGGAATTTTTTGAGGATCTGTAGGCCAATATGTAGGATGTCCTGTCGATAAATGCTGAAGGTTGTTATTATTTATGGAACTAAGTAGTTGACGACCCCTTGGGTTAGCAAGTCTCGATCCCCACGTGGGATGTTTCGCATTATAATCACCTCCTGCAATGAATCTGCAACCGAGTGAATTGAAAAACTGTGTGTAATCTTGGTGAGTAATATTGTGACGAGGAGGACACTGTAAATTGCAGACACAGTGAGTGGCCCTGACCAATCTTCCACAACAATGCTTGTTGCTTGAAGATGATTATGTTGGTAGCTTGGCAATTCGTAATGTGATACACAGTTTTTAATCAAAATAGCACTGCCACCGTGTGCTGTATTGTCCGGATGATTTGTTTGATACAAGGTAAAATTTGGGATCTTAAAGTAACTGAGATCTGTAAAATGAGTTTCAGAGACAAGCATTACATCAATTTTGTTATGGGAAACGAAGAGTTGAATTTCTTGGTTATGGTTAGCCAAGCCATTAGCATTCCAGAGTCCAAAGCGTAAAAACTGATTCATTTTAACTTAGAAACAACAGTGGTTAAGAGGTTCAAAAGTGTACCTATTTGTTGGGCTTGTTGCAACATTAATTGTTCAAATTTGTTAAAGAAAGAGCTTATGGTTTTCTCCAAATTGATATAATCACTTGAGATTTCATCTGATCCTGAGGTTGCAGTTACTTGCGCATATGTGACATTGCTACGAGGAGCTTGTGGCGGGCTAGGTGGATTGCTGCTGACTGAACTAGGTCCATGTGATACTCCAGCATCATTTGGTCTCCTTGAACTTGGCCTAGTTCTTTCACGTAGAGGGGGAAATGACTTGTTTTTTAAGTCCTTGTAAACAGTGCATCCCTTATAGTTTGCCGGATGGTCTCCACTACACAACGCACACTTAGGAGGGTCAGATTGAGGCTTCGTACATGTTTGAGTCTCGTGATTTTGCCCACACTTGACACATCTGAAGGGATGTTTGCAGTAACCTTTTGTATGCCCGTATTGTTGACATCGTTTACATTGAACAATATCCCTTTTCTTGTGAGGAGGCTCAAAAGATATTTTGGCATGCAATAAGTAGTGGATGTCGTAGATATCCTTGTTATTCGAACTTGGTTCTAAGTCTATGAAAAACATAGACAGAGGTTCCTTTGTGGTAGAATGCAGTACATTTGTAATATTTCTTACGGTATGACCTCTTTGACTTAGGGCTTCTTTCAGTTCATTCTGGTCAATCGAGTAGTGCATGTGTTTTAAAACTACTCTGTACGCTCTCTCCTGTTTGAGCTGGAAGGTGTGGAAACTGATATTACTTTCATTTAGTTTCCGTACGAGTTTCCTATAAATATCGGAAGATTTCGGAAGAATCTTAACTGTGTTGTTGTTGATACATTTGTACACAAAGTCATCAGGGTTAACCACAGTTTTGAAAGTTTGGACCATTGCGTGCACATTTCCGACATTAGGTATAAAAATTGGCGGAGGCTTTGGTTCTGACGGCGGTGAGGTTGTAGTATCAGATTCCATATCATTGCCATCAACTTGACTTAAGACATCAAAACTATTTTGAAGAGTAACCGCGCTAGACATTGACGTGTCTGGTTTTGCCCTCTTTTGTACTATTCTAGACAACTGGTCAGCAGACCCGCGCTTGGTGACGATTTGCCAATCAGTTGATGGATTATTTTGCCGGTTAACGTCGCTGATAATCTCAGACGAGGCAGTAGACTCTTTGGCAACATAGTTATGATCACTTAGACTGTGATGCCCAGTCATATTAGGAGGGATGATTTCATTCATAACACTAGGACCCGTAATTTTGCAACAAGTCAAATGTAAACAAAAACACAGTTTTAGGTTAGAAACACAAATATGTAAAAATATTCACATAGTCGAAATTACAACATGTACAAACTATTGAAATGGAAAAAAGAAATTATCCTCAAGTAAAACTAATAACAAAAACAATAAAAAGGTGTTAATCGTAAAGTTTTATAGCAGAATATTCCGGAGGAAAAACTGTACTTCTAGTCACAACTTAAACCACAGCTGACTCGTACTGTAATATCAACACAATAAATTTCATACTTTAATATGAGGAGTGTCTTTTGTGATATTTGAACTTTTTCTGAAAATGTAGAGGGTAGATTTTAGTTGAACTTTTTATTTACGTGTATTTGGACACAAAAATAGGTTAAGTAACTTAACCCTAGACGAATTAATTTCTCTGTACGAAAGCAAGTTTGTAAATTGAGATTTTTGACGTGGGTATTATTTAGGTAGTCCGTTTGGTGTTAAAACAATAACGAAACTCAACAAATATTAAAATAAAACACTAAATTTGTGTGCATGGGTTTTCAAACTGTTATGAACTATAGGAAAAGGGATAGGTTATCGGTGTAATAACTTGTTTGTTAACTATGATACTATAACAAAATTTAATGCAAAATGCTACGCATATTAAAAAAAAGTTTAAAAAGAGACAAAATTTAAAAATTATTACCTCCATTATAAACAACAATCTTTGTGTAAAGAAAATTTTTAACCAAAATATAAATAAACAAAATGGACCACACCCACAAAGACGTAAATTGTCTTAATTATTGTGATTTATTTATTTAAATTTTTTAATGCCATTGAAAAATAAGTTAAAGAGGATTTAGTTCTTTATAAATAGTGATGTAGTCGTCGACATTCACTACGTCGACGACTACCTCAAACGGTAGGCCTACTACAAAAACAGCCGCAGTGAGTGCTGACTCACTCGGTTTATTACCATGCTGGCGCAAGGTTTGATCACCCGGTACCTACTCTAATAAATGCAGCGCATAGCGCTGCACGGGCCCCCTAGTATACAAGATTAGCTGTTTACCCGTTCTTCATACGAGGTGTGTGTAGTTTGTTTAAACGAACATAAAAAATTCTAAAAATCTTACATTGGTACGTTTGTGACGGTCCTGGGGCTAAGCCCTGAGGGCTATAAAAACCTAATGGCTTACAAACCTACTCAATGAAATTTCCCATTTACATATCGAATTTCATAGCGAACGGTTCAGTGGTTTCCAAATCCATCGATTACAAATATTTGTACCAACGTCCTGTATTAAAAATATAGTCAAATATCTTAAATAAACTGGCCAGAGAGCCACTTGTTTTTCCCTTTTCTGTGTCTTTTCTGCTCGTATGGAGCGCTGTACCACAGACACTACGGTAATGACCGACGCTGACCGCTGCGCCTGCCGCCCTCCACCGCAAACCGCACCACACGCCCCCGGAACGGGTCCTTTATACAATTAACAGGGACATTACAGTCTCAGGTGGAAGTTCTCTGGCTTAACCTTATCAATCAGGATGTTTAATTATTCCGTAATTTAATATGTTGTTTTTCTCTGTTTTTTCAATCAATTTTTTGCTACATTCTCCCATTTCTTGACCAAAAACTAATTTGAGTGACAAATACGAACGGTTTATTGACAATTATTTTTGGCTGCAGTTATTTTAATTTACAGGGCTAACTCAGTAAGTAGATCAATATTCGGGAATATAATTTTATACCAGTTTCTATAAATGAAGTAACAACTATCATTTTTGCACAGAATCTGTTAATATCAACGACTATATATAAAATTCAGTCTCTGAAGAATTCAGTCAAATTACAGGAAATTTTATCAATTGATAAAACTGTCTGTTCTCTTTATATGGAATATAGACTTCCATTAATAATCAAGGGCTATAGATTGATCGGGGGTCCGAGATTCATTGCAAACAAATGCTTGAATTGAAGTAACGAAATGAAATGAACACTTAGACACTTTGTTTGGAAAAGTAGAATATATTTTCACCTAAAATAAATTGAAACAAATTACAATCGGTATTACGTGTCAGTCTAATTTATTTACATGATATTGAAGTTACGTATTTAAAAAACTAAAACGAACTAAAATAATTCCACGTGGTGATCGGTGTTGGCAGCCCCAGAGCCCCGGCCCCCCGGGAGCTGCAGTGCCGGGGTATCGGTAAACACCGGCGACTCATCAGCGCGGCCGACCATCCGGACATGCAAACTAAGAGTGAAGGGGGGGGGGGGGGCAACCTTTAAAACGTCCTTTTTAGTCATCACACAATACTAATCATAGAGATAGTTCGAAATAATTTTTATGTGATAAATAATTGTTTTAAAATTTCTCTTTTTATCAAATACTTGCGGTTTCCCCTTTCTTCGTACGGGACGTGTGTAATTTATTTATATGAATTATGAACTGTAAAATCATACACGAAATAGCTTTAGTTGATTCTTTACTGTATCTAGATAGTTTTATGCTAAAACATCCACCAGCTGACAGGTACTTTAAACACTTGTTGTTGTTTTGCTTTGGTATATAAACACACATATCCCATCTGTTTTGTTCATAAACAACCTTGATCAAAACGCCAAAAAGTCTTCTGGCCAACACTTGTAAGTTAACGTTAAAGTCATACATAACTTGTATATCAAGAAACACAGCGGCTATCATTTTTGATTCAGCAAAAGCTATTTGAATGACAGTCGAAAAATGACTAAATTGTCAATACAACTTTTTCCTTTTCTAAAACCGAATTGTGTAGGAGAAAGATAATTTTTACATTAAAACCACCATTCTAATCTATTTTTTATCAACCTTTCCATAACATGTCCTAAAATTAAGGAGAGTGATATCGGTCTATAACCTTCGGCTAGATGAGGGTCTTTGTTGGCTTTACGGATAGGATCAATAATGTATTATTTCCAAGAAGTAGTAATGAGGTCGTTAACCCACAAGGAATTAAAAATATTTAACAATTTATGCAACGACTGTTCTGATAGATTTTTTAACATGCAGTTAAAAATTGTATCTTTCCCCGGAGCAGAGAAATCTTTAAGAGAATTTACAATGTATTTGAACTCTTCTATAGTAAAGTAAGATTCGAGATTACGCTGTTCAGAGGACAGCTGTAGAAAGTCAGAAAGGCTTGAAATTTGATTCTGGACGAAAGGAGGAGCCACAGAATAAAAAAAACTCATAACAACATTCAAAAAAAAAATTTCAAATCTTTTCCGTTGGAATTGGCATAAAACCTGTTTTTAATTTTCTTGATGTTACTCAATAACTCAAACACAGGCCAAGATCTATTAATACTATTGCAAAACGTGACCAATACTCTTTCTTGCGACTCCTGATGAAATATTTTGTGGCTGCTGCAATCTCTTTATAATTAAGATAATTTTACTGAGTTTGATGACGCTGATACTCTAAAAAAGCAAATTTCCGTGCTTGAATTTTTTGCGAACATTCTGGGGTCCACCAAGGGCAAGGCGAAAATTTTACTTTAGGAGTAGAAGATTTTGGAGTAGATACATCAGCTGCTTCAATCATCACGTGGCAGAAGTCCTCATAACCAAGCAAAGGATTTCGATTCGAATCCAATCGATTTAGCTTATCATCTACAGACCGACGAAACAAAGGACAATTAGCCTTGTGGAAACACCACCTGGCTGACCTAGCTGCAATAGCTAGACTAGTGCTGGCCAGAAGACTATAGAAGGAACAAAGGTTCCTTCCAAAATTATAAATTTATTATAAGTTTATAGCAAGGTAGATCTGTTCAAATTAAATGTAAAGAGGTTTTGTCTTCATCAAGGTTGACAAGCAAGGGAATTCCTCAAGGGTCGCCTTTAAGTCCATTACTATGAATGAATGAATGAATGAAAAATCTTTATTCCATAAAAGTAAAGGTCATGTCAATGCAGATGATAGTACTGTAGTATAAAAAAATACGGTAATACAATCATAAAAGTACTATACAAAAAAGAAAAGAAATAAATAAATAGCAATGCTTATGACCAGAAAATAAAACACAATACATATTAGGAATAAGCCGACATGGGCACTGGAGCCTGTGCGTCGGCTTTGGTTGCATCCGGTGGAAATAATTTTAATATGGAACATTAGAATATTAATTGGAGTGAAATGCGAAGGATGGCTGGATAAATTAATCTAAATAAAAATAAAAAAACATAAAATTTTAATAAAAAAGGGGGGGAAATGTTAGGCAACACAGCGATATTTTACACTGCGGCGTGGTGTCCTTCGAGGTGGGAAGCGCGGTCGGGCTGGAGGGCGGAAGTCCAAAGTAGGCCTACAGAGCTGTGGCAGTCAAGTGTAGGTAGTCAGGAACGTCTATAATCTGGTGCGATAATGCGCTCGGCCTCGTCCATACTCAAACTGAGTAGCCAGTCTTTAACACGTCGTTTAAAAATGTTTATTGATGTTGCGATAAAAAAATCAAGGTCTTGAAAATAACTGCGAATGTTACGGTATAAAACATGGGCTATGTAATAGGAATTTGTGGTAGAAAATGTTTTACTTATTTTTAGTGATGTAATTCCGACTCTAACTGAAAATCTTGTATTATGCAAATGGAAAATTCCATGGAAAATACTATTAAAATTTTTAAAGATATGGGTTAAAACGCTTTTAATAAAAAGTTGTATAATGGTTAAAACAGAAAGGTCTAGAAATAGTGAGTCAGACGGGTATCGCCTGGGTTTTCCAAATCCAATTTTTAAAATAGATTTTTGAGTAATATTTAAAGGCTTTAAAATACTTTTAAAACATCCACCCCATACTATAACCCCAAAAGTTAAAAGAGATTGAACAAATGCAAAATACGCCATTTTCATTTCCCTTTCACTGAGGATTTGATTCAATTGTCTGAAAGCAAAAAATGTATTTTCTTAATTTGTTATTGAGAAATTGTATGTGACTAGTCCATTTAAGACGGTAATAAAAAAATATTCCTAGATATTTATAGGACTCCACTTTCTCTATTGATTCACAAGGCCAGTTGGTGCTGCGATAGTCCCCGCAGGTGTGGATGATAAGATCTTGTAAGTTGTAATCTGAAATATTACTGAGGGAAATTGGCATGAACTTAGTTTTGGAAGTGTTCAAAGAGAGGATATTTTGATTAAGCCACAATCTAGTAACCATGAGGTCATGCAAGGCTTTGTCACGAACCTCGGGCCATGTCTTACCCTTAACAAAAATTAAACTATCGACAGCAAATAGAAAAAGTTTACCAAAAATGTCCAATTTTGCTATGTTATTAATGTAAATTAAAAATAAGACAGGCCCAAGTGTGCTGCCCTGGACCACACCGTAATCAACAGGCTGAGCGTCACTGTGTGAATTTAAAATTGAAAAAAATTGTGATCTATTGGACAAATAACTCTTGAACCACCCGAGAGCACCAAGTATACTCTGTCTATTGAGCAGATTTACAAAGTAATTTGAGTGGACTATTTCTTCACTTGAATTTGCAGATGACCTGGTGATATACACTAGCCACGCATCATCCGAGATTTGTGAGAGGGCGTTGGTGTGATTCGTCTGTGAGTCGTGTGGTCTTGAAATTTCAGCGTTCCTAATTCCTAAGTCCTAAATTTTTTTAAGACAGCTGTCTGTACATTTTCTCGTAATCGGAAATCTGTATCTCTGCCATTAACCACGAACAATATAATCATCCAAAATCTTCTTCTCTATATATAAATGAGAAATTCCGATCAACGCACAGGCCAAACCATAGCACCTAGAAGCATGAGGTTTTGCATACATATTACTCTCATAGCGTAGGCAGACAATAAGAAGCAGATTTACAAAATTCCCAATGGGCCCCGCCCCACAGAAGGTCAAAGTTAGCATGGAGTTTGTATAGAAAGTTTGTATATTTGTTGTAGGTTTTTGTTTACATTATCGCAGATGAGAACTATTTGAAATGACAGTAGTTGTCTGCAATTTATTTAATCATCAGCTGTTAGAATAAAAATTAAGTTTACTTCGACGTTTTAGAGCACAAAAAGAGCCCGTTTCTCCCAATTGTCAGCCGACCCTGGAATCTCAACAAACTACATCAAGGCGTAAACGGCGTAGCAGAGGTGCACAGGCAAACTAAGGAAAAAGCAGGTGAAGAACGCAAGCAAAAAGTATGAACAAACTCATCCTGAAAGACATTTGCAAAAGATTCAATTGACTGGGAAAAATCTATCAGCAATGACATATAATCCGAAAGTAGACTAAGAAGGAGATAGCTCGGTGGCGATAGGTACCATGAAGTTCAAATGTAAGTACTGCGAGGCCTTAAAATGGAAAGAAGAAACACCGGGCATGTGCTGCAATGGTGGTAAAGTGCAGCTACTACCTTTGCAGCACCTACCAGAATCGTTATTCAGTCTGGTCATGAGCAACCACCCTGAGCATACACACTTTATGGACTGGGTGAGACATTTGAAAGTTTCCGTAGTGAAGCACGGGTATTCCGCTAGTCAGGAATATTTAAAATTTCTCGGATTGTTTTTGACAGAAAAATGACATGGTGATATCAAATTGACAAAATTAAAGAACAATTTTTTTAGAAAACAAATATTCTCCTGCTAGTCTCAGATGGGGTGCTGACCCTTTAACGCTACTATAGTTGTATAAGTCATAAGTACGTTCTATAATTGATTATGTACCGGGTGGTGCAAAAAAAGTATACCCAAACTCTAAGAGCTATTGCATGCATATTGCAATAATGATCGATCAGCTGATTGTTAAAAATTATTGGAACTGTTGTTTTGTTTACATTTTATCAGTTTTCAAGAAGTCTTGGCCCACAATAGCCATGCCACAGCTTAGTATTGAAAAACGTGTTTTTATCATTCTGCACGAAATCAGCCCGTTTTTTGTTCTCTCAATAGTACCAAAACCGATTCTTTCTTGTCCTAGTACTGAAAAATCATCTGGAGAATTTTTTAGGTCCTAGTACTGAAAAGTCAGCTGTTTGCTAAGTATATTATTATTAATTTATTAATGTTGAGGAGCAGAATTTTGAAATTCAAACGTTATAAAGAGCATTGTTTGTAAATAACAGAAATGTAAACACTGCATATTACTTACTTTGTAAATATAACCTCAAATACTTAATAGTTAATATTTTTAACGATCAAAAGTTAATTTTGCATTATGATAAAAAACGTTGTTCATCACTCGGAGCAAAAGTGTCTTTTTGATGCTTAATCGTTTTTAAAAACTCGGCTGCGCCTCGTTTTTAAAACACGATTGCGCACCAAAAAGACCCACTTTTGCTCCTAGTGATGAAAACTACTATTGGCTTGTTGAACAGTACTTTAGAAGCTATGGAACGCATAGAAATAATGGACCGTCATTAGCAGCTGTGATGGAAAGGTTTGAAGAGCATTTTAATCTACCAGCACCGACTAAGAGAACCATTTTATTATGGGTAAGGAAATTCAGGGGTAAAGGATCCGTGACAAACAGTAACAAAGAAAATTCTGGCAGAAAAAAACAACACGCAGAAATGAGAATGTCGGTCGAGTATTTGATAAGGTTCTTCAATCACCAAAGAAAAGCACACGGCGTATCTCAAGGGAGTTAGGACTAGAAAGGACGGGCGTCATTAGAATGCTCAAAGAAATTGGAGCACGATCGTATCGTATTCAGATACTCCATGAGTTGAGACCCACTGATTTCCAGGCGCGTGTGGCCTTTTGTACTCGTGTTTTGGCGCATAGCTATTCCATTCCAGATTACATTGATGATTGGTGGTATACCGATGAAAGTCACGTGCTGCTCAGTGGGCATGTGAACAAACAGAACACTCGATTTTTAGGGTGGGAGAAACCAGAAGAATATTTGCAAAGGCCACTTCATTCTGAGAAAGTACGGTGTGGGCAGCCATTTCATCCCATGACGTCATTGGACCCTATTTCATTGAAGACAACAATGAAACCCCGTTGACAGTTAACAGTGAGGTTTACAGAACCCAAATAGTCGAGAGATTCCATGCAGATTTGCAGACATTTTGTATACTGAATGGTATTGAATTTGAGAAACAAATATTCATACAAGATGGAGCGACTCCGCACACAAGTCAAGACAGCATGGGACTTCTTAAAGAACTGTTTCCAGAACGACTTGTGTCAAGGGGGACAGATTTTCCCTACCCACCAAGAAGTCCAGATCTTACAATCTGTGATGCATTTTTGTGGGGAATGATGAAAGAACTGTGTTTCCGACCAACCCCTACAAGCATCAGAGACCTGAAACAAAACATTGAACGAGTTTTTAGAAACATTTCCGTAGAACAAAACATGTAGAACATGTTTTTGTGTAATTAAGAGTCTTGTAACCTCTGTCTTAGTAAACTTTTAACAATTTATTTTGGGTATACTTTTTTTTGCACCACCCTGTATAATATATTTATGGGAATCTTAACAACCAGCTTTCCTCTACTCTTGATAGGATCCAAATAATGCCCTTTGGACATGCCTTGGAGTAATGAAGCCGTCGCCATGTAAAGCCTGGAGGCTGAAGCGTTTTTGATGCCTCGCCTTATCAGGAAAAGACTCCTTTGTGACCGTTATCTCGGTAGGTGCCTAAATGATCCTAAACACCCTTTAAAGAGAACTCTTAATCGTCTTCAATGGGTCTGCCAAAAAAGTTTCTACTGTGAAAACAAAGGCATTCCTTGCATGCTTTAAAAATATATCTGCAACATATAAAAATATTTTCAAACTATTTCACAGATATTTTACATCAAACTGTTACAATATAGATTTTATGTTGGCATGGAAGAACTTAGAAGTATTTTTGCCGCCATTAGATAGAAATGTTGACATTCAAATTTTGAGGTCTGAGGTTTCTTCAATTATTTTTCAAAATTGGCCGTGTCATTATAAAGTCTTCACCTATGGGTCTAAGGTTTTAGACAGTGGGTTATTCTGGCCTGGGTAGCCTGCACTTTAACGTGACTTCGAACCAAGGGAACGGCCAAACGATCTCTTGGTCCCCAAAACGGGGGTTTAACCCGATTTGATAACCCTAACCCTTTCCAATACATAACCAGTTCTTAATTTAACGACGTACTTGAAAAAAGCCTATATAAACTCTTAAACAAATTTGCCTAATGAATAATCGTTACACTAAACAAATCAACAACAGGATAATTATGCACTACATCTCTTGGCAAAATATAAATTTTGTATTTATTTTTTACAATTACTTCTTTATGAGAGATCTATGAGAATATACTGGTTTTATTTCTCACAATTTTTACACATCGCCATAGCCATTATAAAACAGAACTGTTCTCTGAAACAGAAGTGAAGCAGTGCAGCATTTTTTATATACTGTATATGCAACATCTGGCACTAATGATAAACAAAAGTCATAAATCTTCATTACTATGTACCAATTTTGTGACATCGCTCTCATTTTGTGGTCATTTCTCTGAAGAGAAATGTTAAACGGGGAAAACAATAACTCCTTTATTTGTAACTAGAAAATCATAATTTATACCTCTAAAAGCCAAAATCGATAAAATTAATAAAGGAAATTCTTATTGTAAATTGAGTTTTTTTTTTACAAAATAGTAAGAACTATATAAACTTTTTACTGCTTTAATATTTTATTTACATCCTTTTATACAATATTAAAAAATGACTTATCTCGTTGAATTACGATGAAATTATTGAGATCGAAACACAATTTATTCTAATCCAAGTTAAAATGAAAATGTTGTATGATATACGGTGGAGATAATATTAACATTGCTCTTATGGGAAATATATCCAACATATCAGAACTCAAACGCCCTTAAGGTGTTTCCATGTAAGATGAGAGTGCTCATTTGAAGGTGTAGTAAAATTAGTTAAGAAAAATTTAATATTTTTTGCACAATAAATTTCTTTTGAAATGTCTTCTAGTTCATCCCTAGACCTTCCTCGAAAAATTCCCATGAAATATCCAATGGGGATCATGCCCCAAAATAGGGGATTTGCTTAGAGAAGTTACAATAAAAAATCATACTAAGCATACTAAATTTAAATACATTCAAGAAGGATTATATACAATTTTAATGAAATTGATCTGAAATGATTGAATAAAATCCCCCCTCCCCACCTATAAAAACCCAATTTCAATATGACGGTTGGGAGGAAAATGTTGGACGTTCAGAATCAGACTACAAAAACTTTAAAATGCAATAAATTAAGACATATTTGCCATTTTGAGGTCTAGTTTAATGCTAAGTACTCTCCTTAGAAACAAAAATACACCACCGAAATATTACGAATTAAAATCTGTTGATTTTACCTCTAAGATGATGTATAGCATGGCTATTGAAGTTGTTATGGCGGTTGGCACTTTTTATTCAGTTTAAGTTTGACTGCAATTTTCGACTCATGCAACCTTTTAAGTTGGTGTTTACGACATTGAATTCTACTTGTCTTGTTAAGGGGGCGGTCTACCCCTGGCGCGCACCCAAATGCAAGGGGTTTTTATAATCGTGTTATCTTCTGCCAAATGAAGCCTAGAGCTATAAATAAGGTGTCATATTAAAGAAGAATAACGGTACTAATTTTCCTCTGTTACACTTTTGTAATTAGTTCATTAAAACCAATAGAAAATTTCAGTTAAAAATCTATAAAAACAGATGATTTTAGACAGTTATAGTTGAAATTAGAAATTTTATTTTTAAATTCTAAAAAGATAGCCGACTAGATCCTTTTTTCTACTTTTAGAAAAAGTTAACAGGCAATCTCTATCTTAAGCGGTTAGTTTTAAAACACGATCCCCGTAAACCTCTGCATTTACAAAACTAAAAACAGATGTTTTTAGACAGTTATTACTGAAATTAGAAATTTTATTTAAAAATTCTAAAAAGATAGCCGACTAGATAATTTTTTCTACTTTTAGAAAAAGTTAACAGCCAATCTCTATCTTAATTGGTTAATTTTAAAACACGATCCCCGTAAACCTCTGCAGCCATCAAACTGGCCTAGCGCTACGGCCGCGAGGCGGCATTTGGCATTGTTGTTGTTTTGGCTGGGGTAGACCGCCCCCTTAAGGCCTTTACTTTGAGGTTTATAAACCAATTAGCCTGATATATGAGACCATTTGACTCCACGTGGGCCATCCCATACTTTTTAGGCAAGTTTCCAGCGGGGAATTCATGGGAATTATCTGAGAGAGGTCAGGGGATGGCATAGAACACATTTCAGCTAAAATTTGCTGTCCAAATTTATGTCTTTTTCCAGCTAGATTTTGGCTAAATTTGACCACACTACTGGTGTGAGGTGTGACCTGTTTGAGCAGATCGCCAGCAACGTGAGAGCGACGGCCGAGTTGTAGCGTAAAACTGAGCGGGCAGCGGTCGCGGAGGCCGGGAACCACTTGACCAGCAGCGGCGGCGGCGGCGGGGCATCGCGGTCGACCATCATAGAGGGCTCTAGAATCTTCACCGCCTCCTCAATCTGGTTGAGCAATACTTATGCCTCGCTCGCATACAGTTGCCTCAGCAGCCTGCCAACGACAATGGCGTCAGTTTATATGACATTCAGCTAAGTTGTGACATACAGTATGGCATAAATAAATTCCTCGATCACCAGCTGCCGCAATTTTATGTATGCTAGTAGCTGCACCTGTCACATGCTTAGCAGACTTATGTTACTGTACATTTACAAGACTTTGTTAGGTAAAATTTCAAAATGGTGGTACATATTGAAAATCTCACTACGTCTGCCGTTCAATGTGACAAATCATATTGTTTCTGTGGTTTAATCTACGTAGAGATTATTCTAAAGTATAAAAATAAATTGAGATGAGTTTTCCCAACCTTTTTAAAGACTAGAACTTTCTTCGATACAGAACTAAAGACGTTTCATGTTATCGACAAGGGTGTTTTTGACTCACAACAAAGCTCGGCCCCATGCAACTGCACAAGCTAAGCAAGAGCTTCAAAAACACCTTTGCCGACAACATGCAAACTTGAACTTCTCATTTAGCAAGATTTCCACGTGCAAAGATGGATAAAATTTGGTCCAATTGTTGCTGTGCACACTGGTATTTGAATGTCAAATAAACTGACGCCATTGTCGTTGGCAGGCTGCTGAGGCAACTGTATGAGAGCGAGACATAAGTAATGCTCAACCAGATTGAGGAGGCGGTGAAGATTCTAGAGCCCTCTCTGATGGTCGACCACGATGCCCCGCCGCCGCCGCCGCCGTCAAGTGGTTCCCGGCCTCCGCGACCGCTGCCCGCTCAGTTTTACGCTACAACTCGGCCGTCGCTTTCACGTTGCTGGCGATCTGCTCAAACAGGTCACACCTCACACCAGTAGTGTGGTCAAATTTAGCCAAAATCTAGCTGGAAAACAAATTAAATAGGACATCAATTTTTTTGCTGAAATGTGTTCTATGTCATCCCCTGACCTGTCTCAGATAAGTCCCATGAAATCCCCGGTGGGAACTTGCCTACTTGGGATGGCCCAAGTGGAGTCAGATGGACTTACAAATCATCAGGCTAATGGGTTTATAAACCTCAAAGTAAAGACCTTAACAAGACAAGTAGAATTCAATGTCGTAAACCCCAACTTAAAAGGTTGCGTAAGTCTAAATTCGCAGTCTGTCAAACTAAGCTTAAACTGAATAAAAAGAGCCAACTTCCATAACAACTTCAGTACCAATGCTATCCATCATTTTAGAGGTAAAATCAACAGATTTCAATTCCTAATTTTACGGTGGTGTATTTTTGTGTGTAAGGAGAGTGCTTAGCCTTAAACTAGACCTCAAAAGGTCAAATATGTCTGAATTTATGCCATTTTAAAGTTTTGACAGTCTGATTCTGAACGTCCAACATTTTCCTCCCAACCTTCGTATTGAAATTAGGTTTTTAGGGGGGGGGGAGGGCATTTTATTTTATTTAACCATTTCCGATCAATTTAGTTAAAATTATATAAACCTTCTAGAATGTATTTAAATTTAGTATGCGTAATATGAATTTTTATTGTAACTTCTCTAAGCAAGTTTCTAATTTTTATGCATGATCCCAATGTGACATAAATAAATTCCTTGATCTCCAGCTGCCGCAATTTTATGTATGCTAGTAATTTTATGTATTTTATGTATCCTAATATTTTTTCAATCGAGTTGAATTTTATGAGGAAGGTCTGGGGATGCCGTTTAATATATTTCAAAAGGAATTGGTGTTACAATTATATTTAATTTTTCATAACTAACAACACCGCTAAATGAGCACTCTCTTTTGTAAGGTGTTGGAGTTCTGCCATGTTGAATATATTTCCTGTAAGAGCAATGCTAATCTTGCCCCCACCGTATGTCATGTAATTTATTTATTCGTTTGAAAATTCGATCAGAATAAATTGTTTTTGATCTCAATTAATTTTATTATTGTTTAGCGAGATGAATTATTTTTTAATTTGTAAAAGGTTGTTGACAAAATGTTTAAGCAGTAAAAGGTTGTTGACAAAATGTTTAAGCAGTAAAAAGTTGATATTTTTCTTTCCATTTTATAAAAACTCAACTTAATATTTAAAATTTTCTTTTTTTTAAACTCCATCTTTTTTTAGGAACTCTTCATTTAAAGGTATAAACCACAATTTTCTAGTTACAAATAAAGGAGTTATTGTGTTTCCCGTTTATGCATATTATTATATTGTACATTATTAATTGCCCTTTAATATGAGATTTTGAGAAATGACTATACGGTAAAACTGGGGCTCATTTTTTCAATTGAGTGAATAATAATTTGGAATAATGGATAAATTATTATTTTTACTTATTTACTCCAGATATTTACTTGAACGGGAAAATTATCTCAATCAATGGTAATCGGACAGCTGTAATTGTTTGATAGCGATGTCACATCATTAAATACTGGGAAGAACAATTGGAACACAGTAATAAAGTTTTACAAGGACATTTTTGAACCATTAGTGCCCGATGGTATATATAAGAAATGTAGAGATAGAGGATTTCAAAATTGATAAAATCAGTTTACAGTGTGTATTTCGAGGAACTTCAGCTATCAGTCTAATTGCACTTTTTGAAGCATAAAACTTTTCTGCTTTGACTTGATGGACCCCATACAATTAGTCCATAGTTAATTATTGAAGAAACATATGCATAGTAGGATGGTTTATGGAAGTTTTTGTCTCAAAATGAGTTTTGTTTCGAATGACTCGAAAAAAGGATGTAACTGATGTAGTCTGACTTAACTCAAACTGATCTTCCCTCTCCACCAGCTTCCAAGCTGTTCCATCAAAGCACCTATTTCAGTAGCCTACATTAGATCCTTTCTTAACCAACCCCAGATCAAATGCAGCTCAGTTAGTTGTCTCTGTACAAATTAAGGTTTATCTAATCTGAATTTTAAAACTGGTAGACGCAACCGACCTTTACCACATGAGAGACTTCTTTTCTGGTTTTAGGGAAAAAAGTATAAGTAAGCAATCAATGAACCGTAAGTAAAGTGTAGGGTTGGCTGTATAATTGTACCAGTCTTAAAATATAATTTTTTTATATACAAATCAATCCTTGTAATCAATACCAAACCAACGAGTACATGGACACCTGGTATTTACAAATCTAGCGATAGAGAGAAGATGCTAAAGAGTCATATATAACAACAAAGTATACAATTAAAAAACTTAAGCTCCGGGGGTTTGAACTGTTTTATAATTTTATATTTAAGTAGTTTATAAGATCATTTGTCAAAAAATAAACTAAAAAAATATTAAATTAAACCATTCTGTCTATAGTGAATTTGCAATCGTTACGTTAGATGTAGTTACAAGTAATTTCATATGTGTTGGAAAAATTTCATTTGGTTTATTTCCTAATTAAGGTCCAACATGCTTCACAGCATCCTTTTGGAAGGCAGGGAATTCTATATGAGTTATGCATTATCACAGCTAAGGTTTATTATGTCATTAGGGTCGGTTTGCTCTAGCCATAACCCTTCCCCCTGAGAGCTTCGTGTAACCTAAAACGAATGTGGTAATAACTTTATATCGCTTGACAATTAATCCCGATAAGTCAACCATCCAGGATCAGGTTTTCTCTTTCAGTGTATTATTAATAAAACGTTTACAATGGGGTTAGGAACTACTTAAAACTAATATCTCATGTAACGTTGCAGATTCCTCATTAATTGTTTTATTTTTTCTCAAAATAGATATTATAAGAGAAATATAATATAAGTTTTCTTTTATTAAAAAAATTATGGTATTATTTTTATTTTTTAATTTGTTGTAGCTACGCCAGTGGCATTTTTTTAACGTTTTGACGAGGAACGGTCCAAACCCCAGTCTTGTTAATTTTTAACATCGACCAGTTGTTAAGCACCATTAATAGCCGAATGACAAATGGCAAGTGGGTCCGGAATCGAACTTTTAAAAAGTTACTAACTCTCCTCAGGATCGAAACAGCAGCCTTTGGATTGAAAGGCGAGCACAATAACCACTCAGGTACCCAACCAGAAGTTTATTTATTTATTAAGATAAAAATTTTAAGACGGAAGATAATTTTTAACACGATAAATTGTTGCACATTTTAGTGTTTAAGCATCTATAGATAAGTGTTTAGTAGAGATTTTATAACAACTTAAATTAAAACCATTGAGGAAACTTTTGTTTCAACACCAAAATGTTGCAAATTAATGTTTTATTTTCGAAATAAAATAAGACAATTTTATAATCAAAAGGAAAGTAACATACATGTTTGCAACTAAAACAATGATCTTACTTTTAACATAATTTAGGAGAGTTGCCTTCGTCTCTCCCTTTACATGGTTTATGGGAAAACAAATTTTCGTTAACACTCTCAAATTTGTATCAAAATACCGTATTTCTTTATCACATTTACGATTTCAAACTATTTACAACTATAAAATACACTATGTTTATTTTAATAATTTCCTAATGTAGTGACGAAATATATAAAGATTAATTAATATAATAAAGATTAAGGCTGTTTAATTAGCCAGTTTGTAAAGTATAAAATGTAATGAGAAAAATGTTCTAGCAAAAGCAAATTAGTACTCACTGTCTAATCAGAGATTGGCAAGTCAAACATTAACATTCTCTAACTCACGTTGATTGCTGGGGGTGTGCAGGGCATAACCAGGGTGTGGTATGACCCTTTGTTGACATTAGGGTGGTCATCAAGTTCAGCCCGAGAGGGGACAGTTAATATGGGGGTGACTGGACTAATTAGGACCTGCTGCAGACTAAGGCCTACTGATCTTAGTCTTTGAAATAGCACTCACACATCGATTTCATTGTAGAATAAAAAGACAGGTACTCACAATTTCAACAGTGGAAAGTGGAGCTTGGAGTTTTGTGTTCCAAGAGCTTGACTATAGATTTGACTTCTTGGGGAAATCCGTTTTATATTTCTGTATTCCTACTTGCTACTTTAAAATTTTTCTTTAAACTAATTAATTATGCATTCAGGTCACGCAGCTCCAGCAATTATTTCTTTTTTATATAACAACAAGGTCTACGCACAGGCATCTGCCCATGTAGACCTTTTCCCTAAAACTTTTGCTCATTTAGATTATAGAACTTTTTTTATTTAGTTAAGGATCTACTCGTTAATTTGTATATCTTGGAATAAATAAACTATTTTCATTTTATTTCATTTCATTTCCTGTATTTTATATATCCGTTCATTATTAGCTGTATTGAAATTGTTTTGTGTTGGTGTTTTATCTTAAGTTATTATGTTGACTATTAAAATACAGTTTGTTTGTGAATAGGCAAAATATTGAGTTCAGAAATCCTTAAATTTAAGACCTAATGTAAAAATATCTTTACCCTTTTAGAATTTTTATATTCAGCAATGAGGTTTGCTAAAACTTATGATACGTATAATGAATTTTAAATGTATTTACTTTATGAATGCGAATAATCCTGTTGGAACTGTTTAATTAACAATAGCTATTATTTATATGTAGTATAAATATAATTTTTATTTGATTCTCAAGTTTAGAATCAAATTCTTTTAGAGCCATTATGATTGTTTTAGTGTTCCAAAATTTAAGGTAAACGGACCTAAAAATATGAATTTCGATTTAATTACCTTATATAGAAAATCACAACAAACCTTGATAAGCAATCGCTTATCATTGAGGTAAAATCTAACTAATATGCATCACATTAAGTTGTTAATATGCGTAAACTGTAGAAGACAAGTGCGGTTGCTAGAAACAGACAATCGTATCGTAATGCCTTATAAACTAAAATCATGAATCTTAACCTCATTTGATGCAATCCAAAAGTGTTTTAATTGCATTCACGTACAGGCGTTACTAAAGTATCATACACTTCAAAGTTTATTATACCACAGGGCTCTTAATTTATTAGTTACCAATTAATAAATTAATTATTGGACAAAATTAAATTTCTTGATTTAATTTATAAAGTTACGAAGCTGAATAGATTAGTTCAAAACTATTAAAAACTACTAAGTTGCGCACAGTTGTTGAAATAAAGCATATTAAAATCTAAATCGAATTGAATTTTTAACTGTTTAATAGCTTTTTCTCATTTAATGTAGAATATTTAACTGACTTCCGCTGTAAAAGCGGACATTATAAGAGGCTTAATTAGGAAATCAGTGAGTAATCGATATTTGGAACAGAATAAACTCAGAATAAAACTCTAACTAAATAAATGTATTAATTTGTTGAAATAACTAATTCAAAGAAGATAATAGCTAATTTAATACCTCTACTATAAATTTATGTAATTTGGTCATATTATGAAAACTAATTTAATCTATTAGTGCTTCATTGTTTAAACATAAACTACTTCTTATTTATTTATGTATTTTTCAGACCGACGGACAAAACTCCATTTTTACATTAAATAATCTACTTATTTTTTTAAAATTATGAGAAACAAATGTACTTTGAATACACTTTAACATGTTTAAATAACCATACTTTTATATTAATAAAATGTTTAAAAGTTTCTGAGAAGTAACTTTTAAATATTACATTACGAGTCGCGTAATTAATGTGGTAAATCTGTATTGGATGACTAATTATTCAATTTGATAAACTATATTCTTACTTTTTGTACTTAATTGATGAATACATTTTTAATAGTTATTCATCTACATGAATATAAATTTGTGTAAATAGTAATAGTTTTAGGCATATACGTATAATTGAAATGAATATAAAGATTTTTTTCAATATTAACGTTTGTGTGTTGTTGGTATTTAATCTTGTAAAATTAATTTGTTTATTAGGAATTTTCATTTTAATGATGGGAAACATTTACGCACTTCGGAAGAATGTAAACGCCTTCTATTCATAGAGATTTAAATGGAGCATGACCACTGTATTCATTCAAAAGTTTATGTACGAGCGATAAACTAAATGACCTAATAGTTCAATAAATTGAAAATTAAAGTTTTGTTAGACATAGAAAGCCTACTTAGATAATTTATTTAATTATTGGAAAACGATTCTGTTTGATAAACGAATTTAAAGCCTGTAGACAATTAAAAAAGAAAAAGCAGAAGCCTTTAGAATTATCACAAATTAGACGAGCCACCACATAACGGAAAGTCCTTTGATAACAAACTCCATGCTCGTTTTGTTTGATTCGAGCTCCACTTTGAACAAAGTTTTCCAACAGTCTGGCTTCACATTGTAGTGGTCGGAGAGTTGGCAATACACAACCGTTCCCATGGGTGGTTATGAACCGTTAAGGCAATGACTTAGTGATTGCCAATCACCTGTTTATTTAAAGACAAAACGTTCTTTACAAAACTAAAATATATACAGGGTGTCCCTGAACTCATAACCGACTCCTTAGGGCATTATTCTTGACCTGAAGACAAGATAAAATATCATATTTAAAATTTTCAAAACTCCATAGTTGACCATACAGCTGTTATTTTGTATTTTTTAGAATAATTTTAAATTTAAGAAAAGTTTTTTTAATAAGTTGAAACTTTGTATACAGTTTTTTGATGGAAAGGTCTAACTGAAGATAATAATCAAATTGATTATATATATTATTATATTAATTATATACAAATGAAAAATTATTTTACATAGTTTATATTTTCAAAATGGCGGCTTTTTAAAAATCTTTAACTTAAAACAGAATATAAGAAAATAAAAAAGCGAATCATGTTACCCAAGTTATTATCTTTTATTTAAAACTTCTCTCACTTTTATCGGACTTAATTAAAGGCGAAAAATGGGAGCAGGTGAAGCACTGCAAGATGAATTTTTGACCCACGAGACCTCTGAATTGCTGTGCAACAATGCGAACCATTTTCCGGTAGTTCCCGCAAAAATATCATCGCTCTATCCCTTTAACCTCCTTTCATCTATAACACTCACATTATATATTAAATATGCGGAAATCAATCTTTGATCAATATGGTCTTGCAACCATTGGACTAGGTTATTTAGGAGGAAACAAGGAAATACTTCAATTTAACATTTGAGTTTTGATCACTTCATGTTATAATTTTCCGTCTGTATGAATGTTAACTACCCAATGATACATTCAAAAGGTACTCAGTTGACATTTGGCACAACTCTTACATATTTTAAGGCCCAAATTAAAGACAAATTTTCACATTGACAACTTTTATAGTTGAAAAATTACGCCAATTTTCATTTTTCAAAGCCAGATATTTCAAAACTGGAAATTTTATATAACGACTAGGGGACTTACTCGTGCTTTGAAACGGTAGGCTACTCAAATTGCAATGCCAACCAGAGGATTTTTTCCCTTCAAGTGAGTTCGTTTGCTCCACTCACTCGTCGTCAGGATTAATATAAACAGTCTTACTATAATAAATTATATATTTGTTTCTTTTTGTATAAATTAAAACTCCCTTTTACATTTGTTATAGTATTAATTGTATCTATTATTTTTATTGGAGAAAGTCAGAATGGTGGAAATTACAAAAACTATTTTGCCTTTTCACGAAAGAAATTGCTCGTAATCTTTTTTAATATTGTTACACAGTACTTAAATCATCTTAGCTCTAGTTACATTTAACGTAAAAACAAAATGTACTTAAATAAAAACTAATAAATGAAAAAATAATATCAGGATTTTTATTATTCAATAAAAGGAATATAGATATGCCATGAAAGAAAGACTACATGAAAAATCCGTATTTGATAAAGTAACGATGCTTGACTGCATTGATATTAAGGTAGAGTTAATTATCACAAGTGATTGTTTTGTGGTGGTGGGGGTGGCCAATATGGGTAATGGTCGTGTGGGGGGGCTGTGGGGGGTCACATTACAAGTCCTCATCAGCCCCGTGTGGCCACCCTAATGTGGAGATGGCCAAACAATTATGACCACCGCGGCTTATTTTGAACAGCCAAATAGCTGAAATAATATTATTGGCTCGAAATCATTGGACTTTTTAATTGTGTTAATTTAATATTGTGGATTAATTAGTGTGTAAATTACCTTTGATTTTTAAAAGTTTCATATAACATCAATTTAAAAAATGTGATTAACTAAACAAATTATAAGTTTTATTTTTATACACTTTTAAAGCTTATTACAAAACCAATGAACAATCTATTAACTTTAAAGCCGTCATATTGTACCGTCAAAAATGTACTAACATTTTCAACTAGCTATTTATAGTGAATGTTATTTGTATAGTTAGATTATTTTTAATTTACTGGTCATTAATTGTAAAGATGTAATATTTGTTCTTTTATAAAATATATCGTAGTACAAATTGGTGGTTTTTGAAATAATGAATATGGGAACGAGGGAGCTAAAAAATATAAAAAATAAGTCTACTGGTTTATGAAGTTATAATTTTTTAAATATGAATCCGAATAAGCCAAGTGAACAAGGTTCATTTTTAAAGACATGGTTGACAATTTCATTATGAAAAATAAATTAACACAGACAGTAAATCCTTGTTTTACATTTGAAAGCAGTCAACAGAGGATCAAATATGCAAAACGGTCGTGGCATTTCGCCGATACGATAGCTATGTTGTTGATGTCGGTTTGGGTGTGCGTTAGCCGTGATGGTCCATCAATGTGGCCAGACGAACGCGCAATCCGCACCTGAGTAATATGTATTTAAATTATGTGTTTTTTACGAAATTGGAAATTTCTATACTATTTGGTATTTGTATGTTTATCTGCAATCAATTATATGTATATTGATTATTTTAGCGAATTTTCCCAAAGTTAATATGCTATTACGGTAGTGCCATGGTAAGACCATGCCCATGTTTCTACGTTACCATGTCAATTTTTAATTTTGATGTCCAAAGAAGTCAAAAATACCCTACATTCACATTCTAAATATCTATGTGTTCGTGGTGCTGGTAACTTTTGAAAGAGACTTCCAATTAAATGAAATTTGGTATGGAGGTGTAGGACCTGGGTCTGTTTTCATTAATTTGCGAACCAGCTTAATCATGGAAACGGGGTTTTATGAGGTTTAAAAAGGATCAAAAAGGTTTTTTTTATATTTTTTATAGGTATTAACTTTTCAAATTTAATCATTTTGACTTTAAAGAACCATTTAAAAGAGCTTAAAACAAACAATTTAGTATTTTTAATTTATAGCTTAGCTTAAATTTTCATGAAGAAAATGAAAAATAAGTTTTACATGTTATTCAACATAGGAAAATCAACAAAACCCTTTATCTTGCATAACTATTGACATAGATTGATATAATGTGGTATAAAGATTCACTATGAGGAGTTGAACTTTTATTTGCTGACAAAATCCGTATGACAGTAAGTACTCTCTCCCATATCTTTTATAGGGAAGTAAAAAAAATACCAGAATGTGATAAAAATTTGGTATGTACGTTCAATAGGTAAGGTTTAACTTATATTTGCTTACTAAACGCATATGGTGCCAACCTACATACTACATACATTCCGACGGCGTATATGAGAAAATGATAATATACCAAAATTTTGCCAAGAAATAGAAATTAGCTGACTACGCAGGTCGGCTATGATGGGGTTCATTAATCATTATCATAAAAAATGGATGTTTGGAATTAAACACCTGCATTCAAATAATCATTACAAAAAAACTTAAATAGCTTACAGCTAAATTTAATTTGCCTTAAAATACTCGAGATTTTAAATTAACTCAGTATTTGGCCTTAAATTCACGAATATTTAAGGGCCGGTTCCTCAAAACAAGTTTAAACCTGAACTCAAGTTTAAACCAAAATTGTCCATATGTTTAACATTGAATTAAACTAAGTTTAAGTTAAACGTGTTTGGAGAAACCGACCCTTAGTCAATTAATCTTGACGGTGTGTCATGATAACTGATGAAAAAATTAAACACACTTTATACGATGTACAATACAAAACTATTTACGCAGTACGCACTCCCTCGCAGTCTAGCATGCTCGGGGCTTCACTAATATAAAGCAAATTGCGTAACTGTATTTAAAACAAGTTTATATCTATAGTATCAATATAATAAACTGAATAGTAATTTTAAAACGTTAACCATTACATAAGAATATTTAATAAAAAATAAAGGCCTAAGTTGCCATTGTGCGATATTAACTGACAGATTCATTAGGTACGAATTCATATTTTTTGTACATCCTTGTTGATCTTCGATAATGGTAGGTAGTCAATCGAGGAAATTTCCAACAATATAACATCATTTGCAGTTGCACTGTAACCGATTATGCTCTGTGCAGTTCGGTGTCACACGGGGTGGCCAGTATTGATGGATGGCGTGTTAAATATGCAAAGCCGCGACATGAGAGGCTGCCCCCTGACTAACCGCTCTTTAAACGGGTTCAACGGTTTTGTTCAAATAAAACTTTAATTGAAAATATTTATCATCAGTTTTATACTATACGTACAAGAATTGTGATCTAAAAAAAAAACTTTTTATCGTTGACAATCTTATTTTATAGTTTTTATGACGATTTCGAAGATTAATGTGGCCATAAACCATCAACATCGGTTAACACGATAATTTTTCCATTTTTCCCCTGGAAATATATGTTTTTATAGTGAAACCAAGGCCTACTTCGATGAAAAAATAAGACTAGACACGCAAATGATTTTCCTATTATCTATCATTTTCTAGAAAAACTAATTTTGAAAAGTCCAGTAACGGGATAAATCCTTATTTTTTTAAAAAAATAGTGAGTTCGTTCTCCAATTTTAGTCAACTTATTTAAATCTGTTTCATTTATAGTGTGTGATATATATAAAAGACACAAGTAGCTCGAAAGTCCTCATAAAATCACGCTTCCCCTTTAACAGCGAGAAAACTTTAGTAATATTTGTTGAGTATAATCAAAAGTGTACATCAGTTAAAGCTTGATCCTCAAGAGGCATGACGTTATGTCGCCTCTCATCACAAAATGCGCGTTAATTTGTTTGCCCCCGGCTATGAAGGGCGGGCGGGGCTCTGCCGCTGTCTCGACCCTCTCCGGGATTATCAGGGTTTCTAATCAGGGATGGTAAACAGATGCGAACAGTTGGACAATGTGGACTGCCTACCAATGAAGCGGTAGAGACAAATTTACAACATTGAATTAATCGAACAGAATTATTACGTGCTTCATGAGGCAGAGTTTTTAAACAAACAGTGTCCTTTTACGTGTGTTCAAACCCTTAATTTCGCTCCGGAAATCTCTTCCTTTCGAGTTCACGCATCACGATAATTCATTTCCGTTCTATTAAAAGTAAATAAAATCCATAAAAATAATCATCGATGAAACATTTTTTGAACGTTTCGAAATTACTTGTTTGCAACTTTCAAGTAATACAATTTTAAATTTTAACTTTCGACCTCTTTTGGAATTGAAAATAACATATATTAATAAAGAATACATTATTAATCCATCACTTTCATTAGCCTGCTTATCGTGTACTTGTGTTAAATTTTGAAATGTGAGTGAAGAATTAAAAATACTCACTTTTACGAAAAAAGCTTCTTAAGGGCAGTTTTATGGGTATTCAAAGTTGTTGTCGTTATTTTGCAATGTTATCACAGAGTGCAGGTTTCTGAAACAAAGAGAAACTCTTATTAAATTTTACTTAATTTTTAAACAAAACGAGTCCTTTTTTTATATGGAGGAATGTATCCGTAAACGTATTTATATAGCCAATAAACGAGTAAGGCAAGACGCTGAACTGAAAACTAAAAAAAATAATAATCTAAAAAAGTCATAAAAATGGCTATCATTGTAGTAAAAGGTTAGATAAATACATACTGAAATACATTAACTTGTATCTTGGGCTGCATATGTGGTAGAATATTGAAAACGGGTCATATTCTTATATTAAATATAGGAGTAAAACTGCGATTTGTCCTAGTAAAAAGATGACTTTCGCTAACCCCTGAATTGCAAATTTATTAGTAAAACCACGTTTACTCCATTATTGTTCGATCTTTATGATCTTTTGATCATATTTCAGATTTTTAATCTTGACAATAGTTTTAGAGAAATTGCCTATAGAGAATATGTTGTTTAGGCCCAGGACCATGACTCTTTTCGTTTTAAGGTCACTAGAAACAAGAAGTATAGTTTCTTTAAATTCATATTTGTTTCAAATGTGTCCGATTACAAGATTACTTTTGAAAGAATCCTTCGATTTCAATGGAATTCGGTATGGAGTTATAGGTGAGCGTTCTACAAATTAAGTTCGAAAACCGCTGCGATCTGACCATGGGAACGGGGTTTCAAAATGGTAAAAAATGAAGTTTTTTAATGTTTTTTTTTTAATTTATCAAATTTATCTTAAATCACTTAAAGAGCTCCAAAGAGCAAGCAATTTAGTAATTTTAGTTTTAAACATTCCTTTACTAGCATGGAGAAAATCAAAAAAGGCCGTTTTCCTTGTTATTTTTTTGGGAATCAACTAACCTCTTTATTTTGCTTATTTATTGTTTTAACTTGATAAAACTTTGTTTACAAAACCCAATTGGCAAACTGACAAATATTGAAATCCCTTTACATAATCCCGTCACATACTCATTCCCCATGAGGTTTTGGGAGGGCAAAAAATTACAATATTTGATACAATTTGGTATCAGATCAACCAGGGGGCAGTCTCTAGTACAAAATTACAAGAATCCGAAACAAAAATAATAATTATCAAGTATAAAAAAATCAAAATTGAGGTTAGCGGCCCAACGAAGCTGAAATAAAACAAAATTTACAGAACATTTAAAATTTATTATTATGTGTAGAATGGGAATATGCATAAAACCAGTCCCGAAGTTGTTTAACACCATGTACAGTATTATGAAAGTATGTTTTATCGCCGTTTTTACAATTTTTTTCATTAGATTTTTATTGTAAACCTGTATTTTATTAATCTTAATAATAAATTTTCTGTTCATGTTGTCCAGAAGAGCTGTTTGTGTACATGACGCTCGATGTTCGATAAAGACGAGATGGTCAGCCAATCCTGCTGTAATCCGTCTAGTAGTCCCCAAATCCGGAGGAACACAGAATGCAGATCCAGGATATGGCGTTCCATTCGAATAATTACACCTGCTTTAAATTAATATTTTAATTCATTAATTTTGTAGTCTTAATATTGCAATTAACACTTTGTTTATTAAAACATATTTGATAAATAAGAAAGCCCTCTAAGGTAAAAAATACATTTTGATTGTTATGTGAGGGGGTTCAAGTACTATAAGAAAAGTAACACGCTATAAAAGAGGAAGCAGACTTTTAGTATTGTAAGATATTTTTCAATCTAGTTGTAATTTTATTGCTAGATCCTTCGCTTCGCAAAAAATTTGGGTTTCCAACAATATTTAGTTATATTGATTGTTATTTAGTTTTCCACTCGAATAACAAGTGACAAGGTACGTGGGTTTGCTACGCAGTTTCCATGAAGATAACATGGGCTTTTTGGTTAACTTTGCAATGAAATTATTTACCACAGATTTTTTTTGCTTTTCTGTTGGTCTTCAAATTGTTTTATTTAAAACAGGTTTACAATATACAATAACAAAATTACTTACAATGTACGTAAGAACTAAAGATTTTTTAAGCTAATGATTATATAAATTTAAAAATTAGTCTTTTGTGCTTTTAGTTAAAACTACGATAAACACACTCTTTGCTAAAAAGCAGTATATTACTTAGTTAGTAATCTTATTAAGACAACATAAGAATTATATCGATAAAGGCATTCTCTGTAAGATAATTGGGTTTGTATCGTTTTTTCAATAACAAATCTTTTTACTTTATCTATCGAATATTCAATAGTATGAGACAGGAAATGAAATACAAATTGCATGGTATCACCTTGAAAACATCTTTTTTGGAGTTATATCCTCTACAATATTATTCTCACTGTAATCAAAACCCATTGGTAAGTTGTAAAGGAGACCCTTTAATGTTCATTATCTTGGGGAGATCTTCAGAGGGTTGTCAGTCGCGGCGCCTACACCCCTTCTGTAAACACAATAAGGTGTTCATTGTTAACCACCCTTCCCCACGAATTAAACTGCAATTAAAACCGAGCCAAGTAACGTGTTAAAGAATCCATCTTTCCCCTCAGACAAACACAATGAGAATTGAATGAAAATAACTATTGTTATATTCATAGTGTATTATCTAGGGACTGAGCTTTCCTAGACCCTAGACTGAGCTTTCCTGTAAAAATAACTCAAAAGTTTAACACTTAAGCTCTATGTATCTAATTTGTTGACATATAAGTTGAATAAGTCGATTTTCATGAGAGATTATTTTATTTGCCTCCCTTATAACGTAATAGAACACTTTATTAAGGTACAAAGAAAATAGCTATGTCATAAAAATTAGTTATATTTACACTTTGGTCTTATTTAAATTAATTACCTTACTAGTATAAAGAGTACAGCAAGCAAAAAGTAAACAGATGTATGCTTGCAACAGCTGTCTGCGCGCCTCTGTGCTCTATGTTGTAACAAAGATTTAGTTTCGTGATGAGACAAGCCAACGCAATGAAGATGCTTTAACTGGAAAATAAATGCCATAACCTTTATAAACCTGATAAGGAGAACTATGCCAATTCCAATTTCTAAAACAAATACTTAATAACCATGATTATTGAAAAAAATTATGTATGCAAATTTCAATGGAAATATTATTGGAATAGTCCTAAATTTTAGTTTTAGATGAATATTAATTTTCGTTTGACATTGTAAAATATCATAATGGTAGAAAAAAAAAAAACCAGCAACGAGAAATAAACGTTGGTGAATTGTCATGGTCTTGCTGGATAAAGATTGGTTTGTATGATACATAAATGAATACAGAGTAAGGATATGTTAGTGATAATGGTATTAGCCTGTCCTCGGAGACTACTTGTATTTGAGATCACATGATATAAGTTACCTACTTGGCTTTAATAGGGCAATTGATAGGAACACTTCCATCCAGTGAAAACTATTTACATAATCATTAATAATATTAAATGTAATTATGTTTAACTTAAAACAGTCATATTCAATATGAAATAATTCTATTATATGAATCTTGTATCAATGCAAAAAGTCCAAATTCAAATTCAAATTCTTTATTTGTAGTTGACAATATACAATTGTACTACACGTCATTTTTTACATACTTACATTCTATTATAGGCTACATTGTTCCTGAAAATAGCAAATAAACACAAATTTAAAACGAGTATTATTACAAAGTTTTTTTTTTAGATAAAAAAAACTCATCAACTGAGTAAACAACCCTCTCCGAGAGGTATTTTTATATTATTTTTAAATGATTTTGCAGTCTGTGGTTCTTTTAACGTCTAAGGCAGTTTATTGTACAGTTTTTGGACCAAGATTTTGTGGTAGTGAAACTGAAATTTATAATCTATGGTTGGTCTGTCTACGTTGATTTCGGTGTCTGATATTATAAGAACGGACATCCCACCCGGTTTGAATTAATCCGTTTTTAATTTTAAAAATATATAATTTCATATAAAAGCAAGATGCCAACTTTAATATTTGTAACGATTTAAAATATTCACGTCATGATGTTCTTCGGTTTATCCCAGTCATTATTCTAATCGCCCTTTTTGAAGTTTAAATACACGTAACAATGCACTGTGGGACGCTGCGCCCCAAAGAACAATGCCATAAGTTAAACGAGACTCAATAAGCAATGTATAAATTAATTTGAACAAAAACCTGTTTTGGTGTATAGCAAACCTGCTTAATAAGAACTGATGTGATGACAGTTAAGAATATAATGTGTTAATATTAGGTGTCCATGAAAAATTGGTATAAAAAACTAAACCAAGATATTTATTTTCTGAGGTAAAGGGAAATTCATAATCATTCATTATGATCAACTGCATCAGATATCTGAAAAGAAGAAAATAGTATGCAATTTGTTTTATTTGGATTTATATGTAAGTTGTTACTGTTTAGATATTGATATAGATTAGTTAATTTCAGATAAATTTCAACTTCCAGGTTTATTAATGAACTATTTTTTATTAGAATGGCTATGTCATCCGCGTACATGGTGAGTTGAATGACAGGGAATGTTTTAGTAAGGATATTAGAATATAATATGTATATAATTGGGCCCAAACATGTTCCTTGGGGACCTTTGGGATTTTGGGGACTTTGGGGTCCAAAGTTCAATTCAATATTACTTGCAAATCATATATCTGGACTTTCTGCAATCTAGAGACTAAACATGACTTTATCCATTCTAAAGGTGGCCCTCACACTCCAAGACAAAATTCTATCGAATAGTATATTATGTTCTATGCAATCAAAAAACTTTATGAATATCCATAAATACTCAAATTGCTTTACATTTTTAAAGTAAAAATGTATTATATTCCCGTTTTAAAATTCTAAGACAGTTAAAAGTTTGTACTGACATTTTTTTAATTAGATGATTTTTTTTTCCCCGAATAAGTATCCAGAAAATGTTTCAGTTAGAAGTTTATTATTCAAAACTTTTTCAATCCTACCAAATATTTAATTTGCTCATATATATTTTATTCAAAGCAAGGCTAAACAATCAAATAATACATTTGATAAAAATATTTTACAAATAAAACATTTACGTGAAAATTAAAATTATAAGAGGTTTTCAGTTCTACTTCTAATCGTTGTGGTGATATTTAAAAGAGGGTTTTAGTTAATCGGCAGCACGCCCCTCACATGTCGCGGCTTTGCATATTTAACACGCCATCCATCAATACTGCTGACCCAAGTGACGCCCCAGCTCTATATCGGTAATTGCCGTTCAGCCACCAACATTTACGTGGATGATCCCAGCAGGGAGATCACAAAACACGTAAGACACACATGCAACGGGTAAACGAACCGTTCCAAACTACGATTCACCGCTAGCCACTTACCACTTACAGCTTATTTGATAGAGCTAAAACCATTGTAAGTTTATTTTTTTTTTATGAACAAAAATAAAATTTGCAAATCTTATAACATCAAAATACTAATGCAAGTATCTAAGGTGTTACTGTATATTTCATTAGATCATTTTTAAAAACATATATAACTTACAAATAACGCAATAAAGGTACACAAATCGTAAGCTTAGCAACCTTTTAGTTTGAAACTCATTTAATTTAATGCTAAGTACAACCATTGGGACTAGATGGACGTCAACCATACAGGACGTCCATCTACTTTCTGGAAACGTTTTATTGATGACATACCTATGGTAGGGACATTATTATATTCCTGCATTCGATAATTAGTTTGAACAACAAGCCTTAATACAAGTAGAATATGATAGATCGTGGCAATTCAATCAAAAAAATGTGTTACACAGGCCTCTAACGCTAAAGCGCCGTAAAAAACTCATTTAGCCCATGCAATTTATGTTCTTCTGAATTTGAATTTTTCCCTAAATTTTACAAAACACAAAACACTCTAATATAAACCAAAATAATATTAGCAATGCATTCGGTTGTTCATGGTAAAACAATGTGTTTCTTCTATAACAATTATAAATGGTATAATGAAAATTATATGGTATAAATTCATTTAGGTAATAGTATAATGAAAATTAGTCCTCGATAAAAAATCCTGTGTGTGGATAAAAATATTTTGGGCAACAGTGGGACTAAAATTATTACATCTGTAATGTAACAAAATACATAGCGTTGTTTACACCGGAAACGGTGCAATGTATTATTCAACACAAGCTTAGTTCCGGTCTACTTGCATAGAACATTTCTTCCATCTATATCAAAATAAATTTAACTCTAAAAATTTTTTGATTGTTGTATTTACAGTGTTTTGCTTTAATCGTTAAGACTACATATTTCAATCGTTTTATGTAAAATTATGTTAATCATTAATTACAATTATCTACCAAAAAATATTTATTTAGAGTAAAACATTGTTAGGGTCTAGAAAATGTTTTGTACAGTCCTAAGTCTTAATAAAGCGCATACCGGTCACCTGGAATAAACATAAAGAAGGTAATACATTTTATGAAAATATAAAACAAACAAAAAATGTTTATAGATATTGGAAAGATTTTTTTCTTACAACACATCAGCTATTTACCGTGATAATTTTAAACTAAAAGTACCACGGGGACTTGTGCTCGGTAAAATTAAGCATCACTTTCCTTTTCAGACAAAGCTCTTTCGCTCTGCTCACTCGCCCCCCCACACGAGCTCGTTCGCTTTGTTCGCTAGTCCAAATAGTGCTAAACTTTGTTATAAATTTGTTGAACCCCAGGTTAAAAATGTAATAAAAATAAATGTAATAATAATTTGTTTATCTAGCTTAACACATTGGGGTTTTCCAAAGTTATAAGTTGATTTTTTTCAATTTTAGTAGCTTTTAAAAACTCTATAAGAATAACATGGGAACTGTGAAGAGCCCTAGGATGAAAATGGGATTTTCCCAGCCAAGGGACCAGTTCCAATCGATTTCTGGTGGCCAAACTCCCTATATTCTACCAAAAAATCAAAAATCCTTGGAGGGAAAAATTTTTGCCCTTATAAACATTGCTTGTTTTAGAGTATAGGATAGGATAACATTATTATTTTCTGTCATTATCGCCACCGGTGTGAAGTCACCTCAAAGCTGCAAGTCTTTCTGCAGGGAAAACGAAAGAGTGACTTCAGAGAGCTACTGAGGCAAGAGAACTGTCAGCTTAATCTCTGGCCTCCTTACAATAAAACACATTCGTTTTTATTTATATTTATTATTTAGTTACATAAAACGTGTAATATCGTAATACATAATTTAGGTATACCTATTACCTAACTTTGGTCAATACCGAAAAAAGTAAATAGGCTAAGTAAATAATATCAAACTATTGTATACAAAAATATATATAATTCTGGTAATTAATAAGAGCGCCCTTCTTAAGATCGTCTTTTGCTTAACATTTTTAAAAATTAATCTTTGGCAATCATAATAGAGCAATAGTGATAGTTATCTTCAACAAATATAATGACTAAGACTTGAGTTCAAGATGAATTGAGTGTGAAATAATTATGAAAGTACCCTTGTACTCAAAATTGAGCCAACCTCGTGTCAAATTCTCCCTGTACTTTGATCTAATCCCAATCTAATTATAATTACCTTAAATTTTTCGGACACAATAAGACAAAATTTCAATTAGAATAAAAAATACGGACAATATTTACCCATTTTAAAAATCGAGCACACAATATGACGTACAAAAAACAAATTAAATTATAAAAGTAAATAATTTTTATATAATGAAAGTTTGAAAACGTTGTCATATATACAAACAACTACGAGCGGAAAGAAATAGTTCCTCGTCCCAAGCTATTAATTAACTTGAAAGTCTCCAGAAACATTTTAACATAAATTTATTAAATTCTTTCCAAAAATAACTTTTAATATAGTTTAACTATACTTGACTATATTTAAATTGTAGCATAATAGCCGTATTACATCTATTTTTAAAGAACTTTAAAAATAATACAAGGTTTTATTCAACCTACAAACATACATTTCAAAGATAAACAAACCGAACTCATTCAATTAATTTTCATGGTTTTCAAGAGATTTTGATTATTTTAATACATATCAATATTTATTTCTCTCTTAAGTGTGGGGCTAACGGGCAGTGATTCACCTGCTCCCATTTTTTGCCTTTATTTTAAATCGGAAAATGTAAGAGGGATTTTAAATGAAAGATTAAGTCTTGTACTATTTGTTTCGCTCTTTGAAATTTTATATTTTGAATCCATTTTTAGCTATAATGGTTCAAAATTGGTCAATTTTAGACCATCAAAGCTTTATATCGGATCAAATTTATAAAACAAAAGGAAAAAGCGAATCAAACAGCCCAAGTCTTTATCTTTAATTTTAACCCCCTCCCACCTTTATCAGGCTTCAAATAAAGGTGCAAAATGGGAGCAAGTGAAGTACTGCACGATGGATTTTTAATTCAAGAGACCCCCGATACTAAGATCCTCTATCGGCAGCCGCTGAAACTGCTGGGCGGGCAGGCTATTAACGTAGCCAAATAATAGTATGTATTAATTAAAAGGCCTACTTTCCAGGGCCAAACCTCCTCATCTTCCTGTGTCTTGTGTCTCGCGCGTGCTGAAGTCCAGCAGTGTTTCTATAGCCACAGTGTTTTAACCGAATACAGGTACTAGATAGTTTCTCGCCCTCAGATGGTTGTGACCAATGCAAAACGTATTCAGGTAGTTTCCACAACCGCCACTTGACTGCGCAGAACAAATAATAGAGAATACAGAATAAATTCTGTAGCAACATATCCTATATTGAGTCATGAGATTACACTTAATTTTTAATTGTTAAAAAGTATATTTCAGTATCAAATTTAATCAGTATTTAATATGAAAATGGGTCCTCAGCAGAACCCTTATATACCCAGGAGAATCAGAACCCTATTTTTTTTTTAAATTTTTATTTAATTTTTAGTAAATATTTGATAAAAAAATATTTTAATGTATTTAATCTATAACAAATATGAAGAATTTCACAATTTTTATTAATTCCAGTAGATCTATAATTTTCTTATACCAATGGCGTGTGTGACTTGTACAATATTGCGGGGGCAGGGGGATGAGTCTTTTAAGTGCTTGGCCAAAGTTTGACCTTTAAGAGTTAGGGTAAGAGTTAGAGTTAGAGTTAGGGGTTCTGTAAAAACCAGTTTTATCAGAGATATTACTTTTATTTAGGTTGTTGCAATTTAAAATTTGATCCCGCTTATTATATGTTTATAAAGAGCTTGTTACATTATTGTTGCATATTCCTTTTTTCAGCGTCTTATGTTAAATAATTTCTAGAACGAAAGTATCATAAGCTGCTATTTTTTTTTATAATAATAGATGAGGTTTTACTTTCAGTTTGGTAATTTTCAATCAGTTTTTAAAAAAAATTTAATATTTAATAATAATTTGAGGCTAATTATTTCTTAATAAAAGTAAATATTATGTAACAAAATCGTTTTCAATTTTCTTTGTTCAAAATCGGCAGATGAAACTTTTATTAGACTTATTTTGCAACTAAAGAACAAGTGGTAATGTAAATAGCCTACCTAGATCATTCGACAAAGTGGCCCAGATTAATTAATACTTTTTATTTAGTTTCAATATTTAATAGATTAAAACAATTTTATAACATATTTTAATTCTCACGAATAAAATGCAATGTAAGTTTGCAATTGTTAATTTTTTCATCCATCTACGTACTCGTAGCATTCTATGAATATGATCAATATCCATTTGCGATCTTATAAACGATGTACATTTTAAAACCAACATTAATTGTCAGTTCAACAAAAGTTAACATGACACCTGTCCAAATGTCCATCACCTGAACTCTGGGCATATCCCAGATGGGATTTGATAAATTTAAAGCTTTTATTAATTTGATATTTAACTTTATTTTAGTTGCTTCACTATGACTGGCAATGAAAATTCAACATAAGCTGTAGTGAAAATTGACAACGAAATGACTATTTATTCTTATAAGGGTCTCATAATACAGATTTGAAATAGTTTCAATTATTACAGCTTTGCTTGTTTTATTCTCTGAGGCAACTTTAGTATTTATGCATTCGGTAGTTTTTATTTTTTTAAAACCTGAAATGATTATACATAATTGTTAAGTAATTTTTAATTGTCATGTGATTAAACTCACTGCGTGGCAGCAGCAGAGCTAAATATTTAGTGAATGCAACAAAATCTCTCACGTTGTTTACATCAGGAACAGCGCGATGTATTATTCAAACCATGTGCATTGTTTAGTTTTCTCTGGTTCAAATACGAGTATCATAAACATCGATCAATGTGTACAATCAAGTGTGTTAATCTCTTTTAGTACATGACTTTATATACTGTAAAAAAGATAACAGCAAATTTAAGAAAGAATTTCCAACTAAAACTATTTGTATAGCTCATAATTTTATGAGGATCAGGCTAGATCAGGCTAGATGCAACTAATGTAGTAAAAAGAGGTTTGTTATAATATTTGGTTTAAACAATACAATAAAGGCACGTTTGAAACACTATCAGTTAGTTATTTGTACATTGAAAGCTCGTAGTAAAATATTTGTAAACAACCGTTAAATTAATAATTTCACTTAAAGTATCAATCATGCTTGTATACTATCAAATGAGAACGTGGTAGGTATTTATTAAATAAAAATATTAGTAAAATTATGTTCATTCCTGTCATTAACTGTACCATCATTTTAACTGTACCATTCATCATTTTAACTGTACCATTTGTAACTTATACTGTATGTGTGAATCATTTACGTTAATCAAAAAATATTGTGTGGATCATAAACAGAATATATTGTTAAGTTTATCATTGTTTCATTAATAAAGGCATGTAAATTTAAATTTTTAAAACATCTGTTACCAACTCGAGTTAACATGACAGCTGTCTAAATGTCGATGAACTCTCCCTTACCTTGACTTGGTCCTAATAAAATTTCGGTGTTTTCTAATAAAAGTAAAATAAGTATCAAAACGTCATAATCCAATCATGCACTACTGCAAGTAGCTTCATTGCTCGAAATCACTCATGTGTTTTATTTTGTACGAGATAGAAAAAATTAACTCTTTAATATAATCATAAATGGTAATTTTATTAACAATTAATTGATTTTACTTTTAAATTTAATTTAGTAACTTTTCAAATTGTTTCGCGTTTCTTTTGTATATCCCTAACTGTACATTTGATGTCAGTGAAAAGTATTTCAGGCCTTAGAAAATTTATAATTATTCAGCTTCATATAGTAGTAATAAAAAATGTAAATTACAACAGCAACGATTAAATTTTTAAATAATTTTATAAATCTTTGTATTATATTATCTTTGTAGAGGAGGGTGGAATAAATATATTCTACATAAAATATTTACACTTGTATTGAAATAATGAGTATACAATAAATAGGTAAATATATACATAAAATATCATTCAGTGGATAAATTTTGAATAGACCCACCGCACACCATCAGCCATAATCCGAGACCATCTTCAAGGTAACGAACGCCTCATATGATTTTACAATTTGAGTGCAGATATCCATAGCTCATAAGTGTTAGCCAACTTGAATGTAACTTGTATTAGGTCACAATTAATTCTCTTAAACCTAAATTGCACGATAAATAATAAAACTGAAGAAGTTTATATTGCTTAATTTTTGGACCATTTTCAGGTACAAATGGACCGAGCAGTATACAGAAAGAGGGGGTTACAATGAAACCGCATTAGTTTATGCTAGTAAAATTTGATGGAGAACTGTCGTAAACCCTGTAAAGTTGGTTTCGGCCTAACATGCAGCATTAAACTCCACCACTAAACATTATTTCATCTTATATTTTTTATATAATATTTTGCATTTTCAACTAGTTTAATGAATCTTTGTTTCTTAAGCGCAAATGTATGCATGTGTTCAATTATGTATTTAAAGATTGTACACTATATTGAGTTAGGTAACTTCCAAGGTAGCTCTAAGGTTAGATAAGGTAGTTCTTTTCGTTTACATTTTACCAAATTTCGCTATAGGGAACGCTGTCACGGTAAGCCCTAAGCCTGGGACAGTGATACTTTTTTGTTTTGAGGCCTCTAGGAGCCAAAAACACCGGTCGTTCAAATTCATATAATTTATATACCATATGTGTGTGTATGTATTTACACGATATATTCTACATTGTATATATTTTCTTGCACGTTTGCAACGTTTACTGCATCCTGTTTGCGGCCATAGGAAACTGACATCAGTAGTTTTTTAGGGGCAGGGGCCTGATGTGTAGTCACTGGCTTTAATTTCTCGTGACTTAACTGCCAACACTAGTCAGAAGATTCTATGTTATTGCCCATCCACTGCTGAACTTGTAAGTATGTGCTGGATTAGTGGTTCGCCACTGCTGCACTTGTAGGAGGTTAAACCGCCAACTGAAACTTTGAGTGCAGTTGCTGCTTACTGATTAAACGATTGTAGTTGGAAAACCTATATTCATCAAGTGAGGGTTTTCCTCCATATAAATACAGTAAAAGCTTTTCACCTGCAGCTGAAATGGCTTCATGAACTACACTAGCCTCATTAAACACAGCGACTGTCTGTTTGAGAATAGGATCTTGTTGTAGAATATGTAATTCTTGCGGCTAAGGTTCTAATTCTGTAATTCTAAAACGGCGCTGAGGTTGTATCACAACCTGTAATTGCGTGCAAAAGTCACAAACAGCCAAGTATATTTCTATGCATGCAACGTTGCTTTGGTATAAAAAAGATTTAACTTTTTATCTTCTGTGAGCCAGGGCGAAGGAACCATATGTTCATCTTATCAGTTGAAGAAGTGGTTAGGAGGATCAGTAGATCGGTGTCCTGACCACTCGAGAATCATCTCTAGCCTTCTCTACAGCTGCTGCTGCAATTGATACATCAGCATCAGCATCAGCATCAGCATCAGCATCAGCTTCTATAGCATTTACTCCTGAACTGTGCAGGAATATGTCTTATGAGAAGTTTCTTGTTGTTGTTGTTGTTTGCGAAAAATTCTGCTTGGGTTGTAGTGGTGACTGTATGTTCACTGATATTTATTCCTGCTGAAGTTCTCTACTGGCTCTTTTTTCCTGCTCATTTCCCTTGTTGTATAGTCAATCGCTACTATACAGTTATCACCATACTGGGTAATAACGTGTGAGGTGTAATTATTAATGACATCTTTATAAGTTGCTGGCCTAGGCTAGATGGTACTGTGAAGAATGTGTCCACCATCTAAAATATAAGAGCACTGGTCTACTTTTGTTACTTAATCCATTTCGAATGCTGTAACGATTGACGATTTTGTGCCTTTCCTCAGACAAACTTCATCAAAAAGGGATTGTGGTGTAGGTGCCAATTCAAACGTGAAGCATTCTTTCGTGTCTTTTTTTTAACTACACATACAATTCAATTGACCAACTGTTGTGAATTCATATCAATTTAATTTCTCCATACTTTGATTGATGTGTACATTGAAGACATAGTCTTTACTTTATTACTTCTGGGAATCACGAGCTCATCGATTTTTTTTCTTATTATATACAGCACTGAAGTTACGATCTTTCTCAAGGCTTTCATCACAATCAATCGAGGAATCGGCCACTAATCCTGAAGATAAACTCACCGAATCTTCACCTCGCTGGTCAAAAGGGTTATGCTGTTTCATCAAGTTAATAAAGCTTTGCTTGTCCAGAGTGTCCCTAGCTTACCGAATTGACCTTTCTTCGACATGTTGTTCTGAAGTGTATGAATCTACACCTGAGATTTTTTGAAATGCCAAAGGCAAACTCAACAGAAAAAAAAACAGGTGCACAACTAACCCATCACATAAGAGTATTGTATGTGATGCCCCGTCCTTGTGTGAAACCCTCAAATTGATTTCATACTTATAATAATAATAACATTTATTCCGCTGACAATATTTTACATTGTATGGGAATTTACATACTTTGGGGAGTTTTCATAAGTCTTTTACTGTGTTTCACAATTTAAAAGTTCACATTTCCAAATTATTTTCACTAAGTTTGTTTCTATAATTTTACATAGTTTTTCTTCACTCGTCTTTCTTTCTTCTTCATTCTTCTAACTTCTGTCTTCACTTAAGTTTTGGGCTTATCCTTTTTTGGTTTAGTTTTAATTTTTTTTAATTTTATTCTTTTTTAGAGAGAGATATTGCAAGAACATGTATCCGACCACATTGGACAGCTATGCATTATTAATGTTTTCATCGAAGCAACATCTCAACCCACCTTCACTTCTAATAACAGCCTAATACATGGGATAAAAACATAAATCACATAAAGTAGTTCAAGGTTAGCTAGCTACTTTGCAGTTAGCTCGGCCAGAAATGTCATCGTGTTGCTTTTCAGTGTTTTAACATGAATACGGGGCCACAAAGAACAGAAAAATATCTGTCACTATAACTTCTACACAACAATCTAGATCTATGATAACAACACAACTATGACTCTTTGAATTGAAACTTCTCTTAATATAACACTGCAGCTTAAATACAAATATATTATCCTAAACTGTATATCTTTATTATCCTTACCTTTATATCACTGTATATCCGTCCAGCCGTAGGCGAGTGTCTAAATCTACAAGAATCAAGTGTGAACCCAAAATTAAAATCGTACTCATCTTCAGTCACATTCTCAAAATTAAATACATAAGTAATTAAATACATATCTTCAACTGATGTATTAGTACACCATAAAACTTGTAACGTGGCTTTAAACCACTACCTCCTAATATATTGCACCTAAATTAACGTCATTTCTCTTTATCAGAACAATATAGTGTCTCACACTGATGCAATGTCATCATCATTTGTGTTGCAGATACCACAATTAACTGCACTATCTCACTTTTTTTTAAACGCGCATCCAACCATTTGATGATGTAAGTTAACATCGGTCTAACTTGTTAGTGGTTGTTTATCACTAGATAAACAAATAATAAGATGAACTAGTGAACACAGCAGCAAATGAAACTGCAATTAGGTTGAAGCTTGGAGAGAAAGTAATCACGAAACATTTGGAGGATAAATTATTCATTTTGCGTGTTGGCGTCAGTTCCAGTGCCGATGCAATATTTACAGCGCGCGCGAGGGTTGCAGGGGGGTGGTGGATGTGTGGAGGAGAGTGGAGGGGGCGGCGGGCCGTGTCAGTGTCAGTGTAGCGCGACAGGTCGGAGCGGCATCATGTGTGTCACGTGTCAGTCCCAGTGATGTAGCATGGCCACGACTCTAAATACACTCACGCCGCTCGCGCTCATACTCCACTTTATATGTGAGTAACACACACTGTCATCTGCTGTTAACTTAAAAAAGATAATATATACTCCAAGTGCCGACAAACTACGGTAAAACCTCTCATATCCAACCTTCCCATAACCGACTCCTCCTATAATATCCGTTGTTATACAGATTGGTGAGTCTGTTTGCATTTGAAAGTGTCTTATATACACTAAGCTTAGTTTTCGTGTCCCAAACTTGGAGGAATTATATATAAGGAGTGGCCACGCGGGGCTAGAAGCGAAGCCGCCGGCCGCGCCGCGCTCGTTGAGTGGCGAGGGATATCGAGTCGTTAATTCATGGAAGTTTAAGTGCAGTTAGTTGTTTTAAATGACAGGATAATTTTTAGAAAAGTTTTTAAATAATTTGTTAATTTTTATGTTTATATTTATCAAATTGAAAAATAACTGTGTTAAGGCTATGTATTTTACAAACGTCGACTACATTTAATGCTATTATAAAAAACCGTAATCATAATTAGTAATTTTTGATTAATTTTAATAAACCATCCTAATTGTGCTGATAACCTTAAGGGTAGTTGTTCTTGTTAGTACATATAGTCTACTAAGTTGTTAGTATTCGACAAATAATCGTCTATTGTTTTAAGTTAGTTTTAAGTTAATGTACCCTAAATTCCGTACTTCTTATTATTTGGTTATTTTATTATTATTAACCCATTAATAGTAATTATGAGTAATTAATTGTATGCCAATAAATTACTGTCCAATATATTGTAAATAATTCTGAACATCACTTAAAGAGGCGTAAACTTAACGTTTTTTTTACTAATTATAATAAGCAATTTATATTAAAAAATATCAATTCTTATATTTATTTTTGTTGAAAGTATTAAACTACACAATAAAATTAATTTTACAGTAACACATATATATTGAGATAATTTAAATTTCGCTTTTATGTATTAAAATCGTCTCTTTAATACAGATTTTTTACTTTAATGTCCTTTTATAAATTAAAATATATTTTTCATCTAGAACAAAATTATATCACTGGATAGAGAATTTAATCCTTTTTAAAAATGCAAAAGCTGGACTATCTGATTTGCCTGGTGTGCTCAGAATTTTAATTCAAAGTTGCACGCGTCGCGATTTTTCCTATCTCTCTTGTGTTACAGCGGCGGCACCATGCCACTCTACGGCCGGCCGTGCCACTCTAGTGGAGGGGAGCGGCCGGCTTCACTTTAGCATGGTATATCCATAAGGACGTGGCCACTCCTTATATATAATTCCTCCAAGGTCCCAAACTGTCAGCCCAGCTATGTTTCTTGGTGTGGAATGTACACTGACTCCAAACTTGCACAGTAGTTTTATGCTTTAACATCAATACTGTTTCGGTTTTTCCTCATTATTTATTCCTCCGGATATCCGATCTTTGGCCATTTGCACCATGGCCCGGTTCCGTCATGGTGAGATATTGTTTCAAAGGTTCTACTGTGCTACACTGTAATAAATAATTATGAGAGAACGATAAATTTTATGAATTCTCTCCTTTAGTTTATTTGTGTTTTTTCTTAAATGGTACTTTTTGACAAATAAATGCCAATATACACCAATATGAGGTTAAAAATGTTAATTTCAAAGCTAATTCAACAATACTAACCAAGGTAAAAATAATTTTTGCCCATAATGCCCATTAAGTTTCTACAAAGAAAAACAACAAACAATAGTTTAATTTAAACTAATAAGTTACATTACATTTAGTTTTTATGTCTTGATTTATTTTTATTCCTAAAAACCTAACCTAAGGTAACCGAATCCAATTTAATGTTCATATATTATATTCAATAGCTGTTTTCCGCCATGGCTTCTCCAGTGATTGAATTTATTTTATAGGGAATTAAGCTCGTTCTCTACGCTCACTCGCTGTCACGCTCACCTTATACTGTATGTAAGAAATCGCTGGAATACCTCAAATTAGAATTTTTCATTGAATTTGTTTCCAATAAACCAATAAAAATAGATAAAATAGATTTTCTGATTTTTTACAAACTATTGTAAGCCCTCTGGATCAGAGCTCTTTGGACGGATTTGCACCAAACTTCACACAAACCATCCTTGAATAATGCTTAATAATGTCTGAAAGTATCATTATAATCTGTCGAGCGGTTTCGGAGTTAGGCAACATACGTATACATCGTATTAGGCTTGTTAGGTTTGATTGATTAATTTGGGTTATTTGAGTCATGTTGTGGTATTTTTGATAATGTAAAATAGTAAGTATACAGTACAGCACATTGAATTTCCGGTATAGGTTACAATTATCCATGACAACCGGTAATTTCCACCTCATTAATTAATTATTAATGTATGCTCGTTGTAATCGGAGGGTATTATTTGATTTTTATGGGTTTCTAATATTCTGTTTCCTCAAATAATTTAGGTATACAACAAATGATCAAATGATTATCAAAAGAATTCTATTTTTACATTGATCACAATCTCCCATATTTCGTAGTGATTTTAAATACACTACGATTAAGGAGGTAAATTTTTAAGACATCATTTGAGATCCAAAATAATTTACTTGCCTTCTGGAACGTTGTGTTTTTTAATTTTTTTTATTATGAAGTAACAGTTTTATGTCATAACAGTTTTTAAAACAATAAACAATGTAAAAGTACTGTATACTTATGGCCAAGTTAATTTGTTTGTTTTCAGAGCATAATAGTTTCCTTGAAGTGACCCAACGATTTTTATTATATCCGGTATGCCAGTAATACGTTCCTTCCCAAGTACTGAAGCTGTCTTAGTGTTATAATAATGTTATATTATTAGTGTTAATATAACATTGTCTTATCAGATAACCAAACCAGCGTTTAAATGATTGGCAATTGTAATCTTACTATGTAAGACTAAAATAGTACTTTACATACCTTCCGTCGAACAGCTCAAAATTTTTGTTGCTTGTTCACAACATGTTTCACCGTGAATACGGCATTGTCAAGTGATAAAAGAACGTATTATCCATAGGATTCGTTAAAAATTAAAACATAATAAAACACAACACAAAACAGTTCACACATACTACAAAGTTTGGCAACTTTGTATATACTATGTAGCTTTGTATAGTCAACCCTAAATTACTTAATTATAAGGAAACACATATTATTAATATCACACCATTTAATATTTACATTAAATCCATGGACAAGAGTGGACTGGTTTTTTTCCTGGGCTTATGTCTCAATTAAAAGTTTTGTATTAGTTACAGATGGATCCATATAAAATGACATTATTATTTATCATTCTACGGTAGAAAACTCAAGTATGGTCTCAAAAATTCAAATATTCGAAGATTTTAATAAGCCATTAAACTGTACAACAATAGGCTGCGTCAAACCATTTAACATAAAAACTTAAACTAAAACAAAATTAAAAACAAGAAATCGAAATAAAACAGCACTGCAAGTACACACGGCAAACCATGCACAATACTTATGACTTAAAATCTGTGGCACCTGTATATATATAAACCTGTATAAAACCTATATATATATATATATATATATATATATATATATATATATATATATATATACAGGGTGAATCTCGTAAGGTGTCCTAAATGGATTAAAGACAAATGCTTTGCCCTACATCCTTCAAACAAAACTATTTCCCACTAAATTGACCCCAAGGAATAATTTTAAAATATTTTTAACGTTGTATAAATACAGGGTGTACCAAAAACTGGGGGTCACAGGTTCGAATCTTGGATATTTCAAATACAAACATATGTCATATTACACATCATTAGAAAGGTCTATTCAATAGAAACATTTTGGTGAAAACAGAATTTAGTTATCTTTATTCGTTTCAAAATGGCGTCCATTTTTGTAGCCAAACTCAAACTTTACGGAATACCATGTAATTCTTTTATTATTAATCATAAGCCACTTCTGATTCAAAATACTTATTTGAAATAAGCAAAGCTTTACAATGATATACCACAAGATCACATTTATTTAAAAATTAAAATTTCCAAAATTTTATATTTTTAAAAATGTTTACATAAACAAAACTCAAAAATTTCAAATGCTAACCCATGTTATTTTGTATATCATCTTGAAGCTCTCGTTGAACTGAGCAACTTTGTAATTTAAACTAATGACGTATCTCTTTTGGTTTCATAGTAATAGCGTAAAAATGTCATTTTCCCATGTGATTTGCATGTTAATTAATCGAGACATGATAGTATGGCAGTCCTTCTTCCATTGTTGCCATACCATTAAATTAACATGCAAGTTATATGGGGAAATAAAGTTTTCCCGTCATTACTACAAAACCAAAAGAGATACGGCATTAGTGTAAATTACAAAGTTGCTCAGTTCAACGAGAGCTTCAAGATGATATACAAAATGACATGGGTTAGCATTTGAAATTTTTTAGTTTTGTTTATGTAAACATTTTCAAAAATATAAAGTTTTGGAAATTTTAATTTTTAAATAAATGTAATCTTGTGGCATATCATTGTAAAGCTTAGCTTATTTCAAATAAGTATTTTGAATCAGAAGTGGTCTATGATTAATAATAAAAGAATTACAGGGTATTCCGTAAATTTTGATTTTGGCTACAAAAATGGACGCAATTTTGAAACGAATAAAGATAACTAAATTCTGTTTTCACCAAAATGTTACTATTGAATAGACCTTTCTAATGATGTATAATATGACATATGTTTGTATTTGAAATATCCAAGATTCGAACCTGTGACCCCCAGTTTTTTGTACACCCTGTATTTATACAACGTTAAAAATATTTTTAAATTATTCCTTGGGGTCAATTTAGTGGGAAATAATTTTGTTTGAAGGATGTAGGGCAAAGCGTTTGTCTGTAATCCATTTAGGACATCTTACGAGATTCACCCTGTATATATATATATATATATATATATATATATATATATATATATATATATAGTTTTACAAACATTTTAAAGAAACAAAGTACCCTTTTTCATTTTTATTTTTATTAGATGACTATAGTTTCGGCACTAGGCCATTATCAAATCTATGTAAACAAAAGTAATCTTATAAACTAAACATAACAAATAACATATTATCATATGATAACATTTATGGCTTGGTTTCTATTCTATAATGTTCATGCTTTCTTTCTTCTTTTAACTTGGATATTATATGAAGTACAAAATTATTGATAGTCTTATTTTATCTGGTAAATCTTTTTAAAAATAGCATTCTCTTGATTAATATGCATAGAGTTTAATAATTTGTCTGGCCATTTTTTATTATGTATGTAAATAAAAAGATCTTCTTTGACATTCAGCCTTTCTTTGTTCTTTTCATAATCGAGTATTTTTAGATTATCTTGAATATTAGTGAAGCTGTGTTTAGATTTTATAAGGTGGTCTGCGTAGTTGGACTTCATTGATGTCATGTTCTTGGAATTGAACGCTTGAATGTGCTCTTTGAATCTAATTTGGAAGCTTCTTTTAGTTTGTCCAATGTATATTTTATCGCAGTCACCACACTGAATCTGATAAATCCCAGCTTTGTTGTAGTCATTCGCGTTGCTTTTATTTTCATTCTTCTTCCGGATGTTCTGGATCATTTTTAGCGAGTTGTTCTTTGTTTTGTAGCTAACTTTCATAGGAGTGTTTTTGAAGGTTTGCCTTACCGCTTTATTTAAAGTTGTGTTGTGTGGTAGACATATGTATTCAACTTCTTCTTCGATTGTTCTTGTCACGTTCTGATTTTCTAGTTTGTTCTGTTTTCTTTTTATCATTTTCTCGATCATTTGCGGTTTGTATCCATTTTTTATAGCTATATATTTTATGGTTTCTTTTTCTTTCTTGAAATGTATATCTTTCATAGGGACCTTCAATAGCCTGTATATCATTGAGTGAAAGCTGGCCAATTTTTGGGACCACGGATGATTCGAATCTGATGGTATCGTGACTTCTGTAGTTGTTGGTTTACGGTATATTTGAAATATATGTATTCCATTTTCTTTGGATATTGTCAAATCCAGGTAATTAATTTCATCTTTTTGCGTCTCGGATGTAAATTTTATGGTTTTTGACAGTGAGTTTAGGTATGTTAGTAGTTCTTTAGAATCTTCATTATTTCCGTCAAAAAGACAAATTACATCGTCAACGTACCTAAACCAATAAATAATTTTCTTTCTTAATGGGTTGTCTTCATTCATGATTTTCTTTACTTCTAAGTTATGTAAAAATATGTCAGCTAAGAGTCCCGAAAGCGGTGATCCCATTGGTAAACCATCTTGTTGTAAGTAGAATGAGGAGTTATATTTGAAATAGTTTTGGTTTAACGATGTTCTTGTTAAATTAATTATATCTTGGATCTCGTTTTTCTTTAATGTTTTACTTTCTTTAAGGTCTGTTTCTAGAATATTTAAGGTTTCTTTAATAGGGACGTTTGTATACATATTAGTGATGTCAAAGGATAGAAATAATGCATTTTGCGGTACTTCAATATCTTTGATTTTGCTGATAAGGTCATACGTGTTAGAAATATCATACCTATTTTGCCAAACAATGCTGGTCTTGATTCTATTCTGTAAATACTTACAGAGTTTATAACTCTGCGCTGTTTGGAAATTGACCACTGGCCTAATGGGAATGCCACTCTTATGAGTTTTCGGTAGACCTCGCAGTAATGGTGCTCTTGGTTTGTCCATTTTTAATGCAGCTTTTTCTTTTAGAGATAATGTTTTGCATTTCGTTATAATAGCATTAGTTGATTTCGAGTAGTCTTCAGTTGGGTCAGCGGTGAGTGTTTCAAAATTATCATCTTTTAAGAAATCCTCTACTTTAGAATCATACTCATCTCTGTTTATGATTACCACTGCGTTGCCTTTGTCTGCCTTTGTAATTATAGAGTTATTTTCATTTAATTTGGATGAAATTGAATTGACTAGGAGTATTTCTTCTTTAGCTTTCTTCTTCATACTTTGCTTTAGTGTCATTGTTTTTGATTTTTCAATTTCATGAATCAAGTTATAACGGATAGGGTCTTGTAAGTTTACATTTTTCTTTCTGATAGCAACTTCAAAATCAATAAGGTCGTCTTTGATTATTCTTTTTCTATCATCAAGATTAATGTTATATTTTATACTTCTGTTCAGCAAAGCTGTTTCTTCATTTGTAAATTCAATTGAAGTGAGATTTTCCAATGCTGGGGAGAATTGATTTTGGACGTTCTCGTAGGGTTCTAGTTCTTTTGTTTTTTGTCTTTGAAGCAAATTATGTAGCTTCTTTTCATGAGTTGTTCTTTTTTTCATTAATAAAGGTTTTATCCAGCTAGAAATGTGATGTAAAATTTCTTCTATACTTTCATTATGATATTGTTTAGCCATATCTTCATAAGCCTTTTCCATTGATTCATTAGTTGTTTTTAACTTGGCATATAGATAACTAACTTCTTCTTTGATCCAAATTTTTCTTGCGGTTTCTAATGTTTTTTTGGCAGCTTGCGAAGTTGATTTTGTATGTATTTGTACATAATTCGGAATCAAGCCTTTAGATAAACACGTTTTGTTGAATCGAATATCTTCTTTCAATTTTTGTACTTTAAGCCATAGGTATTTGTATGTTTGAACAATATTATGGTTGTTAGCCATTTCTATCTGATTATCGACAAATTTTGTTAGTAGGGCTACTAGTATTAATAGTTTTACAAACATTTTAAAGAAACAAAGTACCCTTTTTCATTTTTATTTTTATTAGATGACTATAGTTTCGGCACTAGGCCATTATCAAATCTATGTAAACAAAAGTAATCTTATAAACTAAACATAACAAATAACATATTATCATATGATAACATTTATGGCTTGGTTTCTATTCTATAATGTTCATGCTTTCTTTCTTCTTTTAACTTGGATATTATATGAAGTACAAAATTATTGATAGTCTTATTTTATCTGGTAAATCTTTTTAAAAATAGCATTCTCTTGATTAATATGCATAGAGTTTAATAATTTGTCTGGCCATTTTTTATTATGTATGTAAATAAAAAGATCTTCTTTGACATTCAGCCTTTCTTTGTTCTTTTCATAATCGAGTATTTTTAGATTATCTTGAATATTAGTGAAGCTGTGTTTAGATTTTATAAGGTGGTCTGCGTAGTTGGACTTCATTGATGTCATGTTCTTGGAATTGAACGCTTGAATGTGCTCTTTGAATCTAATTTGGAAGCTTCTTTTAGTTTGTCCAATGTATATTTTATCGCAGTCACCACACTGAATCTGATAAATCCCAGCTTTGTTGTAGTCATTCGCGTTGCTTTTATTTTCATTCTTCTTCCGGATGTTCCGGATACGATATATATATATCGTATGGCTCGTTTAGCCAGCCACCAAGGTTTAAGAACAAAAAAATAAAATCTGCGGTTTAGAGCACCTGAGTCAATATATGTAAAAAATTAAACAATAAAATAATAATTAGATCTCTTTTTATAGAGCTAAATCCAGAGCGCCAAGCCATTGTAGCCCAGCTTCACCGCTATGCAGACACGTCAATCCTTCGGGGAAAGCACTCAGGGGGCACTCTAAGACTATGTGCTCCATAGTTTGATTGATACTCTGCTCCGCAGTCGCATGACTGGTCTTGTGTCATTCCCCATTTGTACTTCCAGTAATTACATCTTCCCACTCCAGAACGATTGAGTATAGTCCACTGCTTCCGAGGAAGATTCATACCCCCTACCGCTACGGTCGGGTCAGCTATTAAGAAGTGGTTCCGACCTTGAAAAGCGTCCCAGGAGGAAGTCTAGTTTGTATGGACAGTGAAGTTCGTGTCCATCAACTGGGAGGCTGTTTGTAGAGGTGGTTTTCGATACCTCAATCTGCCCGTATTCTGCGGTAGGTAATCATGGATGGGCAGCTGTGGAGCAGATAAGATCTTTGTGTATTCCCTAATGAGTGCATCTCTTCGTCTTATTTCAGGAGGAGCGATATTACACAGCACCGGGAGCCAGGGTACAGGGGTTGCCATGAGTGTACCACTAATGGCTCTCATGGTCCTGTTTAGCTGGACGTCGATCTCTCTAAAGTGCACACCATTTAACCACACGGGATCGCAGTACTCAGCAGTTGAATATACCAATGACAGGGCAGGATGTTAGTCCTGGTTCTCACCTTAGCTGCCGTTTTTTGTAACATGTTATAACTATGTTAGGGCCAGCTTTCATGACTTGAAAATACAGAACTCATCTTTTGAGTAAAAATGATTTACGGACAACCAATTTTCCGTCACATTTTCGAATTTTAAATTGTTCTAAGCCCATGCATTACTAGGTAATATTGAAAAATCTAATACCTGAAACAGGAAAACAACAAAGTCTTACCTAACCTATTTGTAGCGATACGCACATTGTTATAATTTCTTGAGTCAAAATAGTGGACATGTTTATTGAGGACTATATAATTTTCAAGTCTTTGATGGCTACCAAACATGCAAATATGTACATTAAAAACTGTCATCATTTGTGCCTCAACAATAAGTGGTTCATAGTGTGCTAGATAGAGGGTTCTAAAGATCATTTGCAATGGCTTTTTCTGTAGCAACATAACTTTGTGAGCCTGGGGGGAGTAACCCCAGAGCCTTGTTCCATACAAAACATGAGATAAAAAAATTAATTAAAAGCTGGTCTGACAAAATTGTAACGCATTTCAGATATCAGTCTTCGAAGAAGATATTCTACTCTGATAAGTTTTACACAAAGAGCATCAATGTGATCACCCCACCCAAGCTCGTGGTCCAGAGTGAGGCCCAAAAATTTGACTTAGTTTCCATCAGTAGCAATTCTATCCAGGCTAAACAATATTCTTGTATTTTGCTTTCGTTCAACGCAATTTTATTGCCAGAGAACGGTTCCAATGTCATGTCAAACAGTCTAACAGCAGAATATGATGTATTAAGCGGGTCAGGATGCCTTGTAAACAAAGTTGTATCGTCAGCAAAGAGCAACACCTCATTTGAAACACTAAAATAAATGTCATTCGTGGCAATATTAAACAAGAAAAGGTCTAAAATAGTGCCCTGAGAGACTCCATCCATGCACTACCGTAAGAGGATTAAAGCTCACATCAGCCCAGGTTACAACTTGAGAGGTTACAGACGTTTACAACGTTTAATGTTTTCTTTAACTATATAAAAGAAGTTTCAGTAGTGAGATATAAACTATAAATGATATGTTTACCTTGCTCTATCTTTCTCTCGCTCTGTTGCCGCTGTTGTTGTCCATATTTATACACTATAACATTGTTGACTCTGACTGCTGACTACTATCACAGTGACAGCTGAGCGAAAGATACAAGCACGGATTTATTCAACTTTTAGCTATTGTTATTGTGCTGTACATTTGTTATTTCAGAGGGTCTATATAAATGGTTTCCGTAGTAATATAATTTAAAGCCGAAACAATTGTAAATGGTAGGTAAAATATAGTAGCGTTTGTGCGATTACTATTATATACTTATCAATAATTAAAAATATTCACTAACTTAAAAGTGATTAACGCATTAAAAAAGAATAGGACCATCTGAAAAATAACTATGCTCCTGCATCGTGTTGGGCATAGAGGGTACAGTACGGTACTGTGGTTCTGACGCTCCAACTCACAGTATTCTGGTTGAGTGACAACCGAAGTCAGACTAATCAGTCAGATTGACGGGCATTTACGGTTTGAGGATAACTTTTGTTTTATCCAAAGCTAATGTTGGGATTAAAGTCAAAATAAATACGCTTACAGATTATTTTATGTCATATCAACCGTTATCGAGAGACTATGCTACTTATTATAGTATAATTTTTTATAAATCTTCAAATAATTACCAGTATTTTCTACAGTCTCATAAATAACTCAACATGAGGCGTTTGTAGAGGTGTCTTTGTATAAGAAATATTTTTCTTAATGCAATTCTAAACCTTTGTATAAACTAAGTTAGTATATTTAAACTATATGTTGAAACATGCTTATAAATTCTTGAATAATACATAATTGTATTCTTCGATTACATTTGTGGGTTAAATATATAACAAAGTCATTGTTTATTTGAACAACTCTACCTTTAGGTTACCAGTGGATCTATTTTTAAATATTAATTCTTACACAAGTAATTTTAATAACACTCCTATTTTAACTGTTATTCAAACCTAGTCTAATTATTATTTTTGTTGTTTTGAGTAAAACAATATACAGGGTGTCTCACGTAAGGTGTCTCAAATCGATTACAGATCAACAGTTTGTCCTACAATCTTTAAATAAAGTCATTTCCCACTAAATAAACCCCAAGGAATAATTTAAAAATATTTTTAACGTTGTATAAATACAGGGTGTCCCAAAAACTGGGGGTCACAGGTTCGAATCTTGGAAATTTCAAATACAAACATATGTCATATTATACATCATTAGAAAGGTCTATTTCATACAAACATTTTGGTGGAAACAGAATTTTGTTATCTTTATTCGTTTCAAAATGGCGTCCATTTTTGTATCCAAAATCAAAATTTACGGAATACCCTGTAATTCTTTTATTATTTGTCATAAATGACTTCTGATTCAAAATACTTATTTGAAATAAGCTAAGCTTTACAATGATATGTCACAAGACAAAATTTATAAAAAACTAAAATATCAAAAATTTAATATTTTTGAAAATTTTTACATAAACAAAACTCAAAAATTTTAAATACAAACACGTGTCTTTTTGTACATCATATTAAAGCTCTCGTTAAATTGAACAACTTTGTAATTTACACTAATGCCGTATCTCTTTTGGTTTTGTAGTAATAACGTAAAAATGTCATTTTCCCAATTAACTTGCATGTTAATTAATCAGGACATGATAGTATGGTAGTCCTTCTTCCATTGTTGCCATACCATTAAATTAACATCAAGTTAAATGGGAAAATGACATTTTTACGTTATTACTATAAAACCAAAAGAGATACGGCATTAGTGTAAATTACAAAGTTGTTCAGTTTAACGAGATCTTTAATATGATGTACAAAAAGACATGTGTTTGTATTTAAAATTTTTTAGTTTTGTTTATGTAAAACTTTTCAAAAATATTAAATTTTTTAAATTTTAGTTTTTTTTATAAATTTTGTCTTGTGACATATCATAGTAAAGCTTAGCTTATTTCAAATAAGTAATTTGAATCAGAAGTCATTTATGACAAATAATAAAAGAATTACAGGGTATTCCGTAAATTTTGATTTTGGCTACAAAAAAGGACGCCATTTCGAAACGAATAAAGATAAAAAAATTCTGTTTCCACCAAAATGTGTGTATGAAATAGACCTTTCTAATGATGTATAATATGACATATGTTTGTATTTTAAATTTCCGAGATTCGAACCTGTGACCGCCAGTTTTTGGAACACCCTGTATTTATACAACGTTAAAAATATTTTTAAATTATTCCTTGGGGTCAATTTAGTGGGAAATGATTTTATTTCAAGATTGTAGGACAAACTGTTGATCTGTAATCGATTTGAGACACCTTACGTGAGACACCGTGTATATCTTTTGATACTTTTTCACTTGTTATTTTTATTTCCAATTTTAAAGTACAGCACATATGTACAAATTGGGGTTTTAATCCCCTTCCTATTTGTTAAAACTATATATACATCAAAGGTATAAAACCTTTGAAATAACATTGGGTCTTAAGTTCTTCATTTGGTGTACATGATGACATTTTAACTCCAATGTCATAATGGGGGCTCATATGGAGTCTTTGACGTAAACACAGGTTAATACGTGCATCACATTTATGGTGCAAGCTCGATCTCAAATATAGAATATCCGGAAATGGCTGATATCAAAACTCCCTTTAAATTTTAGAGTTTGAAGAAGGCTGCTATTTTTGATGGGGCACCCCAATAAATGTTGTCATTTTTTAAATTTGGACAAAAGACTAAGGGACCGAGCATTTGCTTGGGAGACTTATAAAATTATAAAACTTTGCACTATCAATTCTCTGTTATCACGTACTCAAAAAGGAAGGACCCAAAATGTTTTGTTCCCTTTCAAGACCAGCTCAATTTGTTTACATCATAATGAAAAAATGTAACATGATTTATTTCTACAATTATCAGCTAATTTGGATAAAACTGGTGTGGCTACAAAAATATCCATAAGGATTACATGGGCACTTTGAATGTCTGAGGATAATCCTAAACTTACTTTTGGGACCAAAATATTTTAGAGTTTAATATTAAAAAAAACCCCGCCCGCTAAATTTTGAGATAAAAGATGAGAGATAATTTGAGATAAATACTCTCCTCTAAGGAAATCCTCCAAATTAAGCCTCACATAATATTTTGCTGGCCTATTTTAAGTCATAATAAAGGCATTTGAATTCAAAATAATATGTTCCAGTTCTCACATAAGATGACTTTCCTTAGAAGTTATTTCTTTTGGTCTTTTAGTGATAAGATTTTAAAGTAAACTTGATTGCCTACAATTATCAATGTAGTTACTCATTTGAAGTTAGTTTTGCGCCATTGCAGTATATAGATAACAACTTAAGTTTTTTTTAATGTCAATCAATGTGCTCACGTAACATTATCTACTAGCTACTATTAACATTAAAAAATTCAACAGTTGTAACTAAAACATTTGAAAGATCTTGAACAATCGTGTAGTATTTATGTTTTTAACATAAAACCCCCAAATTTATGTTTTTAACAGTAAATTTGTCTAAGTTTAAAAAAAATGACAACATTTATTGGGGTGCCCCATTGGAAATAGCAGCCTTCTTAAAACTCCAAAATTTCAAGGGAGTTTTGATATCAGCCATTTCCGGATATTCTAAAATATAAATAATTCGGATATTTCCCCATTGGATGTAAAAATATGTAATTATTACAAAATATAGTACATGAGACTAAATATGGGAAAGTTTCATTAGTAAACTTCAAGATCAATAGTGTTAATAAAGAGATATAAAAAATACCTAAGTAACAGCTGACTTGCCTGCTCAGAGAATTTACAACAAAATGGTGTTTAAAAACTATTTACCCCAAAAAGACGAATGGGTAGGTTATGGCAATAAATAAGCAATTTACAGAGTTGTGTTCATTCCCGTAGGAATAACATTGTAAACGTATTTTTTTTTCTTCATAATCAGTTAAGCCAAGTTAAAAACATAAAAACTACATGGTTGTTCAAGATCTTTTAAATGTTTTAGTTACAATTGTTGAATTACTTTAATTGAGGTTAAAAATAAAAACATAAAACCAGTTTTTTATAATCCGATTGATCACGTTATCAAACTCATAATGATAGACTTGATCCTATGATTCGTATTTTTGTATAGGAAAATTCACTAAAACTTCCAAAATGTAAGAAGTTGTTTTTGTAACAGAAAGTATTTGTAAACAACGAAAAATATCCGTTCTAGATCACTTTGAAGCTATCGTCTCATTCTGTTTTAATTGAAAAAAGGAAGGAAAAAAGTAATCAAAGCCAAACACTAAATTTTTAACGCTTCCGAAGTGTACGCATTAAACAATTCGCACAGTTGCTCGGTTCCTGACGCAATTACGTGTAAGTCATTTATTCATGAGACAGTTGCAGTTGTTTCATTGCGCCGGGGTGCAGGGGGTGGTGTGGTGGTGGGGGATGGTGGGTGGAGGGGGCGGCGGGCCGTGTCAGTGTCAGTGTAGCGCGACAGGTCGGAGCGGCATCATGTGTGTCACGTGTCAGTCCCAGTGATGTAGCATGGCCACGACTCTGGATACACTCACGCCGCTCGCGCTCATACTCCACTTTATATGTGAGTAACACACGCTGTCATCTGCTGTTAAATTAAAAAAATGCACTTCCTTAATCCATCTGAAACGCATTTAAGTATTACCGTAGTTTTCTTAACGATTTAGCTGTAACGTGTATGTACCATCCAACCCGAAAGGGGTATTATTATTTATATTTAAAACGAATTTTTATTTATATCATATTTACATTGCGAGACTTTTCACTAATATTTGAAAAGGCTGGTTAATTTCATATATTGAGTTTTAAATTAATTTTATATCCTAATTATAATATTATAAATGGGAAAGTGAGTTGGTTTGTTCTTTTTTATGCAATAATACACAAAAGTATGAAATTATTAAACTAAATTTTAGCAAGAATATATGCCAAAGGTTTAAATAGGCTTGTTTTTGTTTTGAAAATACAACAGAGCCCCGCATCACGGGTTTGCAATTTCCCATGTTGTTCTTAGATACACAGGATTCATAAGATAGATGATGGGTTTTCTGGGCGGAGCAACGATTTCACTCATTGGCAGTAAATCAAGGATCAAAGTGAGCGAATAAAAGCCTGTAAAATATAATTATTTATTTAATGCCTGAAATCAAACTTCACACTCAACTACTCAAACATCCCAAACTTTGTAAAAATGCCAACAAAATATTATTATGAGCTGGATAAAGTTTGTAAATTTCTTTGAGTAAATTATTTATGCAAAATTTAGCATACAACAAGTCAACTTTTATATTGTAATTTTTTTATAAATAATTTGAAATAATTTAGGTAGCAAAATATTTTTAAAAAATAGTTACATTTAAATTTTAGTTGAATATATTATAAACAAAATATGAATAGGTCTTTTGAGTAAAATTGTTTTTAACGAAAAGGTTTTTGACCCCAAAAAACCAGACCTTAAACCATTGTAATATGAGTTGGTTATGTTTTATTTATTTATTTATTTTTATTATTCTAACGCGCATTGAGAGCGATGCTTTTCCAATACCTTATTAGGAAAGGAAATTTAATATAAGATAAAAAATATTATTACAGCCTAAAATCTGAAAGATCTCACCCGCTAAATAAAACTACTCATTTCTTTACAACACATCAGAATAAACCTTTTTTTTTATTGGAAGATAAAAAAACATTATCCATTAAAATTACATAGCAGTGTATTACTGGACCTTTAAATAAATTCGTATCTGATTTATATTTGCATTAGTCCAGGGTTCAAAGAGTTGGAGCTCCGTGAAAACTTAAAACATCTCCAAAGGATTGCTCTAAAGACTAATAAAATACTTATGTAATAAAACATGAAACCAACGTCGAACTTCAAAAGTTTTTTCGTTTTTGGTCAATTTATAGTGAAATGAACTGTAATGAGGCTCTTGACCTTTTGTTGAACTTTCGTCAGGCGCTGAGCGCTATGTAGCCGTAGCCGGCGCGGCGCCGCTCAAACAACCTATTCACAACTACTTTATCCGCTCCGCTAACCCCAGGTATTTTAATGCAGCCTCGATAGGAGAAATTCAATGTTTACGGATTGGAAGCTATTTGATTAAATTAAAAATAACCTCAACAAATAAGGGGTTTATGTTTTATAAAATGCATGCAGACAGTTTCAGTTTTTATTTTTTATAAAGTGTAAAAATATGAATCTTCAGAGAGTGGCGCTTAATTAGTTTTGAAATGTAGTTATGTAAAATGCCATTTCCAGTTGCCGATCCAAGTAAAACATTTGCCCACTAATCAGCTCAATCAATAAGCGGACAAAATATATTCGTTATCCGAATGGAAACGTTTGAAATACGAGTGAGCCTGGCACACTGAAACAGGTAGAATTAATGAATTGTCGATACAATATTTCATCCAACTAGGCTGACCTTTGGCGGAATAATTGGCTTTTGATGTTCGACGTAATAAAAATGTGCTTGTTATTACACACCTACCACTCAACAATTTGTGTTTAGTAAATTGTAAATAAATATTTTTGTACCCGTTAAATAAATATGGAAACTTTGACAGTACAATTACTTTATATAATCGCAGTTTTCATGGATACAAAATTCTAAAACAGGAGTTGTCGAAAATGTCTTAATAAACATTAAATAAACAACTTCTTTAAGGAAACAAATACGTTTTATGGTTTATTTTTAAAATTGTTCCCGACCAATTTTGTCTCATTTTCTTTTGTGAAGGAATTGCACATTTCAAATCAGTAAAGGACTCTGCCAGTCCATAGACGGTGGGCGTTGGATAAAACATTTAGGCAGAAAACGAGTAAATATATCGTTTGGTTTGTACTCGACTGCCCACTTGTTCGGGTAAACAATTCATGTGTACCTATCTTTCCTCAATATTTTCATAATTAATTAAAATTTAAATTATATTACTATAATTATAACTTAAAACACTATTATTCTGGTTAAATATGCTTGCTATATTTAGTAATCTTATAGTTTCAAATCTTGTACAGATTTGAAACACAACACAACACATTTTTCCTTGGTGTAATATTTGTAATTAAATAATTTGTCCAAAATATCTTTAAAAAATAATCATGACGTAAGCATATATTCATATATCTTGCAGTTACTGTTATAATTTAAAGAACAAATGAGTATAAGACGTGATAAGATATGCGCGTAAACTTGTTCTCATTATACGCTATAGACTGAGTTGATAGTGAGGAAACTCTAACTCTAGGTTCAACTTCACAAAGTTGATATGCAACATTGGAGCAGAGTAGTGGAAATTGCCAGCTGCGCCTCTTCAGTCCATTCGATTAAAAGCCTATTAAATGGCGTTTTCCATAGTAAAAGTCATGGGTTTAATCAAGCAGCTGCATTTGGTCAAACCAAAATATTTCATTTATAGCGATAATTTAATTGTATAAATTCACACATATAAATTGTACAACGCTCATAAGTAACACTGACATTAATGGTACCATGCTTTTTTGTTTTACTTTTTAGCACTTAATACGAATAAAAGTGATACGAATACAAATATGACGAATATGAAGCAATACGAATATGACGCTTCAAAGGCCATTTCGTGGGTAAGCCCAAGGGGAGGTCTAAAAGAAGTATGAACCCTTAATAATTACTAAATATAACTTTCTTTACATCGCTAGTCCCTCAAAGAATCCTTAACTTAAATTTATGGATAAAATCATTGAATGGATCAGTAATCTCTCTGATATTATCGATCCATAAAATTTATAGGGGCCTAAGATAACTACAAAAAAGATAACATTGAAGTTAAGTAACAAGATTAACTGCTGTTTAGTTACCAGGAAGCGATATGAGTTTTTTTTCGTTAAAAGTTGTTTTCTTTATGCTATTTTTATAATTTTATTTTTTTATTTTGTCACTCTAAAGTAAATTAGTTAATAGGAAGCATAAATAATTGTTTCAAATATATAAATTTTTACATAAGATCTTTATATCAACTTAATGCCAAATGATTAAACAGGTACTTAAATAAAATCCTGAAAATGTTTTTTTATGAAACTAAACTAAAGCTCCAGCGAAGTCCATTAATATGTTTATTAAAAGAGAATCAATCAAGAATTACATTATTATGCAATGAAACCGAGGAAATATTGATGAACCATTACATGAATATCGCATGTATCACTAAAATTCTCAGAGGAAATTATTGAGGTGGTGATAATTGGTTTCCAATGTTCTATGAAATGCGTACTTGTTTCGTTTACTATAACTCACCATACAACACATAACGAACAACATAATTTTTACTTTATTAACGATTATGAAAGTATTTTATTCATTCAACCGATTTTTTTGCCTGGTTTTTACATATTTACTTGCTCATCACTACTTTTCTATTAGTAAAAACTAAAATGTAAATCAATTACAAATTTATAATATCCAACATATACATAAAACATAAAATGAATATGTATGTTTTTTTATGAATTAGAAACCGAGATTTAAGTTCAACTTCGAAAAAACAAGCAAGTAGAAATTACTATATTTTATTAATGACAAAGAAAATGGGTGGGAGGTGATATGTCTAAATTAAATTTTATAAAGATAAGTTAAATGATTCTGTGTTATAACAAAAATTGTCTTGCAAAAATGTTTTATCCTATACAAATAACGCACGTTTCGAACTAATTGCTCTTCTGATGAACTTTTAATTGGAAACAAAACCGGAATCCTTTGTCAACGAAGCCCACCACAACGCTGACATATCTGACCGATTTCCGTGGACCACTATTTGATTACCTTTTAATAAAAATCACAAAAGGACGTCTCTTTTTATCAGTTCCTGTTTATGTCAAAGTTTTGCTTCCAGCATTGTATTCTCTGATAAAATGAAATTCCAGTTAGTTAGATACATATGTTACATTCGAATCGTAAATATTATCCTATTCGACGTATTACCAATTTAGAGAAGTTATACAATATTTTATAATAACAAAAGTGTTTTATTTTATTGATAGCTCATAAGATAATATCGTAAGTAAAAAATAAAAAAATAAAACAATACAATGATTATATTACAGAACTAAAATAAAAATTTATTAAAATACACAGCAAGTTTGTTTTTAATGTAGCTTCTGCCACCAGCGCCTTCACGAAGTTTGGATGCAATAATAGAGCAGAGTGGAAATTGCCAGCTGCGCCTTGTCTTGTTGGCTCATTTGGATGGAACTCTTCCGCCATGTGCTCCATCAATAAACATAGTTGTGCTGTAAATAAGCTTTAACAAGTACAGGATAATCAATGTATGGAATGCAACTTTAAGCAAAAGGAACTATACACAAGTATTTAAAATCTACTTGTTACCTCTTGTAAATCGGGTCAGAAGTATACCCTTCTAGGCGGTTCAATGTCCACTCTAAGTATTTATACCATCCTCTGTTATAAATATAAAATATTCCAGACTGTATTACTTAGCAAATTTTATATTTGTTATTGATATAAAGAAAGAACCTTGTTGCTGTAGACTTTCATCTAAGTTTTACTTTTTACCTTTACACGTTCAGGTTATTATTACTTTGGATTTATATATATATAATGGTACATTTATTTAGATAACCTAATATATCGTACTTACTGTGTCTCTACTTTTTTATATTTTATATTGCAACAAAAACGCTGGCGAACAATCAAAGTCGATGGAGGAAATGTGGAATTAATTTTTGTTTTCCAAGCAATAAACATTAAAAATTTACGTTGACATAAAGTTTTACTAAGTATATTTTTATGTAAATATAAAAAGTATACTAAGTAAAGAATTCATTAGTGTATATTTTCTGATGTCAGGCAGAAGTTTCTTTGAAACTCAATCCTCTATAAGTTTCTGAAGTGTGGACGCTCAGATAAAACTACATGATTCTCGGAAAGTCAACAACTAACAGATTCCGTAACGTTTATAAAAGGTAAAAGTTTTATTCAACTCCACGAATGCGATACTATTATTTTTTAATGGAAATTAAAATGAACTCGGCTAAAATATACCTAAGTTGAAAAAACTATATTTGAAATACCTTTAGGACATTAATACCAATCATAGTCATTAATACAGTATATTTATTTGAAAACTGAAAGCTAAATTTTTACTTTCCACAAATGGAGTTTTGTCCTTATAGGAATTTATATAACCAATGCTATACCAAAATAATAAACATAATAAACCAAAACAAAAATTACCAATTAGTTTAAATAAATGAGCATTAGTTCAACTTATTCTTAAATATGGATAATTAAATATTCTCTGAGAATTAGGATGATATAATTTTGCCAGTGATATATTTGCTTCAAGCTCGTTTATGGTTAGATAGTTTTGAGCTCGTCACAATCGTCATGATTGGCGGATTCTGATAGGATCAGCTAATGTATCAGTTCAAAAGACCTATTTACTTCGGTATTAATACAGTTTCTATCTCATTATTATACCTGAGTTAGGTTAATGTCTATCAATCTATAATTTTAAACTATCAATTTATAGCCATTGATAGTAGTAGGAATTGGTTGTAAATGAAAACTACGTTTATGAATTGATAAAATTGTCTTAAGAAATTTGTAAATAATGTGTATGTTTGTTTGGTTGAGTAGCCATATTCAGTGTTTGAGTTGGGATCGGTTTGGTTGTTTATAAGGCTTTTCTGTTCTTTTGTTCTCCAGTACTTTTCCGTTAAGTCACACCCAATAATAAACAATACAAATTTTTATCTACTTTTTTCCTCAAAGGTATCTTTAAGCCATTGTTTGTAAAAATGTATTAGCAAATTCATAGTAATGAATATATGATTTAACCCATTATGATGGAGAATATAAACAATGATAAGTTTAATAGATGTAAATAACTTTTACCACAGTTGTGTATTCTACTATTCATCTTTATTTGGTAACGTTTTAAGAACATTTATTAACAGTAATTAAATATATTATAACCCATATAATAAGTTTACTCAATCCCTTGAGCGTAAATTAGGATAACAATTGATGATAAATAATAATGTAATAAACAATAATGTTGGGGTTGATTAAGCAATTAGACAAATTATTTTATAAAAAATTATCATATATTCCAATTGTCTCCCTAACAGCAATGTGTTTGGGAGGCAATTATATCAACTTTTTCATCAGCTCATCAACTTACAAACAAATAAATAATTGTTATCCGAAAACTAACTACGATCACAATACTAAACTTCTTTTGTAATTCAGTTAATACAAACATGTTAAGATTGTTTTCTTGAAGTATCTTGAAAGTTCTTCAAGAAAATGATGCACATATCATTAGCAGTTTGCGAGGCGAGCAGCTTTTAGAAGCGCGTGTTTACTGTTAGAGCGCCGTAACATTAGCTCCGCACTGCTGGAGAACAACCGTCTTCAAGTGGAACTGTGAGATGCAAATACATCTCTAGTTCATAATAAAATGTAAAGTCAAATGAGAAACAATGCGAAGTTTGTCCATGAATGTTATTGAGCGACAAACAACGTAGAAATAATATTTATGTTAGAATAGTTTAGTTATTTAATTTATTTTGTTACAATTTTAAAGGCCTGCACAGACCGGAGCGATACTTTATCGCTGGAGCGACGCGATACTTTCCTGGAATTTTATCTGCGATACTTGAGCGATAATATCGCGGCGGGAAAAGGTGCTTCCACACCAGAGCGGGAAAAAGAGACTCACGGGAAGCCAGTACACCTCAGGGGAGCGTAGGGTGCGGTGACTGTGTGACTCTCAGTTAGTTTTTGTATAGTGTACTTACCAGTGTACTTATAGTGTGTTAACTTACCATGACATCGTCCGATGAAGAAGAATCGTTGCTGTTACTAGCCGTGCTAGAAAACGAAAGACAGAGAAAAATGTGGATACACGACATAAATAAAGAACGGCTGCATTTGGCGAGTACCATACGCTAATGCCCCAGTTACGAAAAGATGACAAAAGATTCTACATGAATCAGGAATGTTTTGACGAGTTGCTGAGTTTGATTGCTGACATTATTGAAAAGGAAAACATTGACATTATTGTGCTGTTGTGTTTGACATCACAGACAAAACTGAGTAGTTCATGGTTTGGCCGCATGGTATCGCTGCGATAAAGCGCTGCGAATGGTGCATGCAGCGTTACCGCGATACCATCGCTACAGTATCGCGATCGCCTCAGTATCGAGTATCGCAGTTCGCTTTGGTGTGTGCGGCTCCATAAGACAACATGGTATCGCACGACCCACTGGTATCGCACGCGAATTTCCAAGAAAAAGTATCGCGCCCGCTCTGGTATCGCACGGAGTATCGCTCCGGTCTGTGCAGGCCTTTAGGTAAGATATACAGAGCAGTGGCGGCCGGTGGTTAGGGACGCTGGGGGGGGGGGGCTCTTATCATTATTTTATTTATATTTAGTGAAGATAAGTAATGTCTGCTTCAGGAAAAACGGTTATGTCTTATGTCAATAAATAATAGTTCATCAAACAGGTATAATTCACACAGTTGAATTAAATTACAATGTAGCCTAAAAATCTTAATCACAATTGCTGACGAAAAGTCATCTCCGTTTTACATAACTGATAATCTGTTGTACTGCAGAGTATCAGTAATGTACAACAGAGATGACTTTTTAGGTCAATAAAATTGACCTAAAACAAGCAGTCGTTTTCCGTCAATTTTATTCAGTTATAAATCCGTTTAATGCTTAGGCCTACTTCATTATTCATGACATTTGTTTGATTTGAGGAAACAAATCAGACTGAAATAGTTTTGCCGCGGACAGGTGTGTTCTAAGAATTGATAGCTGTCCGCTACCCCGGATGTTAAGATGTCACACACTTCCTTTGCGACAATACATTTCCGGTCTTCAAACCATGTTTACGTCTGGGTTCATGTACGCTATTGTTCACACACTGGACTAATCTAGTTCAGGGGAGTTTATTATTTTATGTACTTCATATTTAAATTCTTTATCGCACTTGAAAGCCTTAATACAATCAATTGTTTTATGAACTGTAAAGGATACATCACAATGTAAGAGTATTTTGCCATTGACTATGTATTCATAGTCCAATGGCAAAAATAAAATAAATAAAAAAATCGAAATCCAGCAAAAATAAATAAATAAATAAATAAAAATAAAAAATCTGCATCCACAAGACATTTTGTAGGCCTACAGTTTTATTTAATGTCGCAAATCTAATGTTGATCTTTCCAAATAGGCCTACTTCATCAAATTATATACACGCCTTGATGTGTTTGTCACTCGTTTTATGTATCTGAACTATTTAGCTCAAATGTTTAATCTCTGAAATACCACCAACAGTTAAGGCACGATCCTGAATCCCTATAATCAAGCAAGTGTTACTGAAAAACGAGTTTTTCCAGAACTCCAGTTTTTGCGAAATCCAGCAAAAATAAATAAATAAATAAATAAAAATAAAAAATCTGCATCCACAAGACATTTTGTAGGCCTACAGTTTTATTTAATGTCGCAAATCTAATGTTGATCTTTCCAAATAGGACTACTTCATCAAATTATATACACGCCTTGATGTGTTTGTCACTCGTTTTATGTATCTGAACTATTTAGCTCAAATGTTTAATCTCTGAAATACCACCAACAGTTAAGGCACGATCCTGAATCCCTATAATCAAGCAAGTGTTACTGAAAAACGAGTTTTTAATTTTATAGCCACAGAGCCAGTTGGCCTAATTGTATAAATTTCTAAAACACTTTTGATGAAAACTATTTTCTTTTTGTTCAACTTTGCATTTGATTAATAACTAAATTGGGCCTTAGAAGCCCCAGGTTCTTCAAAGTAATTATAAAATTCAGTGTTTTTTCGTTCTATTACTTACTATAAGATTTATATACCTGGTGTAAATGTTGCTCATCTCCAACGCCACCTATTACACTTTCACCCATTTACATTTCCTCACAAATTTATATAATTCACTATTTCAACACAACGCACACCAACACGTACAACATTACGCACAACAGAACCCAGACGGACGACTGCATCGCGAGGGAACTGACAGTTACACTTTTGGCACTGCTCGGTTGGTAGCAGTGGCTAGAGCAGTGGCGCGCGCAGCCTAGGGCGCCGGGCAGAGCGTTGCATTAGCAGCCGTTGGGTGTGCCTGTGTGAGTGAGCTGCGCGTATGCGCGTCACCATTTGATTTTACAACAGCGCCAGGACGCCGTGGCCGGCGTCCGTCGCTCCGGCCCGAGCCGGCCGCGTTAGAATTAAAGACACAATCGTCGTCGATTTTGGATTTATTTTGGTACGATCTGTTTCTATCGTCAACTTGTGATCTATACAATTGTCATTCTCTTAAATAATATTTTTTTAGTTTATTTATTTTGATTTTTAATCAATTCTTTAGGAGGGGCGGCGTCCGGGAGTCCTTATGGGCGAGCCGCCACTGATACAGAGTTCAATTACTATTTAACCAAGCAATGTGAAAAGTACTTAAACTTTTAACCCTTTTATTACGAGAATGGTTGGATTGTTAAACTGTGATTAATAAGGGTTGTGTTGTAGATGTACTTAAATTACAAAATAATATCTACCAAGATACCAAATAGTACTCTACCAGATTAACTGTTCTTTCCGCCGCGCGGTGAGATCGGTGCGCCCGCCCACCCCCTGATTAGCTAGAGAGGGTTGTTGATAGACGAGGACTTTCAGGTCGTGAATGATAAATGAAGATAGCAGCACCTGGGCTCAGGTCGTCCGTCCACGTGGCTTCGTGGTTGGCAAGACGATGTTGATTGATTGGGAACTATATTTTGGCTATATTAACTTATTCAAACTAAGGCAATAGAACAAAGCATTGAAAACGGTCATAACGCGCCCTACACCGTGGCGCTTTTTCTGAAATATCAAACATCTTTGTTCTAGTAAAATAAGAAGGGTGCTTTTTTTAACAGTGTTTTTTATAATATCTTAAATGAAACTTGATTCATGAATTAGGCCTGAAGTGTTAAATTAAATGTTTTCGGCAAACCTGTTCAGAAAATACAAATAACATAAAACAATAAAAAAACTGGTAATTTTATTTATAATGTATATAACCAACAACCGAGTTACATGTAAGTAAAAATCATAACAATTATTGTTGTTTCTAAATTTTGTCAATATTACCGAAGGGTAATGATATCTAAGTTTACATTGCGTACATTTTCAAATTTAATACTAACGGAGTGGCGCACTCCTGATAAAATTTTATTCCCAAGTTTCTGTCTGTTACCTTGAATAGAAAATAATAGAACAGATACTACACCAACTCGTGGTCATTAGGGTTAATTTGTTTTCCCAGAATAGAAATGAGAGAATGGCAAAATTTTAAGCGAATTTAGGTCGACAAGCAATTAAGATCTAACAGTAGTTACTCTATCAGAAGTAATTATCAAGTGCATTCTTTAACAGTGAGTTTTGATTACCTCTTTTATATTTCTTTCTGAGAGTTTATTGTACCTACTAATTAACATACATCATTTACGTGATTTTATATTTGATTTACTATTAGTAATAGAAATGTAGCCCTCTAGGTAGTGTGGCATTTCTTCTAACATTTAAGGATTTACTAAGACTAAGAAATGCAATATTTAATAAATTAATTAGTTGAGGACTATAATTTAAGCAATCCTTAGGCAATTGGCTTAGGCCAATAATAACCACAGAGTATGTGCTAAATAATACTTTTACGTTTTTAATATTTTACGACGCATGAATTAACAATTTTTATTGGTTAAAAAAATTTAAAAAATTGTAACTTATATAGCTCAATGTTATGTGAAATTTCAGACCTGGTGATTGGTGTAAGCTCCCGGGACGTGTTAATCCCTGAACGTCACTGACGAGGGTGACGCCCCTCCGTGGCGGTACATCGCTGGCGCTGCTGCATGGATCCCCTAGAGTTTAAGAATTTAAAATACCAGGGAAAAGAGGTTAAAAATATTTTAAGACCGAGCCAAAAGTACTCTTAAAATAAGAACCCAGTTTATTACCTAGTTCAAACGAAGTATCTTGTGTAATCTTTACATTGGACAGCGAGGTAACTTATTTACCCATCATTTTTAATTTAAAATTTAAAGGCCAAAGTGGCAACGGCGTGTGTAAATTCTTTTGCAAAAGGATAAATTAATGCCTGCATTAATGTTTACTTAAGTCTTATGAAATATATCGATACTTAAGAGTTACCTAGTATAATAAATACATTTTAGTACTTTGCATCCAAAACTGATTAATTGTACATAAATCGTATTCAATATTTTTATATTCTTGTGAATGTAACCAAGGTCACTTTATAAACAAATGTCGTTGGTTTAGGATTTTGATCCGTAAAGTTTTAAAACACCAATTGAGAATTAGTGTAGGAATGATAAATAATTGTAACTTCTTACTAACGATTTTATACGCACTTAATTAAATTACCGCAAATATTATTTATAGTTGGTCATATTGTTACCAAAATGAAAAAAGTTTCCAAACGATTTTTAAGTTGTTTATATGCAGACCTAGAACTTTATTTGTTAACAATTCTTTTTTATTTGTCCCTAATATGAAAATTATTCACAAAGTTTTCTTTGGCTAAAAAATGATTTTAAACTTCATTGGCACTGATTTTCCAATAAGTGCAACTGGCCTCGCCACCAAAGCTGCCTAAATCGGCAGTCAGATGACAATGCTCATCATCAATCACGTCTTTTTTAAGAAAATTACAGAACCCACCAAATGATAATGTAATTAAGTTTATAACCTACATAGAGTAAAATAAAGTAGATAGGTAAAGTTTACAAAGCTTTCACTTAACTCTTATTATAAAAATAACTTTCAAATGATTAAAAAAAAAAAAAACTCAAACCCATTCTTCTTCGACAATCTTCCGGAAGCTAAAAACATCCAGCCTGATGTTTGCTAACAACGAAACTTTATTTGATAAATTGATAGTACATTGTCGATCACTTTAAAACTTTGAGGAATTTAACATTTAAGCGTTATGAGCGATATATTAAATACTTTCTAACACTAAAATTGATTTCCATAATAATAAAGAAATCGATATAGAATTTCAAAGATAAAAGATACAAGATTTATATTTTAGTTTGGCTATTGTTTAAAACCTATTTTACATTATTACAAGTATCATTTTAAATAATATTTGTAAATTATGTATTTCGATTACATCACAATCAAAGATGAATGTCATTACTAGATGTGCGGGGCATTATGTTAAATTAAGAACAAAACGGTCATCACCTGTTGATTTAATAAATAGAGCGGATCTAGTAATTCCTATCCTTGTGAAGCATGACAGAATGACACAACTTTAATTTCGACGGCTCTTTTGTTGGGTAAAAATCTAATTACCAGTCGTACATTGGGGATGAGCACAGGAACACAATACTCATGATTGGCTCAGTTTCCCTGTATAAGCCGGAACAGTCACAGATGAAAGGTGCCGGCTTCATCCCCTTATGTAATACCAACTGGACACATCTTGAGGCAACAGGGAGGATCAAATATCGTGGTAGTTGTGGAAATATTTTAAACATAACTTTATCCTACTTCAATGAAATACTGTATTTTTCTTCGTTAAATATATATCCTATTGGTTTGTTACTATCGAATCATTGTTTAATGTAAGGGAACAATCTTATTTCCTCATGTCGGGTAGAGTAGAAGCTAGTTACACGCTCTATTAGCTGTGAGCGCGACACAATGTGCTCAAAATTGACTACGTGTTGCAGTCGCTGAGGCGTTATCCCTACAAGCTACGACTGTTATTACTGCAAGTAGTGTAAAAGTAAGGCTTTTAAAACAGTTCAAGGTCACCCGAGCGATGACGTCATCGATGACGTCATCGAGGTCAATGACCCCATCGATGACGTCATCGATTGCATCATCGATGACGTCATCACCAATGACGTCACTTCCTTGACGTCACACCCATGACGTCACAGAAATGACGTGCTGATGACGTCATCACCCCTTACGTCACCAAGATGACGTCATCGATGTCACAAAGGTCAAGGTCACGCTGAAACCTAAAATTTTTTGGCACTTTTGCTGTTTCTCGCACTACGCTCCGAGTTTCAGTCACAGTTACCATGACCTTGACAACTTGGAGCGAATTTGCGATGAGAAACAGCTAAAGTGCTGAGGAAACTTGAAGTTTGCAACGTGACTCTGCCTAAACCGTCATGTGACACCGCTCGGGTGACCTTGAACTGGCCCAAAAGCCTTACTTTAACCATTACTGCAACCGCGATGTGCACCCTACGACAGACACCGAGCGACTGACTGTCCGGCCCCGCGCACTCTAGGTATATGGGAAGTGGTGGGGGGAACTGCGAAGACCTCGGGAAACTCGAAAATGTCAAGCCAGGTAGCACCGTTTCGGTGCTACCTTAAATTTACATGTTAAAGTGTGATGACCTTGAGGTCGACTGTGAACCTGGGGCTTAGGATTGTGTTTAACAGCTTGACGTTTTCGCCAGAGTTCAAGTGTGGTGACCTTGAACTGGTTAAAATTAAAACTGCACAGCAGACTGCACAACACGGATGTGCACCCTACGACAGCTGCCGAGCGACTGACCTCCAGGCCCTGCGTACTCAGATATATGGGGAAGTGGTGGGGGCAAATTTCAAGGTCATTCAAACGGAGTTTTAAAAAAGTCAAAGAGTAGAACCTGCAAAATGATTGTTGCACAATTTGCAGCCAGTTAGCTGTTTTAGTTTAAATTCAATGCAACGTTCAGGGCAACAAGTGTACTTATGCCCTCTCATTTGGTACACATGGAATGTCTTCAACTTCGGTTTCGGCTTCTTCCAAGACTTGCACTTACACATGCACTGACCAAAAGCTTCACATGTTCTACAAGCCAGGCCATCCACCACATCAATGTCATTTGGCCATGAAAAACATTTCTGTTCGCAACAGTAGTTGAGTTGACTTTCCATGTTGCTGCGATGAAGGTGCGCAATGAAATAATGCTGTAGTCAGTGAGAGTGCACCTTAAATAAACTCAGTGGAGGGGGAAAGGTCAAGGTCATTCAAACAGAGTTTTAAAAAAGATGACTAGTCGTCCTCCTCGTCCGTCGTACTTGGAGAGCTGTCAGACGAAGAGCCCCGTGCAGGTGCTCTCCAGATGAAATGTATATCTATTTGAAAGCGCAGGCCGGGATCTTGTACCATCAACTCCTTCAATCTATTACATACCAATTCCACTTTGTACACATTGTTAATAATCAACACCCAAGGCTTTGGCTGAACATAACGTGTAGTTGAGTCAGCCTCGCAGACAGTTACATCTTTCGGTGATATTGGAGTGTATAAATGTGTAAAATCTCGTTGCTGAGGCTGGCTTGAAGTTGAAGGTTCTGTGCCGACCCTGGTTGCATCAAAATTCAAATCCATTCTACATTCAAGAGGTCCAGGGTTCCCGTTGAATACATTGAGTAATTTTTGATACAAGACTTCCACTTCTGTCGCATCCTGTAAATGAACAGTCCACCGCAAGGGAAATGCTTCGTCCGTAGTGGAGTCAACTTGAGAAAGAGTTCCTTCCGCCATGGCAGCTAAGCAAGGAATGAGGTGAGCTGCAGTCAGTTGTAACATTATCGAAAAGTAGAGGGGGAAATTTCAAGGTCATTTAAAATTGGGTTTTAAAAAAGGAAGGAGTGGAGGGGAAAGTTCAAGGTCGTTCCAACATCAGTAGTGGAGTCAGCTTGGCTGATGGTGTTGTCCGCCATGGTTGCTTGTCGAACAAGGAATGACGGGTGATGTGATACTCATGCAGGAACATGGTGAAGTGGTGGGGGAAGTTTCAAGGTCATCCAAACGGAGTTTTAAAAAAAGGAAAACCTACAAAGTAACATTGAAACTTTCCAACTGATGGTGGCGGGCGTTTTCTTCTGCAACCTTGCCGACACATGTGACTATACCATATAGTATGAAAAGTACAACCATAATAAGGCCGAACAATAAAAGATAGCCGTTGACTATCATGATATTTTCTGAGTGGATCTGCTTTCTTATTATCTCCCTCTCTTGCATCCTCTTCTCTAACTCGTGGATGAAGTCGCAGCATGCGTGAGGACATCTTTCATCTGTTGGTAGGTTTGCCATTGTTGATGTTGTCGGTTTGGCTGTTGAAGATGGAATGAGGTTTCTAATCGTGATGTGCCATGTACACCAATAGTGAAGTGGTGGGGGTAGCAAAGCAGTGGAGGGGGAAGTTTCAAGGTCATTCAAATTGTGTTTTAAAAAAAACCTATCTTGTTACTGAGCTAATATGTCAGTAACAAGATAGGTGTTTTTGCTCTTTTACTTCTTTAATATAATGAAAAAATAAACATATTCTACAATGGTTAGAACAAGAAATACAACTGCTAGTCAGCTGAAGTAATCCAAGTTGTCCGGCTCGGTCTTCATGGACGTCGGTGAGGAAGCTGTCGATGAGTGTCCAGGCTCTTCCTTTGGCTGCCGGGTGTTCCGTATATTGCAAGCGTAGACTTGCACATTTATACGGTAGCCTCTTGCCACCATTAGCTGCAACTCCTTGTACAAATCGTTCAGCTCCTGTTGTGTCTTGATAGTCACCTCCTCATAGCTGGCACAGCTTACGTTGAGAGACATCCTGATGTTGCTAGGTTGGCTGCTGGAGTAGAAATGAAGCCAAGGCACAGCGCTTGGAGGTATATGAAAAAGTGGTGGGGGTGTTTGCATTCAAACAGGTTTGACTTGTAGCGTGGTGGGGGTAACTGTGAAATGCAAAGGTCAAAGGTCAAGGTCACCCGCGAAGTTTAAAAAAAAAATGCAACTTATCAATATGTGACAAACTTCACATATTGATATGTTGCATTTTTTTGTCTTTTGTATTTTTTGTTTTTTTATGGTTTATTTATTTATAAAACGTTACAATAACATATTTACAACAGTAAAACTTAAATCTAACACTGCTGCTTGTCGGCGATGTGGATGGTCAACTCGGTGGAATTGCTACCCATGCAACCGTGGGAAACCAGGTAGAGACAGCCGGGTTGGATGGAGCGCAGATCCTCGTTCTGGAGGAGATGGACGAACCGTTTCGGCAGGTAGACTTGGAACTTGGGCTCATCCCCCGGAGTGAACGGTGCCTCGCTAAGACTGCAGCAGATGGCCTCTCCAATTGTAGTCTCCATCTTCTTCATGGCGTGGATAATGTAGTGCTTCTCGTCTTTATGTTCGGAACACTTCTTGACGGGTAGTATGGTAGATTTGGAGTGAGCATTGAACTGCTCAACCAAAGTTTGCAGGAACTGGTGAGATGCCATGGTCGAGATATAGATCGTCTTCTTCGTATTCTTGCTGGGAGATGTTGTCGTCTCGGAATCTCGAGTAATACTCATGCCAGGTCCCGGTCTGCTCCTCACTTATATAACCCCCGTTACCCCCACCACTCCCCATTTCCCCACTTTGAAGGTAAGATGCGAGTTTATAGGCGTTTTTTAAAGCGCAATGTCTATCTTTTTCATGTTCTGGACTTTTAGTACAAATACAAACATTTTCCATCGTATACTTGTAATTTTTATCCAATTCCACATCATTAACCGGAACATGAGTAAATCCTTCGATCCATCTTTTCTTTTCCAGCCCCTTTGTGTAAATATTGGTAAACTTGTCTGAAAAGTGATGCATAATGTGATACAAGTCCGTGTAACTTGTAAAACCATCATACCAATCGATATGATGGAAGTGTTTTGAAATCCATCTGTTGGTAGTAGCGGCTTTACTGGTTAAAGATGAATAAGAACATGGTGGTTTAAATAAAAACGAATAAGGAACACTTGTATTGATGTCGAAAAACACAAGTTCTTTTATGATAAATCTATCATCATTACCCCGAAACGCTTGGAACTCAATTATACCAGGTTTGGACTTTACTTGTTCTTCTTCCTTGTCCATTGCGAAGATCACTCGTCTGCTCATGACGAAGTCCAAAGGTCAACTGATTTCCACACCACGGTAGGTACGACTTTTATACCCGGCCGTACAGTTTTTGGCGCGTTGGTGTATATTTAACGTGGGCACCGTCCCCGGTAGGCCTAACCCCACAAAGTGTTTGATATTGTTTTAAAAATTAACCATTGCTGTGTAGTTAATTGTCATTTAGGTTTCCATCTTTACATTTTCCTTGTTTTCATTTTCATCACTAACACTTGATTCTTCTCCTCCTTCTTCTTCCTCTTTTTCATGTTTTACTGATTTCTTATGTAGTTGAGCGTACTTTTCCAATTGTCTCCACATTTGTACTTCATGAGGAACCCTATTGAATATAGAAGTATCTACAGGTCCGTACAATATAGGTGCGTCCGGTTGTTTGTCCAAAGTGTCTTCCAGATAATCTTTAATAATTGAACTTGAAAACACCAGTTGTCTCAAGTATCTCGTTATTGGTTCAGTTGCACAAGTTAGAATAAAAAACTCTTCTCGATTAAGTTGAATCTTGTTATCATGTCTTGTTGTGTCTCTAAACCGCAACTGATGATCACCACGATGTTTAACAATATCGATTTCCACATTTGAATCCAAAAGGCCTACTCTTGTCTTTCTTCCAAACATGTTACTACTTAAATAGCATTCTAGCAGATGCAAGTGTTTCATAAACGATTCCCAAGCAGTGTCCGTAAACAAAATCATTTTGGGTCCATGAGTTAAAATTACAGTAGGGGAATAATCTGTAGATTTCATAACACCGATTAAAACACTTTTGTCCAAACTGGAAGAGATTGGGTAAAATATTCGCAAGAATACCTCACTTAATATGTTAGGAGAAATATTATCTTCAATATCCCTTTTCCTCTTGTGTGCATTCTTTCTTCTTCTACCTTTTTCCTCAACATTATTACTGGCGTGGAGTTGTCCGCAAGCGTTGTGTTCATCTCCCTCCGGTTGACCTTGAAGATCTAAAAAGTCGGATATCTCCTTCTCAATATCTACTACATTTTCTTGTGTACCACTAGGAGAAGCCATATTGAATAAGATGCTACCCATACAACAACAGGCAACAAACTGATAAGGAGCGAGCTGAACGCTCCGCTTTTATACTCGCGGAATGCATTGGAATGTAGGAAAACCGGTCTTTTACAATACATTTTTAACAATTCCAGTTAAAGGTGTGTATGTTACGATTTTATCATGTAGAATTAAACAGTATGCAGTTGTATTAGCTGATATAGGCGCGTTGAATTCCATTTCTATTTTTATATCTACACTTGATGATTTTACCGATTCATTTTGTTTAGAACAATCGATTACAACTATAGGGTAACCATCTAAGTATTTTTCTGGTGATAGTAAAGGTGCATTCGTTTTACCATAATATGAACTTTGGAATCTTGCATACATATCGTACAATATGCTGTACTTTTTATTAGCGAATGACACATTTAAATTATCGTATGGAAAAAATTGTGAATTTAAATAAACTTTAATATTTTTCAAGTTGCAATGATCAAATTGGCCTGCATGTTTGGTGATGGTGTCTCTTCTGCCTGTTTGTAAACCAAATATAATATACCTGGCTCGTTCCACATAATTAGATGTTTTAACTGTCCAAGTGTGTCGATCCGTAGGTGGCAAGCTGGGATGTTCATGAAATTCCCAACTTCTAAAAGGAATTACAATATCACGATCAGCCTTTAACTTTCTTAATAGTAGCATTCTATGCTCGTCAGCTAATTTTACATGTGGAACTCTCCATACAATTTTGTCTAATGTTAATTTCCATTCTAAAGTTGCATCTGTTGTACCGTCTGGAGCTTTAATAATATCTTTATCGTTTGAAGATCTCAACAAAACTAATTCTTGTTTAACGTTTAATATTATTTTCCTATAATCTTCAGCAAAACCAAGCAACAAACGTAACGGAATATGAAAATCAAAATTTCCATTTGTATCTGGAGTGATTGTGTCTTTTGCAGGTAAAACCCATCCTGCAGGTTGTATTAAATTGGTTTCATTAGGTGATATAGATGTTAATCCCTTTAAAGTTGTTGCAATACCTACTTTTTTAGTAGAATCAACTGTTACACCTGATATTTCACATCTAATTTCATCAAACAGGAAAGCCATGGGATTATTTATAAATGGAACTGTTGTACCAGTAGTAGTACCGTCCTTTTTAGTAACTTTTCCTTCAATATACAAGTAACTTTCACATGGTAGTGTGTAAATGTCTTGATTTTGTATGGGAATACGAATTTCATCGTTATTGTTTAATTTTGATGAAGTGTAAGGGTTGTGGGTGTGATATTCTTTTTCCCATAGGGTTTCGTCGAATGTTGGACCCTGAGCTATATCCAGTATATCCATTATCGGTTACTTTTAATCCAATTCTCTCTAAGAAACGAATGTTCTCGCGTGTTAACTCCTCCACAGCTGAAGAGCTACTAATGCGGATTCCCGTAGGTTGTTCGCTTTTAAATGTTAAACCCATGATTTTGTATTAAAGTGTTGATTTTAAATGTAATCTAACCATAATAGGCTCTTCTCGGAAATCTATCAAGTTACCGTCTTGATCCAATACGTTCAACACGATGTCTGAAATGAAAGTGGTGTTCAAAGGTAGATATACCAGGTTTTGCGGCTTTTCAACAATTTTAAATCCAGGTGGTACACTGGGGTAAAAAGTATGTATTATATGAGTATTTGCTCCATCTCTGTAAGCTCCTTGTATAATGTTACAAGTTATGTCTATACTATTGACTTTTAATATTGTTACAGTTTGTTTACCGGAATGTGTTTTATTTGGTTCTAAAATTGCTCCATCTTTGGGAAATCCTAATAAATCACCAATTGAGTCTGACTTACTGAAATCTATATAATATTTTGAAGTAAGCTCAGCTTTCATTGTATTGTTATTACCTTTTAGCGTTATATTGTCTTTTCCCATTTTATTTTGCAAAAATTCATTAATATGATCAATTTCATAAGAACCTGTGGGTAGAGTGCAAACTTCCAAGTCTGTAAACTTCCCACTGGCATCTTTTCCTTTATAATAATGCAATAAGTTATTTTTACCTTCCGTAACATTGGGAATAGAGTTGTAAGTTGTAAAATCCAACAGTGCTGCCTCCCAAAATCTTCCTTTTTGCAAGCGTAACGCTGGAAAAAGGATACTTCGTAAAGTGGACGATTTTCCTGTTAATGATACCGTATAGGAAGACATCTCAATAGTGACTGATACTTTTAGCTAGGAATTCCAAACATAAATGGCCGCATATTGAAGTATTATCAGGTTGTTCTCTTTTATAGTTGTAATATATGTTTTTAGCAGATTTAAAGTAATGTTCAAGTTCTTTAGGTGGTGGCAAATTTCCAAAACTATCAAAATAATATACATTACTATTTAGTTTCTTATAACACACCCAATGGGTGCCGGGCCCTTCAGTATTATCCAAATTTACGATTCCAGTCTCATTTTTCCATATTTTCTTTGGTAAACTGTCTTTCATAAATACTCCGCGGAAAAATGGTATTTTTAAACAGGAAATATATTTAAATAATTCAACATTAGTCAACGCTTTATGCGGTATAACCAATTGATTTCTTTTATTTAATATGCACGATACGGTCTTAGGTATAGACCAGCCCCGTTTTTTACCATTGACCATATTGTCGGTTTTTTATTATTTTTCCTTGGAGAACGTCTTTTTAGTCTAATATTACCACCATGTTTTCTCTTGCTTGATCCTTTTTTATTCTTACCCCTCCTTTTTCCACCTCCTACCGCTGTTTTAGCCTTCATACCTGCTGTTACCGCTAAAGCTGCTGCTTTTTCCGCAATACTAGCGTCACTAGACTTTACTCGTTGCCAAGCTATATTCGCTAGCTTTTTATCAGCGATTGACCTATTTTTTGAATCGGTAAACGTGGAATATGCGATATCGTGTTCTTTACAAGCCTGATCTAACTTATTTATGCCTGGATCACCTCTTTCCAGTCGTTTTTTCAATTTAGTTCCTGGTCCGCAATACTGATAACCTCCCGGTATATGAAATTCGTATGGTAAAGCGTCTATTGCTCTATTTACGATAGATCCTACTGGAATTCGATTTAAGGCTTTACTTAATAGAGAAACCGCTGTGGACGTGATCCCACCTCCTTTCCTTACAGTGTCTCGATATGGACTGGTGTAATGAAATGCCATGATTGTCTTTTATATTCGAAAAGCGTAACCTATGTGTTACCTCTATGACAGGTTGCACATAAATGATGTAATTTATGGTGTTATTTAATTAAATATCAAAAGTACCCCAATCTGTTGATCTAAACTTTTGTGTATTATGATTAAAAAAGTATTTATAAAGAATTTCTTGTTTAATCCATGCACTTCTCATTTTTTCATCAATAGGTTTATGTTGTCCGGCTGCAATATAATTATGCATATCAAATAATAAATTACCTATTACTTTAACAAGAAAATTAACAGTTACAGCGTTATCAGCATAATCAGGGTCTGCAACATTTGTTAATCGTTTGTTATCACAATTCCACCATTGTTTTCCAGTTGGCTCTAATTGTATTATCTGTTCATAAGTAACAGCATCACCAGGCTTTTCACCAATACCTAAATTTGTCAATGACTTTCCTTTACCATCCCAAACACTATTGTTTTCTTCAAGTAAAGTAAACTTTTTATTTCCCTGTACAAATACATCTCCTTGTCGTGTTACTACTTGGTCTTGTTTCACAAAACCAGATGTTTCTTGTTTTAAAGTTTCCTTTATTTGCCCCACCGTTGCACCATCTGATGGTGCAGAACCATCTTTTACATTCGCTAAACAATTACCAAAGCAATCAATAATTCCTACATCACGTGTAATACAATGATCTTTGATGTATTTTAAATTTACAGCATCATTTTCATTCTTTGGATAACCTATATCGTTAATAACAAATTTATAAAAAGAAAACCCATCTTTTGTCTTTTCAGGTATTATAGAATGTAAATAGCGTCTATTTATGCTGTCTTTTTCATCTACAGGGTCTGCTACGTTAGATATACTTCGATTTTCAGCATTATACGTTTTTCCATCTAATTTTAACGTATTTTTCAATTCCGATGATGAATAACCTCTGTTTATTGCATCAGCGTTTTGATTTGGCTTACCGACGTTGGAAATTCTATGATTACCCGCGTTATATGTGTTTTTGTCTAGTTTCAGTGTTGGTAATATCTCTTTTTTTAATACTTTTAAATTTATTGCATCATTTTCATCTGTGGGATCATTAATGTTTTTTAACCGTTTATTACTAATATCATAATCTCCATCAGGTGTTTGTGGTAAGCCAGCACCTCTTTTTAAAGTATTAAAGTAATATAATCCATCCGAGGAATATCGTCCGAACTTGTCAACACTCATGGTGCAACTGAATAACATTCTAGAGTGTAACCCATTTTTATAATATTAGTCTCGATTTCTAACCCGTATCAGTTTTTATACAAATTCTTAGTCTTTATCAGTTACATTTTCATCGCTCCCGGGACATTTAAAATATTTAAAATTTCCACTAACTAATGCTCCGTCTGATTCATTTCGAAACACATGATTTTTATGAATAAATTGTTCACCAGACAATTTTCTAAATCCGCTAAATGAATTTGGATCTGCAATTAATATATTTTGATAATCATTTACATCCATTAATTTAAATCTTTGCTTATTATAAATAAACTCTTTATTTGCACTGTCATATTGTAATGTTTGTCCTACAGTTGCAGCATCATTTGGATCTCTTCCATTATGCAAGTTTTTTATTACTTTATTTTTACATGTAAAAAATCTAAAAGAATGATCTGGATCTAGATGTACGGTTTGTGATAAAGCAGCTGCATCTTGAGCAGTATAACCCAATCTCATATTTGATAACCCTTTACCCATGCAATCCCAAGCATTATTTTTGTATGTTAATAAATTAAATTTTTCATTACCTTGAACAAATTCATCCCCTTGCTTTGATACTACTTGATCTTGTTTTACAAAAGAGGTTGTTTCTTGTTTTAAGGTTTCCATCATTTGACCCACTGTTGCACCATCTGATGGTGCCGAACCATCTTTAACATTCGCTAAACAATTACCTAGACAATCAATAACTCCTACATCACGTGTAATACAATGATCTTTTATATATTTTAAATTTACAGCATCATTTTCATTTTTCGGATAACCTATATCGTTAATAACAAATTTATAAAAAGAAAAACCATCTTTTGTCTTTTCAGGTATTAATGAATGTAAATAGCGTCTATTTACGCTGTCTTTTGCATCTTTAGGATCATCTACGTTGGATATACGTTTATTTTCAGCAGTATACGTTTTTCCATTGAATTTTAACGTATTTTTTAATTCTGATGATAAATAACCTTTGTTTATTGCATCAGCGCTTTGATTTGGCTTACCAACATTGACAATTCTATGATTACCTGCGTCATATGTGTTTTTCTGTAGTCTTAATGTTGGTGATATATTTTCTTTTAATACTTTTAAATTTATTGCATCGTTTTCATCTGTGGGATCTTTTATGTTTTTTAACCTTTTATTAGTTATATCATAATCTCCATCAGGTGTTTGTGGTAAACCAGCACCTCTTTTTAAATTATTTGCGTAATATAACCCATCCGAGGAGTAACGTCCGAACTTGTCGACACTCATGGTGCAACTGAATAGTAATCTAGGGAGTAACGCATTTTTATGAGATTACCCCACGGTTTCGGAGTTCATCCACTAAAGCCACCCATTCGTTTTCTAATCCAGTATGACCCGCTTCTTTAGCTTCATGTATTAGTTTCATTCTATCCACCAATTTATTGATATTATTGTAATAAATCACATTTGTGTTATATAGTTTCTTCATTAAACCTGTACCCGTAACGGACTTACTTCTTTTTCTTCGTTCCTGAGCACTTACATCCAAAGTGGATGCCATAAATCTTCGTTTTACAGGTTTTCTTTGTGTTAACGGCATTGTTTGTCTTCTAGTTGGTATTAACTTGGATACAAATTCTTTATATTTTAAAGACTTAGATCTAAAAGGAGGCTGGTCAGGTAAATACTTTCTCCTATATGCATTTGTCTGTTCCAAAATATTTTTATATGCTTCCATGTCTTTTTCTTTCACTACCGATACTGAAGGCTTATTTTCAAATAATAATTCAAATAATCCTTTTGTGCCCTTATACCTTTGATCAGCAATGACAATATTATCATGTTCGTCAACGTTTAACGGGCTATTACCTATCATTAAACCATCTTTTGTTAATCTCGCTCCATAACTATGGTAATTCTTATTAGGAATTGTTCCGAGTAACATTTTTACCATGTATTTCCTTCCTAAAGGTCCTTTGTTATGAATGTTTTCACCCAACAAGCTTATGTTTGACGGACCTTCCCTTGCTTCTTCTTCTTTTTCCTCTTCACTAGCAGTTGATACATCTTCATGTCCTCTTTTAGCTTTTACTTCATATAATTCTCTTATACCACTATAGTCTGGTGATTCTAGCTCTCTTTCAGGTTCTCCGCCGGTAAAACCACTATATGTAGAGGATTCCAGGTCTTCATCACTAAAATCTTCTGATTTTACATTTTCTCTTTCAAACTTTGTAATAGGTGCAATTGCATCTCCTTCCAAAACGGGTTTAGCAAATTTTTTGTTTAATTGTTTCAAGGGTTCAGTAATAGGTTTAAAAGTAGATTCAAGAAATTTCTCCCTTTCGCTAATACCTAATTTTAATGCTCTGTTTTTATCTCGAATAGAATCACTAAGTGATTTTATTTCCTTTATTAACTTTTCTTGGTTAACCATGTTTGTAGCAAGACGTGTTGTACAACAATGAATGTTTTACATCATGATCAGTGTATTAGTATAAATTTATCAAATCCTATCCTGTATCGACCATTGTTTAGCGGTTGTTCCTTCATAATTGTTAAAAACCCATATTTTTCAGCCCAAGCCTTTCCACACAACTCTTTAAATCGTTCAAATGGCATATCCGCACTTACATGGTCATAATATGTGTGTTTTAGGTTGGTTTCATCCTGTTTAAATACAATTAACATGTTTGCATTGTCTCTAATGAGCTGTTTCGGTATTTTGCTGTAAGTTTGACCAATATAAATGCTATCTATGTTGTTATGTCGACCCATGGCGAAGTAATTTCTTATTGTATTTTGATTTTCACAAGATACGTCGTCAAATATGAATACTGAGAATGGTTTAGCCTCTTGCGGTTGCATGACACTCTCGCTCGCGTTGAATTTAAAATATTTAACTTCAGGCACATTATTGAGTATTTGTTCCAATAACTGATATTTTGGTTGTTGTAGTGACTTTGAAAATACATATAAATTATTAAAACGTAATCCTTTAGGGTTTGTAATCAAATTGAATACTACATTTGTTTTTCCACAATTGGAAGGACCGGTAACCAGACAACGCACCGTGTTTGGTAACAAAACACCGTGTTTCCCAGTATTGAATTGAGAACCATCCACTGTGAGTTCATCTATATTATTAATAGTAAAATTGTCTTTTTGCGGTATTATCTCCATCCTTTGTAATGGTTCAACCCAAAATGATGCTCTATCATTATATTAGATCCTTTTTAGGTATCCAAGAATCTTCCGTTTTATTAAATCCTAACCATCGTACTTTAACCTTATCCTTTTTTCGTTGCAACACCTTTTCAACTAAATATACATCACCTACTGTTGATTTTAACATTTCATGTCCATAAAACCCTCCTTCAAGCAATTGTCCTTTATTATCTTTTAAAATGTAAGTTTCTGGTACTGTAGGTTGCACCTTAAATACGGTAAATACCTCATTTGTCCAGTTCGGAAGATATCTTTTACTGAATACACCTTTGTATTTGCTTATTCGCACTTTATCGCCAACATTAAACCTTTTAGGCTTTAGTTTTTCAACTTTTGGTTTAGTATTCATTTTTATACGTTTTAATACAAGTTTTTCATTTTTATTAGTCACCTGGCTTGGTTTCATACCGATAGTTCTATGAAACTTGTTATTGTAATCGCTTATAAGTTTTGGTAACACATCAATCCATACGTGTGATCCTCTGTTGGAAAACATCTTATACATCGCACCTTTTAAAGTTCTGTTAAATCTTTCAATTATTGATGCTTTTACCTCTGAATTGGTTGAGTAATGGTTAATGTTGTGTTTTTTCATTAAATTTGCAAATTCCTTATTAAAATATTCTTTTCCATCATCAGTTTGTAAATGTTTTATAGTATGTTTGTCTCTTTGTATAGCTGTTTCCATTGCTTTTGTAACACTTTTACCGCTTTTATCTTTTAGTGGTAAAGCATCTGCCATTTTTGAAAAACAATTAATAATAGTCAATATGTATTTAAATCCTCTATTTTGTTTACTATAAGGAATCATTTCGATTAAATCCGCTTGATATAAATCATTTATTCCTTTTATCACTGTATTTCTTCGTGGAAACTTTCTTCTTGCAGGTTTATGAAGTTCGTTGACAATTTCTTGCTTCAAGTTCTTCATATTGCAGGTTTGAATGTTTCATGTATCATATGTATAATCACAATGAATGTTGTCTTGAATATTCACATCATTTATATAGGTCAAGGTCATCCAAACTTGTGTAAAAAAATGGGGAACACGGCGTTTGACTTGCCGTGTTCCCCATTTTTTTACGGAAGGAGAAAGGAATAAGGTCGAAGTTGTAGAAGGACGAAGAATAGGTTACTAGTTGATAGGGTTTAGAGAGTAGTGGCCGAAAGGAAGAGTATGGATTTTATCCGGCATAATATGCCTTTTATCATCTTGAGCTGATAGTGCTCTTTTAACTTCAGTGACACTGTAGACCTCATGTTTAAAGCTTCTGATAGTGTTGAACGTTGCAGACATTGTAGAATCTTCAAACAAGCAGGTCTTGTAATGGTCAAATGTCACATGTTTCTTTAAGTATGATGTTTTGACTCCTTTAGCTTTCTTCACTGTCGGTATGTCATTTTCCATATACATCTTGAAGGAATATAATTTGGACATCAGCGCAACTATTTCCTCCAAAGGCATTCCATTTGCTTCATCTTTAAATTTTCCAATTACTTTTTTATTCTTTTCATTATAATTTGGATGGTTCTTTGGATAGTCAGAGAAGTCAAAGTCGTCTTTGTATGGGAAACTCCTTAGATCTTCATACATGTCCAAAGTCTTTAACCAGTAGATGAACGCGTCGGTATCCATGTATGCAACTCCAATGTTGTCTCTTCCGTAGTGTTTAACCATTTTGTTGTAATGGAAATCATACATCAGAGTTTTACTTATATCCAAAATCGACATTCCAATGTATAACGGACGATCCATCACTATTGTTGTTTTCTTCATACTAACGGCGACTAGATCTTCGTTTATAATCATGGATGTTCCAAAATTTGGTTTTTGCACTAATTTTTCCAATTTCCTAGGATCACTTACTAATTTTACAATCTTGTGTTTTCTTTTGTTTTCTAAGGTCTTCCCAAAGATGGCGTTGTTCATCAATTTATAAAAGTCATTTTCAAATGCTGATGTTGCTGCTGCTCTTCTTGTAGTGTTGGAATCAATATATGGTTTCAACCAACAAGACTGGGTGAATTCAATTGCTCTATGAATTCTTACTAAACGTAGACCCAATTCAAGAGCTTGTTGAACTACCCAGTAGTGAGCCACATACCGATCTTTATTCTCCAAGGTCATCATCAATTTTGGCCATCTTCCTGTTGGTGAAACTTCAGTCTTGGCTAAGAGAGGCAAGTCGTAGTGATGATCATGAAGGTGCTCTGGATATTCAAAATCACAGTCCAAAATATAGCCTTTTGAACCATTCTTTGGAATCTGTGAGATGTCACCGATGGTGGCTGGGTCGATCCATTTGAAGTCAGCGTAGGGAAGCGGATTTGACATTGCCCAACCATAAAGGTTGTTTGCGTCAAAGTAGCCAAGGTAGACCGATAGTTGTCTCTCGTCGAAGCCTGGGATGTACTTGTTGTTAGCTTTCACATGACGTGTTACAGCTTGTGTCAAACCGCCTCGTACACCAGATTCTATCATGAGCACCATATCAATATCTGTTAGAAGTTCCAATCGACAGTTGGTTGACTTTAGCATAGCTTGCCATGCTAATCCTGGAGATGTGTACGAGTGTAGAGGGTCCAGTCCATAGGCGGAGAAGCAGGTGTTTCGAAATTCTTCCATCACATCGCACAGCAGAGTTACATCCAATTTTATGTAAAAGTCAGAATATTCCCCTAAGGTTTGAATGTTTAGTTGGTTCCAAACATTACAAGCATGATTGTAGTCTTCAACGGTGATTGCACTTTCATTTAACTTGCTATTGAAGGCTTCAATCGGTGGCAGACTGGTTTCTTCAAATTTTTCTGCAGAAGTTATGTAATCATAGGGGAACACTCCTTTACGCATTACTAAGTCCAATTTATCTTCAGGTACAATTTTGCTGGTTTCTTTTAGGTCTTCTCTTCTTAGGTTCTCAGACAATTTACTCAAACTAGATGACATAAATCTATAAGAGTCTACGAAGCGAAGTTTAATTTTACCTACTGTTTTTGAGAAACTGATGTACTTTTCCAATGTTTCAGCTAATACTTCAATTTTTCCATCATCTCGTCCTAACTCTGGGATAATGAAGTGAGAGTCATAGCCGCTAAGATTGTGTAACACGACAGGGATAAAGTTTGGCAGTTTGTAATTTATATTGCATGAATTACAAGCAGCTCCTCTGTATAACCCTGTCAGGTGATCGTGATCTCTTACTTTTTGATTTTCTTCACTGAAACTCTTCTTGCATAAATAACATCTTGTTGCCGAATTGCATTCTTCTTGTTGATTTTGGTTCAAAGGTTCCATAGGTACAACATTACCGTATAAGCGTTGCGCCTTTTCAGCAATGTCGTACAACTGGTCTACAAAATACTTAGCGGCTTCTTCACCACGGTAGAGTATTGGAGTGGATGTTAAGCCATAGTCTTGCAATTGTTCTTCAGGTAAAGTAGATTTCACCAATAAGCAAAAACTGTTAGGTTGATGCAATTGATATTTGGTTCTTCTAGTTACTTCACCATCCGGAAGTTCCTGTGGCACTAACGTGGATTCAAAGTCAGCGTAGATAACTAGTGGAATCCGGTATTGGTGAACTGTTTTATTGAACTGGACAAGTGCTCTAGATGGTGGTGGCAGACTAATCTTCACTTCATAGTTGTCATTACAAAGACGTTGGTGTTCTGACAACCACTCTGATCCTCCACGTCTCAAGTCTTTATTTGTGAAACAAAAGCATCTCTTACACACTGTTACTCTAATTTTATTTTTAGTCACTTGTCGTCCAACCAAAGTTTCAAAGTTCTTGATGTAAACATAATGTGATATTTCACCTTTGGTCAATAGCAGTAAATCCGTATGATTTTGACGTTCAGTCTTTGTAACTCGTAACGGGTATACGTTATTTGATTCGTCTAAACCAAACACATTAACTGAAACTCCTGGGTTTTTTCTTTCAAATTTAGCAACATCATTAAGACTAACAGGATACGACATACCTTGGAAGTTATAGCGGTGTTGAACAGCTTCGTATGCTATGCTAGGTCTACAGGCATTAGGTTCCACATATTTTGCTAACATTGCATACCGGAAACATTCATTATCCTCATTTTTCACATTGATACATGATCTTGTATCTCGGATCACCTTTGGTAGAGGGATAAAGCTGCTTCCTCTCATACCATATCCATGCTTGTGAACCCTCACATCCATACCTTCAATTGATGATAGCGTCCAGCCGGATCCTCTTCCTTCATGTTCTTGAAGTTTCACTAGCAGTTCAACCAAACATTCTTCTAAAATTTCGTTGATATCAGATGTGGTTGTAAGGGTTCGGTTTTTAGCAATGAATGCTCTCAGTGAATTTTCACCATCGGTATTAGTAAACATAGCCTCCAACACCAATCCAAATTTAATAAAGTTCAATCTTGCCAATTCTTCCGTCAATGTTTTTACAACTAGTTTTTTAGCTTGAGTTATAAAATTTTCCAATTCTAATTGCACGTTATTAATTTTGAAATGAATTACAACTGGTCCTGGCAAGGCTGTAGTGCGCAGTTGTCTTATATCTTCCATATCCTCTTCTTGGGTACGCAGTTGTCTTACATCTTCCACTTCTTCCGTATCTTCTTCCATTTTCTCTTCTTGAATAAATCCTCCAGCTGTAGATGGTCCAGCTCCGGCAAATTGAATAACACTTGGTCTTCTTCTTTGCATTAACTGTAAATAGCTAGCCCAGTCCTTCTGCTTATGGGGTTTTTCCAAAAACCGATCAATCGCATCCAAGTCTTCTTCACTTATTACAATCTCTTCTTTTCTGTCCTCTTCACGATGCAATTCTCGGTGTAACTGTAGATAGCTATCACAGTCGTCCATCTGCTTCTGGTAGTTTTCCAATAACCGATCTAACGCATCCAAGTCTTCTTCACTTACAACAATCTCTTCTTTTCTGTTCTCTTCATGATGCAATTCTCGGTGTAAAACAAAGATATCTTCATCTTGGAAAAACTCACCACAAATATCGCAAAGAGCCATTTCTTTACAGTTTGGCTTTGAGTGTGCACTCGGTGAATGTCCAAGCAATAATGAGCAGCGCGCTCAACCAGGTCCCTTTATACCCGAGGTTGAAGGGTGGGGGGAGGTGGCGTCATATACATCCGGTTTATCATTCATTTAATAAATTTGGCTTTTAAACACCCATATTCAATATATTCTTCAACAGGCTTGGTAAACCAATAATGTTTGGTCTAAATCCACTACTTTGTACAAATTTTTTGAAAGTTGTCTGTTTGAGCAAGTTTATGTGGAACAAGGTCACTTGGAATTATTATTTTTTTTTTTTTTTTTTAGCGGGATAGAGCACTGCAATAGAGCCATGGTATAGAAGTGGTGTATCCATCCAATTGGTTTACCCCTTTTTTATACCCCCCACAAACTATGCATTTATGTGGGTCAAGGTCGCGTAAAAATACCCTTTGAGCGGGGGATAAACCACTAAGCAGCATGCTAGTCCATTGCCGCAAAGTGATCTATCCCCCGCTCTGTTCTACAAAACCTAAATCAAGTCCAAGTTCAGGTCCTAGTTTAACACTTGGTTGGGAGACTTACATTAGTTTAATACTTATTTCTACCGTTACACTTGCTCCATTCTCGAAAAGGTATAAATAATATAGTCCTGGATACTGTTTTGTTTCACATCCTGCATGTTCCTTAATAAAGTTAAAAGCCAATCTTCTTGAATATTCATTATGAAACACTTCTCTCACACAAACAAGAATTTTGTCTTCCACCAATTTCAGTTGAATTGATGTTAGTTTGCTTACATCATCCTTGTCTATCAGGGGTAGCTTGTAGGTGAAAGTATTTGACGGTAATTTGTGCGTTCTGTCAAGTAAACAACAAAATTTTTTATACAATTTCTTCTCATTGTCTGTAATATTATTAATACCAATCAGATTATAGTATGAAGGTTTATAAGGTATACGACGAGACATTTTTGGTCACCGGTCTTCTTAAGAATGGGCTCCTGGACAGCCACTTCCAACGAAAGCTGGAGCGTAAATGAGAAGTGCGTGCAACCTGGCCGCCTTATATCCCCACCGGGGCGGCCACGCCTAGGGTATTCAGGGGGGGGGCTCGCACTTTTTGTCGGGGGGGGGGGGGGTTGTAGTTTAGGTGGGTCAAGGTCACCCACGACACTTGTACTCTAAGTGTTGGCTATACCCTTACCACAACTGGATCCCTAGTGAATGAAACACAACTCCAGATTTGTGTGTTAGTAATGCCTACCCATTAGTGTTTACAAAGTACTTTAATATATTTAGTGTCTTAAAAGACACATGACCGTTACAAAATTTTACGTTTTCTATTTAGGTCAAGGTCACGGAAAAACTTTAAAAAAATTAAGCCCCACACCCCCAATGGGGGTGTGGGGCACTTGGGTTGTCATCGCTGTAGCCTCCGAAGAGACCCAACTATGACAACAAGGCAACATCCAATGTCGTGTACCCTTCGCCACGCAAGACTTGTAAACATTTACTGCATTGTCTTTTCAATAGCTAACAAAGATTCATTTACATAATTTTGAGTTTCCAGAAGGAAACAAACTGAGGACACCCTAGTGGCTTACGTCCTCGTCCGAGTGCAGAGGCCGCCGCAACCTTTTGCATGCCAGCGTACAAACGGACATGCTCCCAAATGCCATCCGCAACCTTTTGCATGCCTGGCAGGAGCCTACCGATAATTAAAATAGGCTTTACACGGGGGCCTACTCCCGTAACCTATCTTTAATATTTTTAATTTACAATGCATTAAATTTTACAAGTCTTTGTGGGTCAAGGCCACACGGACATTAAAAAATTTCGGCCCCCGTACATCCATGGCGAACCACGAATGTTCGGGGGCCTTGGGGACTAAAAACACAAATAGCTAACAAAGGTTCATTTACATGATTTTGAGTTTCCAGAAGGGAAACATACTGAGGACACCCTAATGGCTTACGTCCTCGGTCCGAGTGCAGAGGCCGCCACAACCTTTTGCTTGCCAGCGTACAAACGGACATGCTCCCAAATGCCATCCGCAACCTTTTGCATGCCTGGCAGGAGCCTACCAATTATTAAGAGTGGCTTTACACGGGGGCCTACTCCCGTTCCCTGACTTTACAATTTACTTTGAGCATTGAAAAAGCTCAAGGGGGGATTGCTAAAACAAGCGTATACACTTTAGAAACATATGACACACTTACAACACACAATTGAGCTCAACGTAGTCAATGCTGGAACAAGCACATACACATTAAACACATATAACAAACAAGACACAAAGGATAGAAGACACAGGAGACAGAGGGTACAAGTAAAACACTCTCATATAAAAAAATTCGCAATATCCAAACGCAAGCGCAATATCTTACAACTAATACAAGTCTTAAAGTTAGAGTAGACTTCGCTAAACACTGAAGGCGCCATTCAATGTTTAGTGATGCCTATGACGGTCCGTCCCGGTCGTTCACGTTCATCGCGCGGGAGCGGACTGCGAGCCGGCTCTGGCTGGACCCCCTTATATCCCCGCCGGGGCTGCCACGCCCAGGATATCAGGGGTGGGGGAGGGGGTGGGGGTGGGGGGGGTTCGCATTTTTGTCGGGGGGGGGGGGGGTTCGCATTTTTGTCGGGGGGGGGGGGGTCAGGTAAGTTAAGTGGGTCAAGGTCACCCACAACACTTGTACTCTAAGTGTTGGCTATACCCCCACCACAACTGGGTCCCTAGGCTGCACAACACCGCTTCGCCAGTATGTCTCCGGCTTCCATGCGGTGCGTCTCGCTGTTCTCTAGCTCTCTATATGTAAGTAATTTTACAAGTTCTGAATGTAGGTCACTACACTTTAACTTTGGGGCGATATCGACTTGTGGTATTTAAGTGTTTTGACTCAAGGTCATCACACTTTAACTCTAGCACATCGGTTATCGTACCAGAGGTGCTCAATAACCTAACTTGTAATGTTTAGGGTGGCATTTGCACGCCACGTGGTATCGCCATGAGTGTCCAGTCCAAGTTTTAAGTTACATTAATTTTACTGTAATCTTTTCCATTTCCGCTTCGTTTTGCCAAAGTATGAGGTGTCGCTTAATAAAGTTGTATTTCTCTAAAGTTATAGGAGATTGCAGGGATACAATTAGTTTATTTAGGAGACTCTTCATCTTGGAGTTTAACACAATTTCCACTTTGACTTTGCTTCCTCGGCTCTCACAGCCTACGCTGTACAGAAATGTTTCTTCTAGTGCCAACTCGGGCCAAGAGAACAGTGTGTTGACTGTAGGACAGCTCATGGTGAAGTGATGCGAAACTCCAGCGTACCACCTCACCTTCCCCCGCCACTGTGACCTTCCCCCACTCCTGCTGTTTCCCCCACCTCTTTTCCCTTGACTCATGCGCTACAAGCAGTCTCTCAGTATTGTGCGGACTTTTGTGAGGGGAAGCCATGTCGCGGGACGCTTTAGGTAAGAAACTTAGCCGTGTTAAGACTTTATTAGTTGCTCACTGTCCACCACTGAAAGTTAAGAGAGTTTCAACTTTAGCTAAGTGGCGCAAACTGTTGCGCGGACACCCTAAGTTTTATACAAAACAGACTAATGTCAGTTTTACTGATGAGGATTTGTTTAAAATATTGGATGAAATGACTTTTCCTTGCAAAATTCAGTTAGTTACTCCCATTCCTGACAGTTTAGAGTCTTAGTCTCTCAAGCCGATATACCTAGCATACACAGAGCCTGACAGTCAGTCACTCGGTGTCTGTCGTAGGGTGCACATCGCGGTTGCAGTAATGGTTAAAGTAAGGCTTTTGGGGCAGTTCAAGGTCACCCGAGCGGTGTCACATGACGGTTTAGGCAGAGTCACGTTGCAAACTTCAAGTTTCCTCAGCACTTTTGCTGTTTCTCATCGCAAATTCGCTCCAAGTTGTCAAGGTCATGGTAACTGTGACTGAAACTCGGAGCGTAGTGCGAGAAACAGCAAAAGTGCCAAAAAATTTTAGGTTTCAGCGTGACCTTGACCTTTGTGACATCGATGACGTCATCTTGGTGACGTAAGGGGTGATGACGTCATCAGCACGTCATTTTTGTGACGTCATGGGTGTGACGTCAAGGAAGTGACGTCATTGGTGATGACGTCATCGATGATGCAATCGATGACGTCATCGATGGGGTCATTGACCTCGATGACGTCATCGATGACGTCATCGCTCGGGTGACCTTGAACTGTTTTAAAAGCCTTACTTTTACACTACTACTGCACTCTCAGTTTGTGACGAGTTAGTCAATTGAAAAAAATGTTTCAAGAACTCATCAGAGCTGTTACCATTTTTCTGAACAAACATAGTAAAGATATGAAAGAAAAAAAGCTTTCAATAAATATTTATGTATGTATATTCAGGATGCAATAAATTTGAAATACATTTCAAAGTAAATGATTTAATCAAATTATCTAGTCTTCATCAGTCACAAAAAAGAGGGAATGACTAAAAATGCATATTTCCGCGAGGTGTATTGTGTATTACGTATACGTATGTATGTACGTAATCAATCTATCGGGCATGCAAGGCTCATAGCATAATCATGAATAATTTACTAAATTTAACTTATCCCGAGATTAACCTTCAAAAAGTACTTAAATTATCACAATCACTATAATTATTACTTCACGGACTATCAAAGCACTATCGGTCTATCGCTATTTAGCTTTCCTTCCTTGATTCTTCAATAAAGACTTTTGGCAGTGACGTTTCTAGCCTGTTTAGGTATTCCGATAATAATTACTTGAAAGGTAATTTTTCTTGACATTACTGAACACTGCAACTATTTAGGCGTTTTGGAAGATGAAAAATTATAAGAAGCCTATAGAAGCTGTTTCCCCATTCAATATCTGTTTTTTTAAAGTTAAGAGTAAAAATGCCTAAACTGTAGGTATGAGAATAATCTTATAAATTTTCCATCACAATTAGAGTTTTGAGAAAATACCAAAAGAATCCAGCCAAACTAAATAGAATAAAAAATGTATATAGAAAATATCACAATATTGCAATTTCTATCAATCTGCCGATAAAAAGGTATTTTTACGTATTTGGCGACAGATTGAAGTGAACTGTGGAGGCTTTCTTAGCTCCCAGAAGAACAATAAATAATAATAGATCTGTTCATTAAAAATATATTTATAAACTACCATTCAAAAATGCTGTCAGAACGAATTTATTTAAATTTTATGAATTTATTGCTCAATCCCATACAAAATACATTTTTTATTTTACTTTATTCTTTCTTCTTCTTTAATTTATCTTTAAGTCTTTGATTTCTCACAAATCCCTTCCATGTTTTTATGTTCTAGACATGATGTTGTATACATATAAAGAAATAAATTAGCAACAATGTATAAAATACTAGATAGTATAATAATGGAATAAAATTTTAATAATGATTACCCACTTAATAAAGTTACATTACAAGAGAATTTACATTACAGTGTACAAGTAGGAAAACTTATACATTATTAATCATTACACTGTTCATTTTTCAAAGCTCTACTCATTGGAATTCAATATAACTAATTTTAAATTATTATTATTCAATTGCTCAACAAATTAAATAAATTTATTAGATTAACTGAAGTTATTAAATTAATTAAAATTAGTTATATTTACCCTAGCCGTTTAGTGTACTTTTCTTCATTTTCAAATGTATACGTTGTTTTCATAATTTAAAATTTCTTTATTTCACGTTCTTTTGTCTAATGTTCGTGTATTGCTTCATTTAGTTTTTTACTCTTCCTGCCCTTACCACTTCCACGTTTCTCTCCACTTCTTCGGTCTCGCTGTCATATTAAAAAATTAATGTTAGTAAAATAATAATAAATTTATACTTAAAACAAGACAATTAACAAATGCCCTGTTTCTAATAAGTTCATTAACACAAAAACAGCAGTAAAATTATCACCGCTCATTAAGCTCTCTTGTATTTGGTGACCCGGACCCGAACAGAGGCGGATAATGTTGCAACCAGAAATGTATTGGTAAAACAGTACACTGTTGGGACATATACGATTGATATAAAGGATCATTTGTTGGTGTATTGAGAGTTGTTAAGACACTTAAAACGTTTTTAATAAGGAATTATTATATTTTAAATATAAAATGGAAATATAATATAACATTCGTACAAAAGAAACTGTGATCATTGACAAATTCTAAGAGACTTATTCTTTATCTAATATTTTAAGTCATTTAGTTAAACTTATATAAAAATCAGTTTCTTCTCAAATAAATGTATCTCTGAGAACAAAAGTTAAGATTATCCATTGTTTGTGCATTGTTTATTATAATTGTTTGACAACGGGATGTAGCTAGTAATGTAACGAAGATGATCAAGTTACAAATGATGAACGATGGGCATCAATCTTGGTCTCGGTCTGTCCTCTTCTTGTGATTGCATCATGTCTTGATACTGCTACCAAATACGACTGAACTTTGTCCTATTGAAAGTACATGGTTTATTCATGAATATACAGCCATTTAACTATTTCGCTTATTTAAAGTTTTCAATCGTAATTTATATAAGATTTTCGCATTGAAATGTTAAAAATCATCACTCTTGCGAACAATACAATCCCGAACAAAATGCCGTTTGATTAAAAAGAGCCGAGTTGTTGAACCTAGTTTATACCATCATGTACCTTGTCTATCACGAATGAACCCTCAGTCCATTTGTGATTTCAAGTGGTATAATGAAATATTGACCTTATTGATATTTGACATTTGAGGTACGTTTTACTGCATTCGCAAGGCTCCAATATACACGTATTCAACGCTTTGACGTGGGACGCGCAATGTCACCGTGACGTGTGCTTCAGTCTCTATCACGAGGGTCGGTCCCCTGCGATGACGAGCGAGGCTTAACATGTCGCAAGCGGCTTACACCGATCATCACTGTTTGGATCTCGCTTAGTATAACATTTCATAAAAAAAAAAAAAAAAAAAAAAAAAAAAAAAAAATGGTTTATAGAGTGGCATTTGCGACGCGTCTAAAGTTATACAGTACTAATTTACTAATTGCTAAAGTTATACTAAGTATGTAAAATTGTTTTATTCAACTCATAAATAGATGTTTTCTTACACACTTGTTGCTCCCTCTCAAAGACTGGGTTGATAATGAGGTAGCGCTACGGCGCCTTCGCAAAGTTTAAATGCAACATTGGAGCAGAGTGGAAATTGCCAGCTGCGCCCATCAGTCCATTGCCTTATCAGCCAATTCATATGATTAATTACCTGTATATGGCGAATTTACATGTAATTAATCATAAATTTCATGAACTTATCACGTTAGTAAAAAATATGTACATTAATGTGAGTTCCTTATAATATAATATAATATATCAAAGATACTAGAGACCAGCTAAGTGTAAAAATATTTGACCATTGGCCTATATGTTTTTTTTTTTTTTAGAAATACAACATACGCCTCTTCATCAAACAAAACCATAGGGACCCATGTGAGGATTTCGGATGTGTATATTTTGTGTTATGTTTTAAGAAAAACTACCATTTCTACCATGTGTAAAAACTAACAACGATTGGAAATGGGCCGCTTTTGAACGTGGGTGGCAACTCGTTCGAAACAAGTCTAGTGTGAAGTTAATAAATCATTAACACCTCAGGCCATTTAATACTTGTGTAGTAATAATCAGCAAAAATAATATACTATAGGTTTCAACGCTGTAGATGTAAATTGTATATTTATTAAATATATTAATATTGTATGGCGTTTTTACAAAATTTATTTTATTTACCTAATAGTCTAGATGAAATGTAGACTAATAAATCAAGGCTAATAAAATCATAAATGAAAAACAAACGTCTACAACAACACTCAAAATACAACGATACCCACCCTAAGGTAATATTCTTTACTCGTAAAGGGTTACAAATAAACTGTCCTCTGTTATTTATTTTTTTTGTGTTTAAGACGTTTGCTTTTTATCTATGATTACAAACAACACGTATCATGCAAGTAAAAAAGTGTTTATTAATAAAATACAGCAAATGAAATAAATCTTTTATACATTAGAGATGATCGTTCGATGAACATTTTTTATTTTATATCAATAAAACATGTTTCGAACTAATTGCTCTTCTGATGAACTTTTAATTGGAAACAAAACCGGAATCCTTTGTTAACGCAGCCCAACACAACGCTGACATATCTGACCGATTTATGTAGAACCACTATTTGTTTATCTTTTTATAAACACATAAGGCCGTCCATTTTAACAGTTTTGTGTCAATAAAAAATTTAACATCTTTGACATTTTTTCAGAAACGTACTCTTTAGTTAAATAAAACAATCAAATTTCATGCATTCCTGTTATAAAAAACAACATTTAAGACGCCCTAAGGCTTTTAGAGAAAATGTAAGGCTTAAAACATACCCTAACTATAGAATAAATAACAGATATTTTCACCAATTAAGAGAAATAATCGTATCATGAAATGTACTATATTACTGAGAGCACGTTTAGAACATAGTGTGTTTCTAATTTCACTTCTGCCGTTGGCGCCTTCATGAAGTTTGGATGCAATAATAGAGCAGAGTGGAAATTGCCAGCTGCGCCTTGTCTTGTTGGATCAGCTGGAAGGAACTCTTTGCGATGTGCTCCATCAGAAAACTGGATTATTTCATGTTTTGCAAAATATCTTCATCGAAAGCAGTTTCTGTAATTGATACAGTTACATTAGAAAAAAAACATTCAATAAATATTTACCGATCTTAGATATATGATTTAACTTTTTAGTAACTGGGTGTACATCATACGTTTTAAAGTAAGCAGTTTACGTACAATATTATTATTTGAAAAAAAAAGTATTCCAAAAAAATTTGACTGATCATTATTATATGATAGCTTTTTACCGAATTGGGATTACATAGATATTTAAAATTATTTCTATAACTCTTTTAGGTCTGTCATTGTAATTTTAATAAGGTGATCTAAAACATTTGATCGAACCTAAAAGTAACTTTTAGATGTGAAAATTATTTACGATGTGAAAAGGGCATAAAATGGACCACATTAACTTTGAAGTGACGTACGTGTGCAGGTCCCATGACTGGGCTTTTGACAGAGTCAAACTGACAAATTAAGGATAAAAAGACTTGAGAGGTTAATTTAAATTAAGCTTAGGCATTTTGTATTTTTTTACTACTAAGTTTAAGATATGAAAATATCTTAGAGACATAAGCGGTTAATTTAAATGAAGCTAACTTATTTTTTATGTTTTCCTTGTATTTAAGAAAGGATTTGATGTTATATTTAACCAAAACGATTATAAAAAACGAATAATTTGAGATTTTACAAAATTTATTTAAAGGTTTACATATCTCTCAGACCTTCTTTGATAAGCCCAAACATTTTACCTTGAATGCTGAATAAAGGTGAATTAATTTGCAGATCTACAAATACTCTTCACAAAATAATCTTGTTTTCAGATTTGACTACACTATCATCGAAACATCCGCAGGCAACTTAAGTCGATCGTACATCCTCACCAATAACTTAAAACACAACAACCGTAATATAAACATTAACTATTTGTAATAATAGAAAGTTATAGGTGTAAATTTGAAAGACAGCGTTCCTTGAAACTCAATCCCCTATGGCGGTCTGAAGTGGGATGCTTGGATAAAAATTGGATGATTCTCGGAATATTGAAGATAAAAGGATGACGCTTACAAGTTAATAAGAAGTGGAAGAGTCTTTTTGTTTCTTTAAAGTTTAACGAAACTACTTCTATGTGAGAGTTGAGTTTTGAAAGTAAACTTGAATAAACTTTGTGTAAATGTCAATAAATTGGCTGCAAACCGTACCTGTTATTACTAGATTCATATGATTTTAATAATAACATTAACTTTTTAATATAAGAAATAAGCCTATTTGGAATAGAAATTTGTTAGTTAATTGATAATCTAAATTCAATAAATTGAAAGATTTGTGAAATTTCAAGATGAAAACGATTGATATAGAGGGTATCGTCCTCTTGTGGTTCAAGAACTATCTTTCCAACATATCTTAGTTTGTTTTTAAGTTTGTGGTACAAATAATGATTCTATCTATGCCAGTAAATAACTACGGTGTAGTCCAAGGCAACCTCGGGTCTACATTATTTCTTAACTATTGAAACAGCATGACTAAATTGAATCTTTTTGGAAAATTATTTTTGTTTGCAGACTACAATCTTATTTTCCTGCAAAGGCCATTAAGGGCTTAATTTGTCGTGTTTTATAGACAATTCGTGTTCTGTGTCCGTGTGCGTTTGTGTTTTTTATTATTATTATTATTTTTTTTTATTTGACAAGGCTGAAGAATTCACCGCATCTCTACAAAACTTCGCCATAAACCTGAAGGTGGGTAGTGCCCAATAATAACATTTTGAAACCATTTTTGTTTAACTTAGATGTAATATAGATTTAATTTAGATGGAAATACAGTAATCACTTATAATCCAACAGAAACTATGACCATGATACTGCACTGCTTGATTTATTTAGCTAATACAAAAGCATGTTGAGATTGTTTCCTTCAAGAAAGTAATGCACATATCATTAGCAGTTTGCAATGCGAGCAGCTGTTAGAAGCGCGTGTTTACTGTTAGAGCGCCGTAACATTAGCGCACAGTTTGTTATTGATATTAAGTTATTACTACGAAGAATTTACCTAGCAAATGCTTTTCTCCCCCAGGTACTAATGATAAACTGGTCTGTAGGTACCTCCACAAGAGCTCTTTACTTTCATGGCCGAGAAAGGAGCGTGGATAGACAAAGACTTGCAGGTAGAAAATAATGAATGAAGATGACAGAACATTACTTGGGCTCAGGTCATGCTTCTCCAAATGTCAATGTTTGGAGGCAATAAGAGTGCACGGTGTCATCGGCATTTAGAGACATTTCATACTCAGATAATCTCTCAATTTTAAGTGAAGTTATCACGAAAATCAATTAAAAATCTAATTTTTATTACTTAATCACAACTAATCGTCAACTTTGTTTTACTACAGAAAAGTAAGTTTCCATTATCTTAATTACATTCATTTATGAGACTTGACTCTGCTTAAAATAATATTACATTATACACATTACAAAGGTTTAGTTATTAATGGAATATATAGTCCGGAAAAGATTTTGAGCAACACGTGCTATTTTGCGTATTATGTAAATGTGCTAATATGTAATGTTGTACTATGTCGAGAAAACATTCTTTTATGTAAGTTGATCCAAATCATCGATAGTATGAATTTTTTGTAGTTTGTACTGTTCTACCATTAACTATATACACTGAAGTACCGGCGACGTACGTACGTGTGAGACTTCTCGTAGCGTAAGTGTGTTTAAAACTAATTTACGGTAGTTACATTTTCCGCGGCGAACATGCAGTACAAGTGGCATATGGTAACCAAGACTACCACTCTTCTTTAACAAGGATGAAACGTTTATAACTGACGATTCTTTTTATATTTAATCTATTTTAAAGCCAGCTGAATGAGTACATCTTCGATTGCAGTGCCTTTAGAGCGGCTAATACGAACCTTCGAAATTTCTGTATCAAACCAACACATTGGATGAGAAGTCTACTCACATTTGGTTTCCCGTTGAACGACATACGGTACCAGTTCAGGTGGATGGTCTGAGCCTCTTGCGACATTATCCACACGCGTCACTGAAGAGGTGCCGCCCCCTGTGGAAATTAATGTCAAAGGTACTGCATCATTTCCACTAAAGGGAGGAATCGCGTTTAAGAGACTAGAAAATGTCGAGACTAAAGAATAGTTCCAAAATCCTTTAAATTTTGTACATAAATTTAAAAGTTAAACACATTCCATAATTTTTTTATAAATTAAAAAATTCTAATATTTTAGTAAACTTAAAAACATATTAATACTTTATTACTTCATTTAAACTCCTTATATTAGAAATGGATAGAAGTTGTAACTATGTGTTACAAAAATTATTTTGCAAAAGAAGGGAAAAGTAATTAATGTTAACAACGAAATAACTGCCCCTAGAATATATTTTACATGCATAAAATTATAAAACCACAGATATTCCTAATTTGTTTATATTCTAACGAGTTTTTAAATGGAGATCAAACTTAACCGACTGCTAATTTTTGTCAATGAATGTAATTCGGGTCTTTTGTGGACTGCGGCATCTGCATTGTCGAAATGTTCTTTTCCCAAGAAATGGATTTAAACTCGAGTTTCACGAGTTTAAGCACGAGTTTCGTCCCTGGTTCGCTGATGAGTGCGACTGGCCTCATCACCAAAGCTGCTTATCTCGGCAGTCAGATGACGCCGCTGATTATTCAACCATGCCTTTGTTAAGATTATTCACCCGCTAGATTAAAATTTAATTACATTTCCTAACCAACACCAATAAGAATTGTTTTGAGCCCCGATGAAACAGTATTCCTCAGCATCCCATTTAAAAATCTAAGTGGCATTTTTAGAAAATGAATTTTAAATGTTTAATCCAAACCCACGTTACGTTCTTAGGGTGAAAACGTAACTCCTAGAGCAAATAATGTCCTGTTAAACCTGTCCATGATGCTCCGCCTAAAGTTGTTAAAAAGTTATTTAGATTAGTTTGCTATTTTATTTAGTAATCTACTCTCCACTAATAACTTACTACATTGATAAATACAGTAAGGTTTTTTTTATAAATTATAAGTACAATGATAAAATTACATCAAAGTTAATGTAGACTATTAATATTAAATGAGTTGATGGGGAAGTTACTTAAGAATTCTGCAACTTATTTTTAGGTACCAATTGATTCAGCCGTCGATAAGGATTTAGTATTTCCTTTCTGTGAGCTTAAAAGAATGACAACGGTGTAATCACAACGGCTCTTTTGTTGCGTAAAAAAGCTAATTACCCTTTGTACAGTAAAGCAGAGAGTAGCAGCTCAACACCCATGATTGGCCCGATCCCCCGGTATAAGCCGCACACATCACAGATGAAAGGAGTCGGCTCCATCCCCGTAATGCAATACCGACCGGACATCAACTGCATTTCTTATGTCACCCCATGAGGTGTGAAGAAACAGGGAGGGTGCAATATCATATCGATAAGTCAAAACATTTATAATAAATCTTTTATACGAAACATTTTATGCGTATTTATTTCACGATTAAATGTTCAGCATAAGAATAGACTAAATATTTTTTGTTATCATGACGGACCACGGTCATATATCATTATATCAGGCAGGAATGTTACACGCTCTGTTAGCTGTAAACGCACCACGTTTGATCATGATTGGCAGAGGATACGAATCATTGAAGCATGATCCTTACAGCTTCTATTGTTCTACTCTCCGAACCTAGTATCTCATTAATCTGTTACAAATGTATGCATTTTTTGTGAATGAATTTATTTCAGGACGAATACTACAAGTAATGCAGAAAAGATAATGCTTAAAATAAATAATATTTCCTTAGGGGATATAAAAGAAGAGTTTCTTAGGGTGGTACAATTACTTAGATAGTATGAAAAAGAAGTAACAACGCAGTGGATTTTATCAAACACTACGGTCCACACAAGATTCACAAGAATCGGCATTAAAAAAATGCACCTCAGGCACATTTTCCAGGACTTGCTTCGATGTTCCATCCCGCAAGTATATTGTATTCTATCAATAAATATCACTATTTTTTTATTAATCGATTGAATGAAAAACCAACAATCATAATAAAATTTCCCGATTTACACATTTCAGTATTCGGTTTAGGTGAATATCATGTTTAATTATAATATATAATACAATATGACAATGAAATATGTTGATGTTATTACAATTTTAATGACATAAATGTATTGCGCAGTGAATATTCAATATTTCAAACTTCCTTTTCACACCTCCCCGTCAAGTCGCTGCGCCCGCCGCCGCCGGTGGCGCCGCGCTGCGGACACGGACGAAACCTCGCCACTGCCGCAGCGCTATCGGCCCATCGCTATTCAACTTTCCTTCCTTGATTCTCGATAAAGACTTTCTTCACTGGTATTTATAGCCTGTTTAAGTATTCATGTATAAGGAATTTTCATCAATGTTAAGTTTAAACTCCCATCAAACTAAAGATAAATGGCAACCATATAGTGATCCAATAGAAACTAAAACTGAATAATAATATACTTTAGTAAAGAAAGTGAACAACAAAGCTAAAGAGTGAACAAAAATCTGTAAAAAAGGAACACATATATATATATTTGTATATTTGATTTTCTCCGTTGACCTGTTTAAATCTTCTTTTGATACTTCCATATGTGTTGGTTTTAGGTACCAAGGGACGATATGGATGTTTTAATATATTAAATTGCTATTATTGTTTAAGTTTAAGATTCAGTTACTAAAATATTGTTGAAAATATAAAAATTTTTCATTATTTTAGTGTTGTGCTTTATCGTTTTTATGAAAAAATGCATAATTTCAACAAACCTTTGATTTTGTAATCATCTTACAAATAGCTAAATAGTAAATCTTAAAAATGCGTAGAGAATATTGAAGTAGGGTCTATTTGGTTGTTAATTGACAATTACAATAGGCAACATAAACTTTTAAGGTGTTTAACTATTCAATCAACATAACTCTAAGGGCCTTTTGCATAGATAAATTGTAAACCGGATAAAAAATAATATACTTTAAAACTATTAAAAACAGCTGAAGGAGTATGTTTAAACTATGCATGTTTAATTAACATTTAGGTTAAACTAAAATGGTGCAAAGGACCCTATATAACTTTCTATATATTTTTGAACCCAGGTTTTAACCTTAAAGAAAACACTGCTTCCGTTTCTATGCACTAAGAGATTTATTTTTTAATTAAAACTGTTTGTGTTGGAAAAGTTAACACCTGAATCACTATTTGTGGAATTTATATGACAACAGTGTGTTGTAATTTAACTTAATTAGTTATGTTAAATATCATGCGCCCCAGTTTCTTTAGGATTAATTAGCATAAAAGAGCAGAAAAATAGGTTATCACCGCTCATTAAGCTCGCTTGTACTCGGTGACCCGGAACACGGGCGAGAGCGCGGCTAAATTTTGCACGGCAAATAAAACGCGATTACAGATTCAGCAGTCACTGCTGGACAGCGCTTTTAAAGATTGTATGTTTTAAACATCTGGTTTATTATTTTTGCTTAGAATCCCGCATTTAATTAATAATTCACTTTTTTATCGTGACATAGTAAACAGGTGAGTAAGTTTGCATACTAAATAAACTTTCATCTATACATTTTAACAGTTCATAGCTGTATCTACACCCATTGCGTAAAAGTAATGTTATGCTTTTTTGTTTACTGTTGTTATACCGTTAGCAAAATGGCAACCCATTAGAAAATTGTTAAAAATTAAATTTCAAAACTCCTTTTCTAGACTGAAATAAAATATTCCCGAGGTTGAAGCTGTTCTCAAATTTAGTTTTGGAACACAATCGTGGATTTTACTCCTTTTTCAATTAGCTCGTGTGCATTCTTAGTAAAAGCCGCGCATACCATTAGAAAGGTTAAGTTTAATCTTTAGATGAGCAGAATCCAATTATAATTCACTTCTTCCACCAGGACCACGCCCTACAGATTCAAATTTTTATTGTTAATTTTATGGGAGATTGGTAGTTAAATTAATCATTAGATAGCTGTTCTAATACTGTAACACTTAATAAAAAGAAGAAGAACATATGTTTCAGTTAAAAAATTATTTTAAACTAATGTATAGAAATATCAAGTGAAATTTCGGCCAAATTTTGACTAGATGCGATCTCTAGTACACCTAATCATAAGATATACGGTAAGCTTTTTAGTATTAGCCATTTTATCAAAATAAAATGAGGGACGCTTCAAAGGCCAGTTCATGGCTTAGCCCAAGGCGGGGTCTTGAAACAAATTTGAACCCTTCTTAATTATTAAACAGAGCTTTCATTACATGGCAGGTCCATTGGAAGACGCTTAGTTTATAAGGTCGGATCGCCTTTCTAGTAATATACTTTAAAATATTGAAGTAAAATAACAGACGTGTTTGTTGTGTACCTAGTTTGTGTAACTAGGTACCAAGGAACGATACGAATGTTTTATTACAGAAAAGTGCTATTATTGCTGAGTTAGTCTTGATTCTAAAAAGATAAATTCATTGTTTTATGATCCAAATGTAATCGCTTCAATGGGAAGTAGAAAGGATGTATATTTCCATTAAATCTAACATTTAAATTAACTGACCATCAAAAAGAAAAATTTATTTTACACCAAACTAAAACTCCAAAATAAAGTTGAATAACCTGAAAACATGTTTAATAAAAGGGAGAGAATCAAAGTAACTTTATTATCCAATTGATAAAATATTACGTATGAATATCTTTATCTTTGAAAGATGAGGTTCTGATAATTAGTGTTCAATGTTAAAGGAACACAAATGTTAAATGGGCATGTCTTGCTTACTATACTCTTCACGATACCCAGAAAGGAACATATATTTTTAATGTTATAAACTTATATGATCCACTAGCCAACAAGTCACAGCTTCACCCACAATCGCGATTGATCTATATATTTAAAACACAAAGTTAAAAAACCTTTGGACACTTCGTCTGTGACTTCTACTGGACCGATTTACATGCGGGTTGTACCAAAATAAACGTTTTCGGTTCTATATTAGCAGGTTTTATTCGTATTTCAAAAATATTTACGTTAAATCGGTCAAAAATTAAAAATAAACTTTTCTTATGGAGATTTAACATGGGGAAAAAAGCCAACATTTCTAATCCTTTGGACAGTTCGTCTGAGACTTCCACTGGACTAATTTACACGCAGTTTGTACCAAATAAAACGTAAACCGTTGTATATTAGCAGATTTTATTTACTTTAACGTTATCTTACTTCCTTAAATTAAAAATATCGACATTTTCAAACCTTTACAATTTATTTATTTTACACGCTTTCAATCAGCTGATTGTAAAAACACGAGGTAATTAGTCTAAATACAGTGGAAGAGCAAAAGCTCATGAAGGATTTGGTTTATTATGGCCAGTACCTAAAAACGTTTACAATTATTATGATGTATTGTCATTTATGAAAAGAAAGTTGCTTAATCATATAACTAACGTTATCTTACTCCCTTAAATTAAAAATGTCGACATTTTCAAACCTGGATGAACAAAAGTTCATGAAGGATTTGGTTTATTATGGTCAGTACCTAAAAACGTTTACAATTATTATGATGTATTATCCTTTAAATGGAAAGAAAGTTGCTTAATTATGTAAAATAGCTGATTTCTTTAAAATTAAGACTAAATTGTAAAGGTTTAGTTTAAATAAATTGCTCACATTTGTATTAAAAGAAACGGATGTATCGGAAATTCTTCGTACAATCAATTTGTCGTTTGCAACGTTGTAATGCTTTATTTGTTTATCAGTATTTGTGGCGCAGTTGGTAGCGAGACTTACTATAAATCAAACGGCCCGGGTTCCAGACCGATCTTAACAAATATACTTTTTGTAGTGTGTCCAATAACGGCGTCACTATTAAATGTTTTACTGATGGTACCGATATTTATTTTAAGCAAAATAGATACATTAAAATATTTATAGGCCTGTTCAAACTCAAAAAACTTATTTATTCAACTAACAAGTTTACAAATTGATAGTTTAGGCTTGCTTATTTTTTGATGTTTTTAACTAATATAACGCTTTGATTAGGCTACTAAGGTTTAGGCCTAAGTAAACAATCGATTTTTTATGTTTATAAAATACTAAAGAGTGTCTGTATTACATAGTAAGGGTGCAGCATTATTCTTTTTAAGGAATATGCCTATAGGCCTACTTTGACAGACACTCCAACTAAAATTATGTAATTTTCTGTGAAATAAATTTGTATTCTTTAAATTTGGTTAGTTATTGAAACTTGCACACTACAGCATAAATATTGCGATATGAAAGTGGTTATAAATGGTTTCTCTAAGTTCTATCCTACCCTAATACACCAATACACCAATATTTGTTAAAGCCAACCATCATAAGTTACAACATTCTAGGCCTTTCCTAATTCTTGAAAAAAACTGTTAAGAACAATTTATCCAATAGGTCTACAAGTGGGTATTGGTCTACTTATTTCTGATGTTGTTGAACCTAATAGAACGGTTTCCTTAGGCTAATTAGGTTTGCGCCTACCTAAAAAATCAAATTGACATGTTTATAAAATACTAAAGAGTATAGGGCCTATAAGTACAAGGATGCAACATTATTGGTTTTACGGAATATGCCTACTTTTCCGACGCTCAAACTAAAATCGTAGTATTTTCTGTAAAATATAGGCTATTATTGTTCTTGCTATGGCAGTTCAAAGAAGTATATTTTATAGACTACCTTACATGGTTGTACTATTATAGCGTTTCATTTACCACTAATGGAGTTATATCCGTCGAGTATCGACGGGCAACAACTAGTAGATAATTAAATATCTTTAATATCCAAAGAAATCTTCTTTTATAAGAATTATATTGAAACTTTTGAAGTCCTCTGGGGCTGAACCCTAAAGGAACAACCGTTTTAGAGAGCACTTATAAGCAAATAGTGGAGCACTTTAACATATTAAACAAATGAGAAAGAAAAGAGTTTTATTCATCATAATAGCATAATTGTCCTAAAGAATCAACATAATTCAAAATCAAAATATAAACATTGCATCAGGTGATCTAAAACACCTGTTAATGATAATAAATATACTACAGTTCTCCCCCACTATGGAAGAGACAACAACGAACATGTCATATGTTACGTCGTGCCACTGGCCGGCGCACTCTCGTCGATCTTCTTAAATGGACAGGGGAACCACGTTCTTCAAGATGTTGTTTAGCCTGTATTTGTTGTCTTACATTCACAGGTGCTGGTTCATCCGCAATCCTTTGATCTCCTTGAAGAGTGACAGAATTCTCATCCCTACGTTTAATATAAATAAGTTCATCTTCAGCATTGTCTTTGGCCGTAAATGTAGAAGGCGGACGTTTAGATGTGATTGGACACTGTTTAGGCTGAGGTGGTCTTACTTCTGTTCTTCTTAGTTGTTGCATGTGTCGTTTCACTATCATCCCTTCATCGAGCTCAACAAGATAATGTAAGCGACCTAATACCTTAATCACATTTCCATATTTCCATTGAACAGTGCTGGAGCCAGAGGTGTAATATCTTGCTTGAACAAGTTCTCCAACAGATAATTTAAGTGATTTGGGCAAAAGTGGTCTAGCGTGAACTTTGGTTTCTGGTAAATGTTGATACTTAAGGAGGTCAAGTCTAGTACGTAAGCTTCTTTGCATGAAATTCTCCGCTGGAGACTTTTCTTCACTTCCAAAAGGTGTTGCACGATAGTAAAATAATGCTTCGTGAACTTTGGCATGAAGTGTTCCTGCGTCAGATGCAACAGCTTTCAATTTATTCTTGAAGCTCTGGACGAACCGTTCAGCCTGGCCATTGGTGGTTGGGTGACCTGGAGCAATTGTTTTGTGCTGGATCCCATTTCTTGACAAAAATTATTTAAAAGTTTCGGAGGTAAAAATGGATGCATTGTCACTTTATACGTGGACGACAAGATGAATCCATCAGTGAGAAAATTTTTCAACAACCTGAACTTTCTTTTGAGGCTGTTTGCGAATTAGCTTTGGCCTTAGATGCATCTAAGAAGGGCAGCAAAACACTTCACAACAACACAGATGTTGTAAACAAGGTATCTAAAACAAGCAAACAAGACTATTTGGGAAAAAGCAATTCTCAACGTAACGACCACGCAAGATTTTATGAACGTCTCGGAATATCAGGTTTGTGCCTACGTTGCGGCGATGACAGACACTCTACAAAGTCTTGCCGTCGCATTAGGAATACTTTTATCTGCAATTTGTGTCATAAACGTGGACATGTGGCTAAAGTCTGTATTTCGACTTTGTCTAAATCCAACAGACAGAGAGTGAATGGTTTAAATATTAATGATTACAATGACAACACTGACTTATGTGACGAAGCAGATCCTGATTTTTTGGTAGGACAAGTTGTAACAATCGGCAGTACATTTTCTTCAACCATTCCTAATTAACGAAAATTCACCACAACACTAAATATTGGAACTGGTTGTTTGAAATTTGAAATTGATACTGGAAGTCCAGTGACAATCATCAATAAAACAGATTTTCGCAGACTATGCCCTGACATGTCACTCAGACCAACATCCTTAAAATTTAGAACGGTGACAGGAGAAATCTTTGAACCATTAGGTTTTGCTATGGTTGATGTACAATATAACAACCAAACATTCCACCAACGAATTTTCGTTGTTCAGCATTTAACCAATCCACAAATATCTTTTATATTTGAAAACACCATCCACAATGTTGCTACCGATAAGAAATCAAAGTACCGGGAAGAAATCCTCAACAATTATTCAGAACTTTTTAAGGAGAAAATAGGCGAGGCTCCTTACAAGTGCAAGTTAACCTTAAAAAGTGGTTCCTGTCCAATATTTCTAAAACACCTGTTAATGTGTAGTATATTTATCCCATCCTCGTCGCCACTTTAACATATTAAATAAATGAGAAAGAAAAGAGTTTTATTCATCATAATAGCAGAATTGTCCTAAAGAATCAACATAATTCAAAATCAAAATATAAACATTGCATCAGGTGATCTAAAACACCTGTTAATGATAATAAATATACTACAAGCATTGACTATGTACACTAGAGTACAAAGTCAATGCTACAAGCACCTATTAGCAAAATTTCAATTAATATCCGTCCCAAATTTAAACTAAGTTTAGTGTTCGGCGGGATTGAGCCCTGAAGTAAATTTTTAAAACCATTTCTTATTGAGCAACCTGTAAGAAAAAGAGAACGTCCATATGAAATTTTATCCCTGGATACTCTATGGTTATGGAGATTCTTTGATACGTGAGTGGATGGCACTTGACAGATACGATATCCTCGTATACTGTATAGTATATTTAACTAATTTCTCAAGTCTAATATTAAAATTTCATACAATAATAACTGATTTTGTTAATGAGTGAAAGTTCAAGTACCCACAAATAAATGGCAAAATTATGACACAACATTAGCAGAGGGATCTTTTAGTTCTGAGAACGAGTGAGATTGAGAGTGCTGTAAGCTAAAATTTATATTTAACTTCGAAGAAATAAGATTCGAAAACACAGCATTTTTGTTAATGTCAAAGAAAATAGGAGAGGTGAGAAGCCTACATTTTGGTTTTATAATAAACAGTAAAAAATAAAATAGAGTAAAAAAGCAACAAAACTGTCGACAGGTATTTGGTAAAATTGTTTCATCTCATATAAATAAATATGTTTAGAATTAATTACTCTTCTGATGAACTTTTATTGAAAACAAAACCAGCATCCTTAGTCGACCCGGCAGACCAAAGCCTGACATATCTGGCTGAATTCTGTGGAACTACCATTTAATTAGATTTGAATGAACCTCACACAAGACATTGTCTTTTAAACAATTTTCTGTTGATATGAAATTGTTTAATATAGTTTTGTTCCCTGCACTGCACTTTTTGATAAATTGAAATTCTGAATGAATAAGATGCAAATAAGAATAATACTCTAAAATAAATAAAAATGCAAGACATATACTTTATAAAATTTTATACATTTACACATGTCAGTGTTTCTTTTCAATTTAAATTGATCAGAACAAATTAAAATTTCTGTGATCTCTTTTTATTTTTGTCATGCTAGTAAAATCCTTTTTTAAATCACAAAAATTATTGAGAAAATATTTTAAGAACTGGCAAAAATTTGTTTTTTTTATTATTTATTATATACTATTTTATATGAATCGAATTTTTTTTCCAGTTCAGGAAAACAATCCTATCGTTAAATATCTATAAAATAAAAATTAACATTTATTAAAGTTCAGTGCAACGTGTGTTTCTAATTTGGAGTCTGTGAACAGTGCCTTCACGAAGTTTGGATGCAATAATAGAGCAGATTGGAAATTGCCAGCTGCGCATTGTCTTGTTAGCTCAGTTGGATGAAACTCTTTGAGATGTGCTCCATCACAAAACTGGGTTATTTCATGTTGAAAAAAAATCTTTATCTAATGGAGATTACATAATTAATTGATTCAGTTATTTGGGAATAATGAATTTAAAAAAATTGACTGATCTTAATTATATGATAGCTCTTTTTATTGAATGGGTGTGCATGGATATTTGAAATTATTTTTTTTATAACTCCTTTAGGTCTGTAATTGTGATATAAATATGGCGACTCAAAACATTTAATCGTACATAAAATTAACGTTTAGATGTGAAAATAATTTTCTATGTGAAAGGGCATTAAATGGGCCACATTGCCTTTGAAGCGAAGTTTTTATTCAGTTCCCATGCCTGGGCTTTTGAAAGTGAAGTGAAACTGACGAATTGAGGATAGAAAAAACTCGAGAGGTTAATTTCAATGAAGCTTAGATAATTTCATCCCTTCCACGATGTGCTCCACCAGCCTGCTGAACCATTTGATGTTTTTTTTTTTTTTTAAGTAGATTGAACAAACACAGTTTAAAAATTAAGGGCGACAAATGTAATTTTAAGGTTTACCTTGTGCAATGCACGTCAAAAGTATCAAGATCCAATATAACGCTTTTAGTCGTTCATAAAATGAAGTTCATGTGGCAAGAGCTAATTTAGGATGTAAAAGGAACGTAAAATGAGTCACATTGCCTTTGAAACAAAGTTCATGTGCGTGCCCCAAGGCTGGGCTTTTGAAAGTAGAACAAAGCTGACAAATTAAGGATTTGTTAAGAAAAAAATTAAGGATAAATACCCCCCGTCGCAGCAGACCTGCGTACTCAGCGAATTTCCAAATTAGTAATATTAATTTTGACCAGCTAAACTTGTAAACACAATTTCATCACGTGCTCATAAATAGGGAAATAAATAATGTCTATTATCCTTAAGATAAATATAGGGAAAGAGTATGCAGGTATGCTGCCATGGGGGACACTAAAAGTAGGTTTTTAGCATAAAAAAAATTATTTCGACCATATAAAGCCATATAGTAAGTTTCATAAGTATCAGTCCATAAATAAAAGAGTTTGCCTATTCTCCATATGATTAACATGTGAAAAGAGTATGCAGGTTTGCTGCCATGATAAGTACAAAAACCAAGATTTTTTACCTTAAATGGATGAATCTCAACCAAATGAAGCTAAATACCAAGTTTCATCCAAAAATATTGATTAATAAGTGAAATATTAACACATCCTTATTCTCCATAAGATTAACATTGGAGCCCCAAAAGACAACGTACTGTCTTTAGACTTTGTAATATCTCGGTAACCAATGGAGACAGAGCAAATCTTCAAAATACTAAATTGTGTGTTTTTTTTAGCTAAATCCAATGGTCAAAATAAAAATTAAAAATTTTTAAAATTTACATATGAAAAATGCGAAAAACCCATTTTTGGGGTACAAAACCCCCCAAAACTACCCCTTCCGGTGGGTCGATATATCTGGTTTTCGAACTCATCCGAATAAACGTAGGATTACACATCTCTACCAAATTTGGTGTCGATCGGACCATTTTTACGAGATTTATCGTATCTAGGGACACATATATGTATATATATATATATATATATATATATATATATATATATATATATATATATATATATAAATTTTAATGACTATTATTTTTGGTCTCTGGGCACCTAAAAACGAAAAAGTAACATGGTCCCGGGCTTAGGTCTTACCATGAGACCTACGGTAATAGCTTATTCCTTATGGGAAATTCGCTAAAAAAGACACTTCAAGGGAATCATTAAAATATTTTGTCAACATTAAAGTTTGTTCCTTATTACATTTTTTTGTTAAACAAATTCAAAAGCCATTCGTGTTCCAGTTACTAAAGCAGTTTTGTCATTAATATTTGAACGAAGAAGTTTACTGACGATCCGAATTTATATTCATAAGATACTAAAAAGAACCCTGTGGATCCATCAATAGCACTTTGTTAATAGAAAGCCATAAAATATTTTAGATTTGTTATATGCCCATGTTGCAGTTAATGTCTTATGATATACTCCACAATATATCACAATACGTCACATGGAATGCTTTTTTTCCTATAAATCTTGATAAACACAAAATTTGTTCCTAAATAATTTCTCAAAAGCTTGATTAATATTTTTAACGTTCAAAATTTTTACGTACTTGGCATTACTTTGAAATAAACTATACTTAGAGATATATAATAACACATTGGAATTTAATCAACTAATTAAATGGTTTGATTGCATTTGTTTGAAGTTTTTAAATATATTAGAATTTTTGCATTTACAAAATTATGTCTTGTGCGGTCCTTAGTCTCTCTATTTAGTCCACTAAATGAACGAGGGATACTATGATCATTGCAACATGCATCTCGTCTTTTAGTCAATATTAATGATACTGAGCGTGTTAACAACTAAACAGTTTCCATTTTATTTTTCATAAAAAATAAAGTCCAGCTTTCTCTAAACCTATATAGAAAATATTACGTTCCAAAAATATTTGGATTTCCTTATGAAAGGTGTAACGGGGTAAGTAAAGGTCAAATACTTCCTCTATTTTAAGAATGTTGAAATACACGACAAACATTTCTTCCAAAGTGATTTTTTAAATTGAAAAACGAAGGAGCAGCGAACACAATGATGATTTACATATTAAAATTATATTGACCAAGCTTGAAAAAGTTTAATCTACTATCTTGAAACATAGTCTTAAAAAAATACTTAAAACATAAAAACAACATGATAAAATCCTTTTTTAAAAAATCTCAAAGTCTAAATAATTTAGAGATAAAAGAATGATACCAATTATTGGTATCATTCTTTTATCTCTGCCTTATGAATATTCCATTCCCTGAGCAACGGGGTGCCCCATTAGTCCGTAATATCTCAAAGGCGGCCTCGGCGCCCAACACGTCACGGATGAAAGGCGCCGCGGCGACCCGTCACCGCTCCTGTAACTCAATGCCGCGCCCTGACCGGGGGCGCTTCTCTGAAATATAAAACACCTTTCGTCTTGTAAACCGAGGAGGGTAAAAATCAGTAATTTCTTTTCCACCCCTCGATTTTCTTTATACGCTTTAAAACCAACAGTATAGAGGAGAGCATTATTTTATTCGTTGAAATAGAAAAATGAATAATAGATGTTATTATTTTCACGCCTTTCATTTCACTAAATATTTCGCTGACGACGATAGAAGTTTAAATTAAAGCGTGATTTCGTCAAGATTTGTTTAAATTACACCTCTTACCTGATTATTAGACCTACTTTTAATAATTTGGTTAATTATAACCAAATTATTGTCTTGTAAAACGCTTCAACGTGCAAAAATTATTAACAACTTTATTACTTGTAGATAATTAATTGTTTACTATAGAAAAGCAATAATTACGCGTATTATTAAAAAAGTTAATGAAATACTTCATTATCTAAAATTTAAATTTGAACTTTATAACTTAGTTAAATATTTTTATAAACACTGCATTTAAATGTGTTCAGCGCTAGCACAGTCCATTTCATTCCATTAAACCAATCCATTTCAGGATTAAAGATTACAGAAATATTACCTTTAATGAAGAGCTATCAAGAACAAAATTTCAACAACAAAACTATAAAATAAATTGAAATTTATTACTCATGAGAACAGGATTCTATTTCTTTAGTGATGTTAATTGCAACAGTAAATGATGAAAGTCCATTCTCAAAATATTTATCGTCGCCACTATAAATTTCTATAGAAATTTAAATTTTTTAACCTCATATATTGTTCACGAGTATAATTCATCTTTTTTAATATTTTATTTAGTTTAAATTACTTAATAAACATCGTATTTAATTTGTCTAAACTATTTAATACCTTATCAGAAACAATGAAATTTACTCCCAATTTCAAGGTTAAAAACAAAGCATTTTTGTTGACTGCTTAATCAATGGTTAATCAACAGTAGGAAGGAGGGAGGGCATCACAACACTCATGATGGGCCCAATCCCCTGGTATACATCACAGATGAAAGGTGCCGGCTCCATCCCCTCAATGCAATACAGACCGGACGACAACTACTCTTCTTGTTCACCACATGAGCCGCAAGACGAGGTCCCCCACCAATACCATGGGGATTGTGGCAATAATTATTTTAGAGTTGTTATCATGCAAGATACAACAAGTTGTCTATGTTAGAGATTACGAAAAAAATTGATGCTCAATAATTTATTGAGAATTTATGTCTAAAATCTTCGGTCTGTTGTGTAATAATTTAGGGAACTACATTATGTTTGGCAGTTTGACACGAACTCTAGTGTAAGAAAATATAATCAAACAACATTCTTCGGAAAAGCTGAAATCATTGATAGTTTATGTTTTGAAGTGATTTAAAACTGATTAAGGGCATGAATTGTAAAAGGCAAAATGAATATTAGAATAACTTTCGTAAAAATACTCCTATCCAGAGTCCTAATATGATAAACTCAGCAACACAACAAGGCGCAGCTGGCAATTTTCACTCTGCTCTAATATTGCATCGAAACTTTGCGAAGGCGTCACAACCACCACAGCCTCCTGCCGTCCGCAGACACAGACTAAAATATTAACTTTTGTAACTTGTTGCGTTTATTTAATTTTTACCTATTAGCGAATTTTCCTATAGGGAATACGCTATTACGGTAGTAGCCATGGTAAGACCTAAGCCCGGGACCACTTTACTTTTTCATTTTGAGGTCCCCAGAAGCCAAAAACACCATTCGTTCATTTTCATATATTCATATATATATATATAGATCTATCTATCTATGTGTCCGTGGTACTGATAACTTTTAAAGGGTACCTCCGATTTGGATGAAATTTGGTATGGAGGTGTAAGACCAGGTCTATGTTCGCGAACCAGCATTGTTGAGTTATGGGAACGGGGTTTTATGGGGTTTCAAAGGGGTCAAAAAAGGGTTTTTCGCATTTTTGGACCTTAATTTTTAAAATTTATCAATTTTAACTGAAACCATTTAAAAGAGCTTAAAAAAGCAATTTTATATTTTGAATTTTTATCATAGCATAACTGGTTACGGAACAAATCCAAAAATGTGTTCTCCACGAAATTCTTATGGGAAATCAAGAAAACCCTATATCTTGCTTATTGATTGACATAACCTAATCAAATTTGGTATGTACATTATCTAAATATGGTTTAACTTATACTTGCTTACAAAACCCATATGGCGGCAAACCTACATACTCGATCCTGTGGTGTTTTTATAGGGAAAGCAAATAATCTGAAATTCCATAGGAAATTCGCTGAGTACGCAGGTCTGATGCGACGGGGGTATTTTATGTAGCAATATTTTTAGTTCCATAACTATACATTGATGGTTATAAAACATTTTAAATTATTTTAAGGGACATCGTTATATGTTCATACAATTTCATAACCTAATTATACTGTATATGTAAGTCGAATATTATAAATTTACTTCTCTCAAGTGTAACCGGTACACTGTTATTTCCATACATTGGGTTGGATCCCTGATTGTTACACGCTCTTTTAGCCCTGTACACCTAACAATGTGCTCACGATTGGCTGAGCCTGCGATTCGCTGAAGCATGATCCCTACAGTTGCAACTGCCATTACAGTACTGGACTATAGCTGTGCGACCCTAGTCAAGAGCTTCCTTGTGCATGTTGTACAATTTAGCTCAGGGCAATTCCTTCAATTATCAGTAGATCTACGTAAAAAAGCACATGAGCAATACTATAAAATTGTTAAAAAGTTTATTCGGCATTATTTTATTTAAAATGTTCATGGTAGCCGAGAAAAATTTCGGACTTGAGATGTAAAATTGTGAAAAAAGATTAAAATGTGACTCAATTCTGAAAAAAAATATTGACTTGTAAATATGGGTGACATGAATATGTGGTTACTAGAATTTTTTGGCCAAGAGAGATATTTACAGCTAGCAATAACGTACATGATTGTACAATATTGACAATATAACACATTTAGAGAAATTATTTATCATGGAAAACAACCTGGTACAATCACAGATTACACTAACTTGTGGTTTATAAAGGTTGCTCAGTTTTTTATTTTTCAGTTCTATATTACATACAGTAATATAGAACTGAAATATACCAAGTGTTAAACGTCAGTCCAAAAATATTAGTGCGGATGACCTAAGGAGTTGTTTCATATCACAAATTATATTATGAAGGTTCAAAACCACAGATGCAGCTCGACACGTCACAGATGAAAGGCGCCCCCGCTCCTGTAACTCAATGCTGCCACCCTACACTGGGGGCGCTTTCTTTGAAATATAAAACACCTTTCTACGAAGGGGAAAGCCTGTAACTTGTAATAGAAGAAACGAAGAGTACTGGTAAAACTAGATACGTAAAACTGCATGCGGGCTTTAACATCATTGTAAGGAATGAATATTTTCATCTCCTAACTGTACGTACAAGGTAGTTAAAAAGTATATATTTAATGAACATAGTAAAACGGGTCGTATCAATAAGGAAAAAATAAATTTTTTCATTTACAAAAAGACAAATCTTTTCGTCAATAATTTATAAATATTCCGTATATGTTTTATACGGTACAACAATACAACCAAAACACTGAAGTATAGGTTTATAATCAAGTCTTGCTTAGGCATGTACAATGATATTCACATCAAAACTGTCTTCAACTCTGCCTTGATTCCAACATAGTAAATGGTAGTGAGAAAGTAAAAATCTAAATTTTCATCCCAACCCAACAAAAAATTGGCACTTTTTGAAGCCCTTCTTTTAGTAAATACATTTGTGCGCATAACAAACTACGGATAGCTTGACAGTCAACCTGGTCAGAACTTGACTTTAGAATTGATGTCTGCCGTTTAGTCCAGGAAATTTATCGTAAAAGGTCAAACAAATTGCAATAGAAATAAAAGTTATTGCACAAGGTACCTAAAGCCGTCTTATATAGGATATTACAAATCGGCCAAAATCGGACTGGCGGAAACTCGCCATTTTGGAGAAAAACCATCCGCCATCTTGGATTTATGCAAGATGTTCAAAAAGTTATTATTAAAGTGTGTTTAAATTGATTTAGAGCATTAAAATTAATTTTATGGGATTCCTCTTTAAATTTTCTTATAGAAAAATATAACTTCAATGTATCTGATGATGTATCAAATAGGTTTTATAATCATTAAAGTGTAAAAAATGCAATTTTTGAAGGTACCGCTTTTATTATTATTTTTTTTTTTAATTCCTGTTACTCCAATATACAACTTGACACGATTTATTGCAAAATATATTTCTAGTAAGCATAATATCAAAATAATCCATCCAGAACATATTTTAGGTGTTATGGTGGGTACAGTCTTATTTGTAACAAGTAGACGGGGAGCGCGTACGGTGGTGCGCGCGACGACGCGTCATCTGCCGTGCCGGTATATCAGTAGGCCTACTGGTGTTTCCAGTAGTTGGTAGTTTTAAAATTCAGTAACAGTGATGTTAGACAATTTTAACTTACCCTGATAGGATTGATGAATCTGTAATTAATTTTCTTATAGCATTGATAAGTTTGTTTTATTACTGAAACGATCTTTTAGACCAATATTTAACTTTTATATGCTTTTGCCTACTTTGGATAGGCCTACTTTATTTAAAACACCTAAGCACTCTCAGGTGCCTATTTTAAGACGAGTATGACTGAAGGGTGAGTGTGATGATTGTGATGGATCCGATGAAGTTTAGCTTTGTTACTGACAAATAGCAGCTGTTTCATTTGTCAGGATGATTAATTAATAGCCCAATGACCAAAGGCAGCTTGGTCCAGTATCGAACCATTCAAAAAGCACAAACTTTTCTCAGGATCGAACCGTGGCAACCTCAGATTCAAATCAAATCAAATCAAATCAAATATCTTTATTGTCATAAGACTATAATTATAGCATTGACAACAAGTCACAATACAGAATAAAATAAATGAAAAATACTTAACATTCTAAAGTGATCGACAGAGATGATACAAAAGCATAAACATATTCATAAACTAAAAAGAAAAATCATCATTCAAGAAGTCACGCACACTGTAGTATTCTTTTTTTTAAAGAAACTGTTTCAGGTTGATTCTAAATTTAAATGCATCTGAAACATGTTTTAGGTTGGGAGGTAATTTATTGTAAAGTGTAATTGAGGAGTAATAGGTTTGATTTTCAAAAATGGTTGTTCTATGGCGAGGAATGGTTATGGAAGATTGGTTACGGAAACTATAGCAGGAAATTTGATCTTTAAAGTGAAATTTGTCTTTGTTGTTTGCCAAAAAAGTTAGACAGTTCAAAATATACAAACCAGGAAAATTTAAGAGATTATTTTCAGAAAAAACACCTCTACATGATTGGGACTTCTGAAAACCAAAGATCAACCTAAGTGCCTTCTTTTGTAGGCGAAAAATCTGTTTGTGCCTCTCTGTCTCAGCACCCCAAATGGCAACACCATAAGTCATATGAGGAAGGATCACACCATGATAAACTGACATGAGAACTTCTATGCTGGCGAAATAGGCGAGACGACGAAGAAGAAAAATACCACTACTTAATTTCCTGCACACTTTGTCAATGTGGGATGAAAATTTAAGGTCAGAATCCAAAACCAGTCCCAAGAAGTTAGATTGCCGGCAAGATTCAATCTCATTGTCCCCAATCATCATAACTGACTTGGAAAACAACCCATTTGGGAGTTTCAATTGAAAATCGATGAATTGGGTCTTATTTGTGTTGACGAGAAGATTGTTATCGCTAAACCACTGAATAAGTGTATTACATTTGACAAATGAATCTATTTCAAGTGAAGTTCGGCATTTTATTCATTAGGCCACTCAAAGGCACATTCGGCACGATTCAAAGGCTCTTTAACCACTCAACTACCTGCTATGATCCCTAAGGATCCTTAGTTTTAAAACTGATTTGAAAAAATGATATATCAGTGACAAAATAACGAAATTAGGATTTTATTGCAAAGTATAACTATTAAAAGTATCACGTATAACGCATTTGTTATTTTAAAATCTTAAAAGTTTCGTATTAACTTTAATAACATAGTCTATCACTGATACAATGGTTTTATTGGTAATCATACTTCATTTCAAATGTCTTCGTAGTTTTCTTCTCCAACTTCAATATCAATGGAATTCTTAAATAAAAAAAAATAAATAAAAAAACATGACATTCCCCGCACACAGATGACATTTTATACCGTTTAGCCTGCAGGTACAGCGGGAAGTAAGTAAGTAAGTAAGTAAGAAGATCTACAGTGTACCTTACAGTTACATCTGACATATATTTTTTTTGTAGGGGCTGGCTTTAAATTTGTCATTATAGGGTGCAAATTTCCAGCATTTAACCTCCACCCTCATTCCAAAGAAGATAATGATTCGTTTCAATTTTATTCTTTAACTTGAAAATAAACTCTTAAAATGTGGTACTTGTCAGCTGCGGATGTTGGTGGCAGTGTCTTAGGTTGTACTGCTTGCCTGGTTCGTCTGCTTGCAGCTTTAGAACTAAAACGTTTGTATTCGAACGTATCAGAAGATTTCCCACCGAACAAAAAAAAAAAAAAAAGTCTCCTCTCCAACAGAAACTATGTCCGATTTTTCAGAAGCGGGGCTGTTTACTTTGGAACATCGATTAATGAGACGATTCTTTTGTTATAACTTGAACCTTTTCCAGTGCCATACAACTTAGAAGTAGTATCACAACCTAATAATGCTTGCATAAACAGTATAGACAAGAAAAACTTCTAGTCCCAGATTTTTCTTTGTAGATTGTATGTTCCATGTTCTGTTTCCTGTTGATCCCATCTTAGATTCATTCCTAAAAATTACCCTTTGTTGTTAAACTGTCAATGGTAACATAATAGTACAAAGACAGCTGTGTCATCTACAACATATATAATAAAAATACCCCAGTCGCTGCAAACCTGCGTACTGAGCGAATTTCCAATGGAATTTCAGATTTTTTATTTCCCCTTATATTCCACAGGATTGTAGGTTTGCTGCCATGGAGTGTTGTTAGAAAGTGTAGGTTAATCCCTCATTGGTGTAGGTAAACACGAAATGTTATAATATCTGGCCCTTTTTTTATTTTCCCCGTAAATCCCATGGAGGTGAGCATGTAAATTTGGTGCTATATGGGTTTTGTAAGCAAGTTTAAGTTAAACCCTGCCTGGATAATGTTACTACCAAATTTGATTAAGCTATGTCAATACAGAAGCAAGATACAGGGTTTTGTTGATTTCCCTTAAGAATAACATGGGAACACATTTTGGGATTTCCTCCGTAACCAGTTATGCTAAGTTAAAAATTAAAAATTGCAAATTTTTATTATTTTGAGTTTTTTTTAAATGGTTTCAAATAAAATTTTGAATTTTAAAATGTTTAAAACCCATTTTTGACCCTTTTAAAACCCCCCCAAAAAAACCCTGTCAACATATTCCGATCATGCTGCTTTGCTAACTCATGAAAGTAGACCTAGTCTTACACGTCCATGCCAAATTTCACCAAAATCGGACGTTCCTTTCCAAGTTATCAGTACCACGGACACACAATATACAATATTGTGTATGATGGTATACATAGATACTGTAATATACATAGATACTGTGCATATACATTAAGTGAACGAATGGTGTTTTTGGCTTCTCTGCGGGGAACCGCAAAATGAACAAATAACATGGTCCTGGACTTATGATGCCTACTCCGTAATAGCGTAATCCCTATAGGGAAAATTCTCGAATACAATAAAAATTATACAGTAAAAACATTCATATTAACTCTTTTAATATTTATTACAAAATAAATTTTTAGATATACTATAGTTTAACCTTAAAAAAAATAAATGTGATACGACTAGTACTTTGAAATAAGTGATAATTATTGTAAATGTTGGTTGAAAACCAACGACTGAACATCGATATACTAGAACTTGTCCCAACACAACGAGCATGATGAGGTCGGCTTGGCAGATGGTCCGCAGCGCGCAACCGGCGCAACACCGTACGTTCCCTGTATACTTCTTTCAACTGAGGTCGTACCTACCATCCCAAAATATGTTCTGGATGGAACATTTTGATATTATGTATACTAGAAATATTTTTAAGCAATATATCATAAGTGTCAATTTGTGTATTGGAGGAACAAGTACACAAAAATAAAAGTGGTATCTTGAAAAAGTGCAATTTTTTATATTTTTATTATTTTAATGTTTATAAATACTATTTAATCCTTTATCATATACATTAAATCTGTATTTCCCTTTAAGTAAATTCAAAGAGGAATCCAATAAAATGAATTTCAATGTTTTAAGTCAATGAAAACATATTTTAGTATCCAATTTACCAAAAGCTTGCATAAATCCAAGATGGCGGTGGTTTTCGCCAAAATGGCGGATTTCTACCAGTCCGATTTTGGCCGATTTTGTATATGGTATGTAAGACGCCTTACCGGACTTCATACGATAATTTTAATTTCTATTGCAATTTGTTTGAGGTTTGGCCCTATATGAGCCTAAATTTCCTGGACTAGTTTGACTTGTAAGGCAAATATAGAATTCTTATAACTTACAAAAAGACTGTGAAATTTCCTCATTTGAATGCTACTATTTATTTTTGTCATTTCATAAAGCTCTACATTTACCAGATACTGTATATTCCATTTCGGATAACCCTGTATTATCAACGAACCAATGTTTCAATCTATCATTTGAATATCTACATCTGTATTTTAGCCTTGGTTAAACGATCTCACCAAACTTTTCAGATGTAAAAGTAAAGTTTCTTTCAAACTTTAAAAGCTGAATGTAAAAGAGTATATTCCTTTTCCCAACAATTAATGATTACCCTCGGTGTAGAGATTACCGTCTTTTAAATTAAAGATGATATCTCTGAAACGTGAAGCCGGTTCAAAGCAAAATTACGTTCAAAATTTTACAAGAGTTAAATTTTGTTTTAACTAGAAATAATCTTCGTTGGTATCATTTTAAAACATAAATTATTGCATATTATTATTTTCCCAACAGATAAAACCATAAGTTGCGCTATTCCAAAGTCAGTTTAAGCTTAAACTGAGTTTAAACCTGATTTGATTATATTTTAGTATTGATTTAAATTACGTTTAAGTTATACGTAGTTTAACATGTTTGGAGAAATCGGACCTAAATAAAATGTTAAATTAAAAGGTAGTTAAAAATGGTTGTAAGCAACCACAAACTCTTATTAGATACAATTAATTTTTTCTTTTCATGAAATTATTTAATTTTTACAAACTTAGTGTCCATTGAAACATTATTTGTATACCAAACAAGGTACTTAGTTTGGGAACATCTCTGGTAGCATAAAGGGGACTAAGCAAATGAATTATACCACTACGATATAACTAGACTACGATATTAATGACTAGGATGGTCACATTGACTCGATCTATTTTTACTATGCGAATTTATAGCAATTCTCGTTATATATATCAAGTTTTTTTTTTTAATTAGTTAGTAGTAAAAGTCCCTGTTAAAATTTATTTGTTGACCTTTTATTAAACGTTTGAGATAGTAACTAAAAAACTTTACCAATGCACCCAAAGCCTGGTTTTTAAGCTACTCTTTTTAAAAGTAATGTATATTTAGATTTTTCCCTTATTGACTTTTTCATTTTTTAGAGTCAAAGTATTTAACCTAATCTGTTGCAAAAAATCAACATTGTTTTACTAACATATTTAAAATATTTTATATCCATACTAACCACAGTCAACACGTTTTTAGAATACACTTTGACTAAGAGTTCTTATGTTTTTGTTACCCGTTTCTTATTTACTAAATTTGGTGTCTAACAAGAATTATGTTAGTAAAGCCGCATGACTGCGGCGCCTTCACGAAGTTGGAGAGCAATATTAAAGCAGAGTGAAAATTGCCAGCTGCGCCTTGTCGCGTTCGCTCAACTAAGAACGTTTTATAAATTGATCTACTTTGAAACTTAATGTAAACCATGCATTTGCTTGATCGTGCATAATGTTTTGTAAATTATTTAATGCATGTAAAATGTAGTGATGATTATAGAGCAGGTGGTATTGTAGTATATTTGAAAAATAATTTATCAGATGTAAACTGTTTAGATTTTATTTGTAATACAGCAGACATTTTACTTTTAACTTTTAAATTTTCTGGACAGTTATTTCATATCTTAGCAATATACAGATTTCATTTTCTTCCAGCAGATTTATTCAATAATGAGTTCAAAAACCATTTTATTGATAAAAATAGTGTACTTAGAAATAAGTGTAATTTAATTTGGATAGGGGATGTAAACATAAATTTATTAGACAGCAATATTTCTACTGATATTTATAAAACAATGCTGGCAAGTAATGGTCTTGAGAGTCTCGTAAATGAGCCTACCCGAATAACAGAGCAATCTGAAACCTGTTTAGACCATGTCTTTGTAAGAGTTGGAAGTAAGCTCAAAGTTGAGGTGGATGCGTCTGTTATACACGCGCACATTACAGATCACTCGCTGATAAGCGTCGTGGTCGGAGTCGTGACGGCGGGGGCAGCGGGGGGGAGCGGCGATCCTGGATCGCCGCGCCGCCTGCCGCCGCCGCTCCTCGCTACCGCACCGACTACGCGCGGCTCAATCAGCTGTTGTCGGATACTGACTGGTCTGCGGTGTATGGCGCGACCGATGCTTCTGATGCCTTTGATGTATTTTTTGATATTTTAAAGCAGTCTATCGATGACAGTAAGGTACAAATTAGTTGTAAATTAAAAAATATCACAAAACTAAAGCCGTGGACGAATGAATTTATTGGCTTAAAAATTAAAAAAAGAAATCATATTTCAAAACTTCTCAAAAGTCATCCAACCAATGAAAATTTAAAAAAGTATTTTAAAAATTTTAGAAACAATTTTTGCAATGAAATAAAACAATTAAAGCATAATTTTTATAAACAGAAGTTTGAAATTTGTAAGAGTAACACTAAGGCAACTTGGAATTTGTTGAATCAATTAACTGGCCAATCAAAGGCTAAGGACAGAGTTTTAAAATTGGAAGTTAACAATAAATTGATGGATGATCCTTTGGACATAGCAAATGAATTTAATAGGTTTTTTTCAAATATAGTAAATAACTTGGATTTGAAACGGTTGAGTAGAGGAGACAGGTTTTATTCTCTTCATTATAAAGATATATTTAATAATAGGGAACAAGCTAGAACAATTTTCATTGATCCAGTATTGCCTGAAGAACTAATGGCTACAATAAAAACATTAAAAATAACACTTCTCCAGGAATTGATGGTGTTAACTCGTATTTAATTAAAACAATTTCTTCAAAAATTTGAAATGTTCTTTTATTTATTATAAATTTTAGTTTCACCAGTGGAGTTTTCCCAAATTCTTTAAAAAATGCAGTTATTATACCAATTTTTAAGACTTCTTTTTCTTTCTTATTCAAATTGTAACAACTATAGACCGATATCTCTTTTGTCTAGTTTCTCTAAGATATTTGAAAAACTAATGAAGAAAAAATTAATGTCATTCTTAGAAAACACACATTTTTTTAGCGAAAAGCAATTTGGTTTTAGAGCTGGCATGAACACTGAATATGCTTTGCTGAATTTTCTGACTGATGTAAATGAAGGATTAAATGAAAATAAATGTGTTAGTGGTCTATTTCTTGACATAAAAAAGCTTTTGATACTGCGGATCATAATATTTTGCTGGAGAAATTATACAAAATTGGTGTTAGAGGAGTTGGTTATAAATGGTTTGAAAGTTATCTTTTACATAGAACGCAGTGTGTAAGAATCAATTTAGCTATAAGTGGGACAGAAACTATTAAAACAGGTGTTCCAAAAGGTTCAGTATTGGGAGCAATATTATTTACAATATATATTAATGATCTTTGTCAAGCCAATTTTCATGGAAATTTAACTTCTTTTGCTGACGACACAGCACTTTGCTATTCTGAAAAAAATTGGGAACTTGTTCAAAAAGCAATGAATAAAGATCTTGAAGAGCTTAAATGGTGGTTTAAAGTCAACCATTAATTGCTGAGTCCCGAAAAAACAAATACATTAACTTTAGCCTAAAGAAAAACATTCAATTCTCTCAAAGTGTTCAATATAAATATTCGGGTTGCTTAGACAAACACTCAAGTTGCATCTCAAAATGTGCCCCTGTTGATCAAACTGACAATATAAAATACCTAGGTATTTATGTTGACAGTGAATTAAATTGGAAAATTCATACAAAAAAAACTAAAAGAAAAAATTCAAAATTTGTTGAGATATTTTTATTCATAAAAGATCTTAGTAATAGCCAAATTTTGAGAATGCTGTATTTTTCTTTAGTACAAAGTAGATTAGACTACGGTATAGTTTTCTGGGGTAATACATATGAAACTTACACAAAACCTTTGTTCATCCAGCAAAAACATATTTTAATATTAATTTCAAACAAAGGGAGATTCGAACCATCAAAACCACTCTTTTTATCACAAAAAATTCTTCCACTGAAGTATATATATATATCTACAAAGTTCTTAAGCTATTTTATGTAAAAAGTGGCAACAATCCACAAAATGATAACGAGTACAGAAAAAAATCTTAGAAATGCCAAACAGTTTCTAATTCCAAAGCCTACAAGTACATTTTTCACGAAAACTTTTAGTTTTATAACTCCAAAGATTTTTAACACATTAGAAGAAGATGTTAAGAATGCTCACAATGTAATAATTTTCTTAAGAAAGGTAAAAAAATGGTTATTTCAGCTGGAGGATGTTAATGATTTATTGCATGTACAGCAGTAGTTTTATTTATTTACGAGTAGGTATTTGTGATTTAATTTTTTGGCTATAATAGTAATTAGGTTATTAATATTAATTATGATTTTTAAGGGCACACTTTGGAGGGCTGTGTCACTCGGGGACTATGCACTGTGTGCAATGAGCTTTGACGGCACCTGGGAGACCAACTCCTTTGGAGGAGTGCCACCAGCCGCCTGGTGACATAAGTGCGGTGTGCGGTTTGAAAGTTCAAACCTTAGATACAATAACATTGTCAATTTAAATAGAAAGATGGATTTAGGTTGTTATATAGCACGCAGATGTAATTATTTAATTAATTTACTATTTTTTAATTAAGTTTTAGAGACCAAAGTGTTAATTTAATTAAAAATATATTTCTGAGCGCCTAGATTTTAAAGTAAAATGTAGGAACCTCATCACAGGCATTGCCTAAAGAGGCCCTAATTTATTTTCTCAATTAAGTGACATCCGTTGTGTTTGTGACAGCCTTGGCAAGTGAAGATGATCTTTTTTATTTGTTTTTACTGAGATTTTGGCTTTACACAAATTTGTGACTATTTTATTTTTTTGTTAATCAAGATTTATTGTTATTTTTTGTATTTGTTATTGAGAAAATAAAAAATTATTCTATTCTATTCTATTCTAAATATTATAGGTTCAGCACAGCTTTTTTTACCTTTTTTAGATTGCCCATAAATAACGGATTAATTATAAATCATTAACGTCAAAACTATACATTAAATACTTTATGTTTAACATTAATTACGCCGTATAATTCAAATTTACTACCAGGATTATTTGGTTACAATCCACCACTACGCATTGTGTTTATATTGCTCACAAAACCCACATTACAGCAAACCTCTTGTACAAAAATTTAAAAAGTAGTTGTGCTAAAAATCCAGAAATCACCAAATATCATAGCAAATCTGCTTAGTTCGTAGACCTTTTGCTACGGGGAAAATTTAAAGGTAAATAATGTAAACGAATGAGTTAAATAAATATATTTAATTTTGGTCCTAACGATTTATTATACTGTTTTCCTTTCAAAAATATTTTTCAAAATGCATTTATCTTTGAGTAATTTTATCTGAAACGTCAAGTCATTGAATGTATAATTAGCAGGTTTAAATTCAACACGTAATAATAACTGTCCAAAACAATCTTTTTTACAAATGTCAATTTTCCTCCTGTGTGTGATTTATCATTTTCTGCAGTGGTTTCTAGCCCATGTTGTCGTGCCCATGGTTGAGACGTAAGTTTCACTACGTCACGGATGAAAGGCGCCTCCCTTCCCTACATCGGGGGCTGTTCCTCTGAAATATCCAACATCTTTCCTCTTGTGAAAAGAGGAAGGTAAAACAAGCTGTGTTCTAATAATCCCTCATAGGAATTAATCTGTTATATTGTGTGCGATGGAAAAACATGTCAAACGCAAAACACAATCATTAATAAAAACATTTCGGAGTATATGGTTTACATCTGATGTAAATTACCAACAACCAGATACCGATTTTCTATTGTAAACCCTTATTTTACAATTGTTGATTGATATTAGTGGCAGTTTAGTATAATTTGATTTTTAACATCGTTGTGCGCAAATAATCTTAATTAAATTATATAATATCTTGATAATTCTGCAATGTACTCATAATTTATAGTAAAGGTTGAGCGCAGAGCTCATAAAAGTCCGAGTTTCTTTCTATTAGCTAAAGTAGAACATTAGGAAGCAGATGTTGCACCGACTCATATTCATTGTGTTTAATTTGTTTTGTCGAAATGCGAATGAGAGCGTGGCCAAATTTTAAACTAATTAAGGACGGAAAGCAATTAGCGATATAACTGTAGTTACTTTATCAGGATTAATTATCTGTTGAATTCCTTACAGTGAATTAAATTGTCGGTATCTTCGCTCCAATAATTTCTGGGATATGATTATTCAAATAAATTTTAACATACACATCACTGCATTAATATTAAAACGTATTATTTTACAAAGATGTATTGTAAAACATATATTAAATTAAGAACTACAATACTAAGTAATTATGTTATTTTGAATTATAAATAAAATAAACATAAATTGATGAAGTAAACATTAATAAAGTAACATACGAAATTTAAGGTTTTACTACTCACCAAAATAGGATTTGTATGAGTTGTTTCTAATTATGGAATGCATAATTGGTTGTGTTTCTCCTGTTGTATGTTCAGTGGCATCACGGTCGCGGTGATCGGTCTACCCCCTCGCGACATGTTGATCCCCACACGTCACTGATGAGGGTGCCGCCCCTAGGTGGAAACACACTGCTAACGGTTACGCATGATTCTACTGTAGCGTCATGGGAGAACTCGCCCTTGGGAGACTAAACATATGGAAAGACTACGATGAGTTTGAGATGCCATTTTTTTCCCAGTAAGTTTCAATATAATTAAGAAACTCATTTTATCAGTTTATTATGCAATCATTGCAATAGTAGTAACCCAAAAGTGACTCTAATGACGGGATGAAAACAGTCCTGCCATATTAAGGAAGATAACATTAATGATTTTTTGTAACATTAATGATAAATGTTACACGGGCCTGAAAATTTACTTGTCATCGACTTGATGAAAACTTTACATAGTACGGAAAACTTTATTTAGTACTGATGAAATTTATTCGTATCCTTATGGAGTAAATTCTCGTGTTAATGTTAAGTAAAAATTCTAGTATTATAGAACAATAAAATAAACAGTTTTAGCATTCGAAATTAAAATAATACCTACGATATTATTAAACAAGCAACAGCTCAATGATATGGGAGTAACATTATAATACTAAAATAATATATAATTGAAAGGAATATTCTTGAAATCCCTTTTGAGCCTATTCTGCGTAAGAAAAGGAGAGTTAAGATGCTTTTAAGCAGATTACTGTTACATACTGAGATACCAAAGGTAAAAGATCTAAAATAAAATATAAAGAAACTCATAAAACGGAAAAATACGTTATCAAATATGTTAATGTTTATCATAAACGGCGCTGTTTTTAAAAGTGCCACCATTGAACGGCGCTGACTCGCATCATCCATATAATTTCAGTTTTGCTAAATTAAGTAGTTTCTTTCGAAAATATAATCATCAAATGCCCCTGTTTTCCGAGGTTAATTAGCATGAAACAGTGGGAAAATATGTTATCGCCGTTGATTAAACTCGATTATACTCGGTGGCCCGGAACGCTTCCAGGGCCCAGCTAATGCTTTTTGTGTCTTTTAACGCCAGTGGCATTTTTTTACGTTTTAAGACAGAACGGTTTTAACCCTGGTCTTGTTTGCCACCTTGTTGCACTGGAACACAATTTTTCAGGTGACACTACTCTGTAATGCTTACATTCGAGATACGATTTGATGTAAAATGAAATTGTTACGACTGGATTTTAAAGATACTTTTATATGCTTTTGAAATAAAACATTTGGGAACATAATTTAAGATCTGGTTGTAAAAAGTTAAATTTATTGCAAAGTGGTTTTTTATGTTGCTGCACTCCGGATAGCAAAATATTCCGGGTTGAAAAGAAATTGACAAAATTGTTTATTTTATTAATTTAAATTAACATTATGATGACAACAAGATTCGTAAAATTTCTTTGGCAACAAAAACTTCAAGTACCAATTACAGAATCAAAATGATTCTAGTAGTTTTCTAGTGCTTTCCCTATAAAAACTCACGAAAAACTGCATAAAATGAAAAGAAATATTTTTTGAAAGGTCAACTTGACGTTAATCTGATTGCTAAAAATAAGCGAGTAATATTTATATTTATACAAAATATAGTTTAACAAAATTACACACAAACTCCTTGCTTTCAAAGATACTTATAGTAGCTACTGCCTTAGTAGAGTTAAATGACAAATGTTTGGCAATCAGCTGTCGCTAGGAATGTGACGTAGGCAATTATCATTAGTGATTGATGACGGACATCAATCGTGGCCTCAGTTGGTCCCTGGGCTTGTCTTGTTGCTGCCACAAACTACGGTCTCCCCGACTGATCAGCCAGTATCATTGATGTATTCAACACTTTGTTGGGATCCAGTATCAACCATGCTACAGAGGCCGAGCCTGAGGCTGGAGTGGATTGGCTTCATTCATCATTCACCACTTGATGGTCCTCCCTGACCTCCCTGCCTGGCTCCCAGCCACTATCTGATCTCCCGGCATCAGTAATTTATTCAACCCTTCAGTGTTAATTTAGTAACTAATAACTATTGGATCAAATTACAAGTTACGTTGTTTTAAATTTTTAAGGTTGAGTCCACATTCAATGCTGTTGGTTTGATTGTATTTGTTTAAAGTTTTTGAATATATTACAATTTTTTTATACAGAAAATTATGTGCTGTTCCGTCTTTAGTCTGTTTACTTAGTCCACTAAATGAACGAGGGATATTATTATCGTTGGAAAGATAAATTCCAATTTGCTTTTTCTAACATCTATGGGAAATATTTTGTTTATAAAATATTTTAATTTTCTTATGAAGAGGATAACTTAAAGAACAAATACTTCCTCTATTTAAAGAGTGTTGATATACAACACAAACATTTCTTTCAAGCGATTTTTCAAATTGAAGGATAAACAACTACAAATTCAAGAAGAAGCCAACACGATGATGATTTACATATTAAAACTGTACTTACACAGTAAACTTCTATTATCTATTATCTTGTAACATAGTCTTAAAAACTATCAGGTTTATTAAAAACGATTTCAAACATCAAAACAATATGATAAAATACTTCCTAAAACGATCTCATATTCTAAATTAGTATCCTCCTTTTATCTATGCCCTATGAATATTCCATTCCCTGAGAAACGGGGTGTCCAATTATTCCGTAATGTCTCAAAGGTGGCCTGGGCGTCCAACACGTTACGGATGAAAGGCGCCGCGGCGCCCCGTCACCGCTCCTGTAACTCAATGCCGCGCCCTGCACCGGGGGCGCAACCTCTGAAATATAAAACACTTTTCGTCTTGTAAACCAAGGAGGGTAAAAATCAGTAATTTCTCGTCCTTACCTCGATTTTCTTTTATACGCTTTAAAACCAACCGTATAGAGAAAAACCAATAGTTTATTTTTTGAAATAGAAAAATGAATAATAGATGTTATTATTTTTACGCCTATCATATGTACTAAATATTTTATACGGACTCTGACAATAGTCGTTTAAATTAAAGCGCGATTTTGTCAAGATTTATTTTAATTACTTCTCTCACCTGATTGTTTGGCCTAATTTCAATACAGTTTGTTGATTATAACAAATGATTGTCAGTCTTGTAAAACGCTTCAACGTGCAAAAATTACCAACAACTTTATTACTTGCAGATAATTGTTTAACATAGAAAAACAGTAATTACGTCAATTAGTAAAAAAAGTAAATGCAATTTTTCACTATTGACAATTCAAATTTTTACTGTAAAACGTACAGTAATATAAAAAAATACATTTAAATATGTTCCACGTTAGCTCAATAATAATAATAATGCAATCAATAACAACGTTATCTCAATAAACCAATACCTTTCAGGATAAAGATTTCAGAAATACTTATTACCTCTAATGAAGAGTTGTAAAGACGAAAATTTTCAAAAGCAAAACTATAAAATAAATTAAAATATATTATTTTTGTGAATACTATAATTGTTACTTTAGTAATGTTAATTGCAACAGTTAACGATGGAAGTTCTATTTCAAAAAGTTTAACGTTGCCACTTCAAGTACATTTCAATAGAAATTTTAACCCAATTTATTATTTACCAGTTTAATTAACCTTTTTAACATTTCATTTGGTTTAAATTACTTAATAATCATTGTACTTAAACTATTTAATACTTCATCACGGAACAATGAAATATACTCCCAATTTCATGTTAAAAAAACAGAGCATTTTTTTTTGTTAACATTGTTTTGAAGGCTTAGCCATAACACTACTTCTTTGGGGTGGATAACTGAAAATTCTAAAAGCTAATCAACCGTTTTACATTAGGAAGGAGTGGGAGGGCATCACAACACTCATGATTGGCCCAATCCCCTGGTATACATCACAGATGAAAGGTGCTGGCTCCGTCCCCTCAATGCAATACAGACCGGACACCAACTACCCTTCTTGTTCACCACATGAACAGCGAGGCAAAGTGGTGGAGCAGTACCATGGGGGTTGTGGAAATAGAGTTGTTATTATGCAGGAAACAACAATTAAGACGCTACGCTTAAAGGTGATAGGAAACTATTATATTATAATTGGTAATCACTCTAATATATATAAAACACAATAAATTTGTTTTTAACATTAACTCAATATTAAAAAATATATAAGTTTCCTCAAAAAAGTTACATAATAGGTAATTTATACTTTTAACTGAATTTCAAATGATTAAGGACAAGAACCGTAAAAAGCTAAATGATATAGAATAACTCTCGTAAAAATTCTCCTCTCCAGAGTCCTAATATGATAAACTCAGCAACACAACAAGGCGCAGCTGGCAATTTTCGCTCTGCTCTAATATTGCATCGAAACTTTGCGGAGGCGTCACAACCACCACAGCCTCCTGCCGTCCACAGACACATACTAAAATATTAACTTTTGTAACTTGTTGCGTTTATTTAATTTTCTCTGTGTTATATAGTAATTTTTTATATTCCATAACTATACTTTGATGCTTATAAGTAGTGCAAAAAGGGCACACCTGGGACATGACGTCATCACGATGACGTCAGCAGTGATGACGTCATCAATGACGTCACGAATGACGCCACTAATGACGTCATATGACGTCACATGACGTCACACCTATGACGTCATGGTGACGTCATTACCGCTGACGTCATCATGATGACGTCACTGACGTTAATTAGGTCAAGGTCACGCAAGAATACAAAAAAAAAATTTTTTGCACTTTTGCGATTCCTCAAATTTTGCTGAGAAATTGAAATTTCTCGAGGAATCACAAAAGTGCAAAAAAATATTTTTTTTATTCCCTAGCGATCAGATTCTTGACCTAATATATCCGTCAGGGGTCATTGACCCGTCCCAGCAACCCCACTTGAAAAAAAAATAATTTTATATTTGACTTACCCACCGAGAGACTGAGAGCCGAAGAATAATTTCTTCAAACACCCGACAGTGCGACAAACGACATGCGATCCGAACAGCACCGCGTCCGAAGACGTACTGACTTGGGTGCAGGCGGTTCCCCAGGTACCCGGCCCAGTGGTGGGGATAAGGAGGTGGTGGGGGTAAAGTGGTCAGAAGGAAGAAAAATTTATTTTTTTACAAACAACTCGTCCCAGCCGGTCTTTTACTGGACCTCCGTAACTCGGATTGGAAATATTTCCTGAGAAATATTTATTTTTTATTCTTTCTCAGGTGATGTTGGAACTTGGTCGGGAATTGGAGTCACCAACGTAACCTTACTGGCAAAAGTTAGCTCGTCTAAAAGTTTCTGAAACATTTTATCATCCATAGTGATATTTGTGTCCCTTGAGTAAAATTTTGGATTATTTTTAAAGCAACGTTTCATTTTTGTTAAAGTGGAAGTCTTGGACACCTTAACAGAATTATTTTGCTTGGCCAGCAAAAATTTTACTCTTAATAATTTTTCTCGCAAAGTTTCAGCCATAGATGTGTCTCACAGTAAGGTTTGGATAAAACTGAAACACTTAGTCCAGTGTTGTACCTTAGCTGGAAGTAGTGGGGGAACAGGGCTATAGTGGGGGAATGAGTAGTGGAGGGGGTAATGCAGACTGTTGTTGACAAGTGTAGAAACAGTTTGCTGGGAACTGTCCAAGGAGTAACACGTACTGTGCAGAAAAATTAACCGAGAGACTTGTGTAAAATTTAACTCCAAGAAATATTTAATGTAAGACTAAAAGAGGTAGAGCCAAATGAAAAATAATTTTGTAGGAGACGGGTATGGATCAGTTTTGTAGTTCATATGGTCTTTCAACCATATGGTAAATTATTATATTTTTGTTTTTTGAATGTTTACTTACTCTGTTTTGGTTATGTATTTTTGTGCTCATTTATAAAAATAAATTATTCACTTTTTAAGTGTATTTCCTTTTGTTCACGCCATATCAGTGGCGACGAGAAATTTTATGAACCAACGAAATGCCTAAGAGACACCAGCACGGTCCGGACGAAGGGCGGGAGCAGCAGCCTGCACTCCCGAGGTTCAATTGTGAACAGTTCGACCCGGAGAAAATGGATATTGAGGTTTGGCACATCAAACTCGTGACTAGTCTTACTCTATCTCAGATTAAAGATGATGTTACAAAAAGGTTGCTTTTTATCAGTTGTCTAAGTCCAAAAGTTTTAGAGACCCTCATAAACTTATGTAAACCAAACTGTATTAATGACTTTTCTTTTGAGACATTATACGAGAAATTGTCCTCCAACTATAAAGTAAAAACAATTGCTGTCGCTGAGAGAGTAAAATTTTTTTCTCTTAAGCAGAATTCTGAATCATTAACAGAGTTTGCTAACGATCTCAGACGAATGATCAACAAATGTAATTTCCCAAACGAATTTTATCAACAGGCATTAATAACATCTTTTGTTATGGGAATAACTAATCCAAGTATTAAAGAAAATCTTCTTAAAAGAGATTATGATTCATTTACTGAGGTATTAGAGTTAGCAAAAACCCTCTCCTGCGTTCAGGCTGCTTCAACAAGTAACTTCACTGTCAATAAAACAACAGAGGAGTGTAATGCAATTTCCGCAGGCCCTTGTTTCATCTGTGGAGGAAAGCATCTGAAAAGTAACTGTAGAATAAAAAATCCCGTTTGCTACAAGTGTGGAAGTAAAACACACATCACAAGGGTTTGTAAAAGTAAGAAGTCTGTTAAATCCGTAAACCTCAATGATTCCGAATTGGATCAGAATTTACCTGTTGACACATTTAACTCAGTAGGCGGTGTTCTTGATGTCATGTCGGTCAATAACTCCTCTAAGAATTTTCAAAGCTTATTCCTTAAACTAATGATCAATGAGCGCCCGGTATCAATGCAGTTCGATACTGGCAGTTGTGTGACTATAGTCTCTGAAGAAACCTGGGTATGTATAGGTAAACCCACCCTTCATACAAGCTCAAAATGTTTTACATCATTTACAGGACAGACAGTAAAGTTATTAGGCAAAGTAAGTGTACAAGTAACACTTGGGGGAATCAGGCGTATACTTAATCTCTATGTTGCATCTGGAGTTCGGCACAACATATTAGGAATGGACTGGATATTTCAACTTAACTTACAAAACCAGTCACTTGTAAGTTTGCATGATTTGTCTTCAAATCAAACTCAGTCTGCTTTACTGGTTCAAAGCCCTGAAAAAGAATTGATTGAGATATGTAATGAGTACTCAGATGTTTTCACACCGGGGGACGATAAGTGTTCAAAACTACCTGCTCAGCTCTACTTAAAGAAGGATGCCGTCCCAGTTTTTAAGAAGGCTAGACCTATTCCGTTAGCTCTTAGAGATAAGGTTAGGGAAGAACTAGACCGTCTGATTAACAATGGTGTGCTCGAAGAAATCGATCATTCTGAATGGGCCGCTCCGTGTGTTTTAGTTAGAAAACCTAATGGAAAAATAAGAATTTGCGCAGATTTTTCTACAGGTTTAAACCAATCATTGGAGATACAAACTTTTCCTTTACCCACTCATGACGAGCTATTCACAAAAATAGGAGGTGGTGACAAATTCACTACCCTAGATCTTACTGATGCCTACTTGACTATTCCCATGGAAGAGGAATCAAAGAAACTTCTAGTAATCAACACACCGTTCGGGCTGATGCGGTACAACCGACTTCCTTTTGGTATTGCTCCAGCGACTGCTATTTTTCAAAGGAGAATGCATGCCATGTTGGAAGGTCTGCAAGGTGTCGCTTTTCTACTAGATGATGTAATTGTGACTGGAAAGAATAATGAAGAACATCTCAAGACCTTGAGAGAGGTATTAAAACGAATCAAGGCTAATGGATTTTGTTTGAATCGATCTAAGTGTAAGTTCATGCAAGATAAAGTGAACTATTTGGGCCTGAGTGTATCCAAAGAAGGCATATCAACTAATGTTGATAAAATTCAATCTGTCCTCAATATGCCGGAACCCAAGGATGTCAAACAATTGGAAACTTTCATTGGCATGGCAAATTTTTATTCAAGGTTTATTTGCGGGTTTTCTGACATCTGTGCTCCCCTTAATGCTCTGCGCAAGAAAGACGTTGCATGGAATTGGACAGATAAGTGCTCTGAAGCTGTGACCAAAATCAAACAAGCTTTAGTATCTGCCCCAGTATTAGTACCTTTTGACAGCACTCTGCCTATCGTAGTAGCAGCAGATGCGTCATCTGTAGGCATCGGCGGAGCAATCTTTCACCGATATCCTGATGGTAAGGACAAGCCAATTGCTTATTGTTCCAAGACCTTGACATCCACAGAAAGAAATTATTCCCAAATAGAAGGAGAAGCATTGGCTATAATCTACGCTTTGAAAAAGTTTCGAATCTATTTGTGGGGAACTGAATTCCTTCTCCAAACTGATCATCGTCCTCTCCTATCTATTTTTGGCTCGTCAAAAGGAATTCCTTCTGCTACCTCATGCAGGCTGCAAAGGTGGGCCCTATATCTCACACAATTCACATTCAAAATAGAATATGTGTCCACTACGAAGTTCTCCAAAGTAGACTGTTTAAGTCGCATTCCACTCGGAGAAGATCAAACTTTCGATCAAGCTGGTGAAAGCTATGATACTGTGGTAAACCTCATATTTTCAGGGAGCATATCTTCCCTCCCAATAACATGTGAGGAAGTGAGTAAAGAAACTGATAATGATATTATTCTAAAGGAGGTTAAGAATTACATTGTAAATGGATGGCCAAACAACACTGATCCTAAGTTGAAAGCATATAAAGCAAAGAAGCACGAATTGACACTTCACAACGGCTCTATAATGTGGGGTATACGAGTCGTCATACCAACCATATTAAGAAGTAAGGTCTTGGAGAATCTACACGACACTCACATGGGAATGATGAAAATGAAATCCTTAGCTCGTGAGTACATGTGGTGGCCAGATATCGACAAATCTATTGAACTTATTTCACAATCTTGCTCTCTATGCAACACGTTTGCACCTAAACAACCGCAAAAGAAGTTTCTCGTCTCTTGGCCACACTGTAAAACACCTTGGGAACGCCTACATGTTGATTTTGCTGGCCCATTTCTTGGCAAAACATTTCTGTTGGTGGTGGATGCTTTCTCGGGCTGGGCAGAAATAATAGTTATGAACTCCATGACCTCTGCAGCAACTATCAAACAGCTTAAGCTATTGATTTGCCGTTATGGAATACCAACTACAATTGTGTCCGACAATGGAACATGTTTTACCTCTTCAGACTTTTCCGATTTCTGTAAGCAGTTCGATATAAAACACTTGACTACACCAGTGAATCACCCATCATCAAACGGACAAGTTGAGAAGTATGTTGGAACTATGAAAAATGCTCTTAAAAAGCTGCATCATGAAGTTTCACCGAAGGGTTTGGAGGCCGATTTGAATAACTTTTTGTTCAAATACAGGTTGACGCCTCATGCAACAACTGGGGTATCTCCCGCAGAACTTTTTTTGGGCAGGAAATTAAGGTGTCAATTTGATTCAATGCGGCCGAAACAGCAAGAAACGGAATGTTCAAGAAACCACGCCAAAAAATTTGAAACAGGAAGACCCACTCACGTTAAAGATTTAATTGTGGGGCAACTTATTTATTGGTCTGAAGTGAGGAACGGCAAGGTTCGCTGGAACGCTGGCAAAGTCGTTAAAAGACTAGGAACGAACATTTGGCAAATTGAAGCCGGGGGGCAAGTGTTTAAAAAACACGCTGACCAGCTCCGAAAGAGAACTTAAAGTTTTTGGGGTTGTAACCAATCTCAGCGGGGAGATGTCATATGGTCTTTCAACCATATGGTAAATTATTATATTTTTGTTTTTTGAATGTTTACTTACTCTGTTTTGGTTATGTATTTTTGTGCTCATTTATAAAAATAAATTATTCACTTTTTAAGTGTATTTCCTTTTGTTCACGCCATATCAGTAGTAAAGTTCAAAATCCACTTGTGTGGAGTAAAATTAAATTGTGAGCGAAAAATATTTAGCCACACCTGCAAAATACAAGTGTATGAAAATATTAGGAGACCTGTATAGCTAAATAAAAATTAATTTTGTATCAAACAGTCTTCCAACATTTCAGTTTCTAAGTCTTAACAAGTAAGGAATAAAATATTAAATAAGGAGTGGAAAATAATATGTTAAGTAAAACGTAAGTGTAGTAGTGTAACAAAAATTAATTTTGTGCAAAACAGGCTAGGTTCTGTTTTGCTAAGTTTAATAAGAAGGAAAAATAATAATTTACTCACAGAAAAGTCCCGCGGCGGCGAGGTGTGGCGTGTTTGTTGGCTTGCAATAAACTGACTTACCTTCTGTTGAGCTACATTTAGCCAGTTTGCCAAGAAACCAGTCTGTTATATAAGCATTATGTAACCGTCTCTGCCAGCTGTGCTGAATCCGGCAAGCTAAAATATTATTCTATAGTACACCTGACTTGGACTGAAAATATTCTAAGTCCCAAGACCCCTCCCCCTCCCCCCCCCTCGGCTCCGGATGAGAAGTGAGCCCCCCCCCCCGGGGGAGGAGGAGGTGGCATAGCCCGAGGTGTTGCCATACCTTGACACGTGTTGTATAATGAGATCCGGTTAGTAATGTATTCAGGTGTGGCTCTTGGAGATTGTCCAATGCCGCAAACAAGTACGTGTCGAGGTCTGGCTGTTTACGTAACCAGGTCCGGTTCCACCACTCCTGACCGGCCCAGCTTCGATTCTCTGAGGCTTAGCTTCTTCGCAGTTGCTTTCAAACATTTCAGCTGAGTGGTTGAAGCTCTGCCCTACAGGATTCGCAATGTAATGTTGGCGCCGCATTATATTGGGAATTCTTTTAGTCTAAGGCATGGCATGTGTAGTTTTAAGAAATATTTTATTTTGCGCTTGCTGCTTCTGCTAGGTCTTGGTGTTGGATTTATTTAGTCTAAGTGTTGTGTGTTGAAAAATATTATTTTGTACTAATCTTCACAGGTTGTCCCCAAGTTGAAATTTTTCTAAATTCGTATCTTGGAG